>CAJNOJ010000005.1:296620-510283 GCA_905250025.1 Adineta ricciae
GTAGCAATAACAACAAGACATAAATTAATCATAAAAAATGATCCAATAATAATTAGAAAGACAAAATAAATCCAATCCCAAAATGAATGAGCATCTTGTATATAATACATAATATTAACCCAACTTTCCAGACTAATTATCTACAATAAAGCAAAACAGTGTTGAAGAAACAGAAAGGCGAAGACGGCAACATACTTGAAAGATAACAACCCACGCTAAACCAATATTATCAAAACTAATTGAACCCGAATAAGGATTTTTATCGGAAACATTACAAAACTTGTAGTATTGATTCCAATTAATACATCCATTAATCGGTTTATTATAATCATTGACTATTTGTTCACGTACTGCATAAAAATCTAATTCACATGTCATGTTTCCTTTTCGTAATTTCGGTATTTCCAAACATTTTGTCATTCCACTCGATTGAGGATGTGAACAAACAAAAGAATCTTGATCAGGTGGCATATAAAAAGGTCGTTCGGGAAAATCACTAAAGAATTCAAATTATTCAATAGTCTTTTTCCTATTCAAAATATTCGACATACTCGAACAGTGGATGATTGGGTATAGTCGTCATATTCAATTGTAAAAAACATCGATTACGTAATAAACCTTTCCATAATTGTACACCAACAATACCAAATATGAAGAAGACAAAAAAACAGAGAAGTAACACATTTCCCAGCATTGGCAATGTATCGAGTAATAGCATGACGAGTATACGCATAGATGGAACACGATTAATGGCACGTAGTGGACGTAGAACACGAACTGTACGAATAGCTGATAGACTCAAATTATCACCTGGTATTAATGATTCAACTAATCTATATAAACGAAAGAGACATGTTTTACAATCGAAGATAACTATGAAAATTTACCCCGCAACAACAATAAAACAATCGAGTCTATTCCATGTTTCAGCTAAATATGTTCCTTTTCCAAAGATGCCCATAGCGGTCATTTTAATACACATTTCGATGGTAAAAAATCCGAAAATGAAATAATCCGTCGCTTGCAACCAAATACAACGTGCTGCATCGCATTTTTTCGATACTTGTGAACCCGCAAGATGGACACATGGTTGATACATGCCAAGTGTAATACAATTCAATAATATAACCAACATACTAATACGTTCGAACCATGGCCAAGTTATTAAACGTAAACATTGATATCGTGGTGTNTTAATACACATTTCGATGGTAAAAAATCCAAAAATGAAATAATCCGTCGCTTGCAACCAAATACAACGTGCTGCATCGCATTTTTTCGATACTTGTGAACCCGCAAGATGGACACATGGTTGATACATGCCAAGTGTAATACAATTCAATAATATAACCAACATACTAATACGTTCGAACCATGGCCAAGTTATTAAACGTAAACATTGATATCGTGGTGTAGTTGTTTGTTTCAAACAATAAAAAACTTGATCAACAAATCCAGGAAATGGTAATTCATTTTCATCTGTTTCGTCCAGATTCCGCGAACGTGGTAAATCCGAAAGTATGTTGGATGATGCATGTTCATTTAGAAAACGATCCGTTTCGTGGATTTGTATATCATCATTTGGTATGGAGACAATTGTTGGTGATGAACTATGATAAAGTTTATTCGTATTATAAACAGTATGATTTGTGTTATTAGCGGTTGTTAAACGGTTTTTATCCATAATCGAGCAAATAATCTTGCTGCATCATTTGAATGGAATAAGAGATGGTAAGATCGGTTAGAGTAACATGAGTCGACACCGATAGGCATCTATATATATGCATATGTATATACAAAATAATAAAGTCAAATATTATTGATGTGTTTTACGTCAAAAGAAAGGCATTTGTATACACATATACGACTTCAATTCTCATTTCTTTCAACTAACTATACTATAAAGGTGTATACTGTCATAATGTCCTCTTAGAAAGACGAAAAATGGTCTATACTTTTGTATATGTGCACGATTATGAATATATATGGATTGGTAGTAAAAAGAAAACGTGCGACTAATGATTAAATGAAGAAAGTGTGGCTTTGTTGTAACTTACATCGAGCCGACAGAGAAGAACTAGGAGGTAAAACTTTCTACATATTCCATCACCATCCTTGAGGTATTTTGTGTTTATAGGTAAAGATTGTACACATCTGAAAAGAAACAAAAATCGGCGATGAGAAAGAGAAGTAAAGACAAACGAATGTTGTTTTCAGCTAGACATCTAACATTGTCTCATCCTGTGTATGCTTGTGTAATAAAATGTCGTTGAATT
This sequence comes from Adineta ricciae, assembly GCA_905250025.1. Taxonomy (NCBI): domain Eukaryota; kingdom Metazoa; phylum Rotifera; class Eurotatoria; order Adinetida; family Adinetidae; genus Adineta; species Adineta ricciae. The sequence continues at coordinate 298,897 of CAJNOJ010000005.1, forward strand.
ACAATATACAAATCTCTCGGGAAATCTTTTAGTTCGCCGTTCTTGTTGTTGCCGTTGCCAAGGGGCAACTTTTCACATTGAATGTGTTGCCGATGATAGTAATTGAAGATGCATATAGGAGTGTATAGATATCTGTCGCGACCAAATTATACTGTTTTACATATTTCCAATGTTGGCCTGATAATTGCACTAAAATTATAGTTTTCGTCAGTATACAGACCAAGAAAAACTTTAATGACTCTCTTTTCTTTCTTTCGTTAGTTTCTTTTATACGTTAAATAAATGATAAATGTTTGATTGATAACCATATTATTATACGAAATGAATAGAAGTTCATTATAACTGACAAGAGCAATATATATATATACACATGTTCATTGAAGTATAAACATAATGAACATGGTACTCCTATGAAGTACACAGAGATAAATGCCATTGAAAATAGTTTTTCTTCTTTTCGTAGTTTAAATTCAATCAGGTTAGTAATACGGTTTGCTTCGATATGCTCATCTTCGACGTCATTAATTGTTAACTAAGCATAGGACTTCATCGATCATGCCGAGAGAATTAATTCATAATTTGATCATTAAAAAACTAATACTAGCAACATAATCAGATTAGAACTCGTCGATTTCTTTTAATCATTAAATGACAGATTAAGAGTTGGACTTGGAAAAGTTTATTTGATTTGCACGAAAAGAAAACTTACCTTGTCTTGAATAATCTAACGTTCATTTCAAAAGAAGAAACTTGAAGGCGGTATAAGAGTATGTCCTTATGTTCGTACCTTGTCATAATATATCCATCAATCTGTCTTTACTCATCTGTCTCTCTACTGGAAATGACTGTGTCAATCAATGTAACTTCGAAATGACGTATTCGCTACGTTTATTCTGCGCTCTCCACTTTCATTCTTTGTAAACATGTTGTTATCTTCAAAAACTCGTTGTCAGTTTTATCAAAAGGAAAACTATATGCTTCTTTGAATAGGAACGTCGGCGATCATAAAAAAAAGGGAGAAGAAGAAGAAAAAGCGGAAAAGGAGATGATGAGAAAGAAAATAAATAATATTTCTTTTCTCCATTTTGCTAAAACAAGACGCTAAAAAAGTTCAAGTAAATGACGAGAATAAATGCTTATTTAGAAAAGAAACCTCATGTATAATAAGAAATGACTACTACTTGTATACACCACTTACCCGGAAGTTTGCCGAGCATTCTTATTTGTCACTCGGCTTGTCGTTTGATTTCGTCACGCTTTGTACTTCTTCGAGTTTCATAAAGGAGAAAATTTAATAAAGATCAACTTCGATTGAATAGGAGAAAACTGTGTAGATGATTGGAAACAGCATGACCGAATGGATCGAAGATAGAAAGTAGGTTCGCGAGTGATAGATAAAAAGAATCAGAGAAGCAATTGGAATGAAAAATGATGGAAATTACTTCGGCGACTGGCGACAGTAGGGCACGCGTGTATTTAATACTAAAAGAAAGAATAGTGTATTGATTTCAGTTTGGGTTTCTTTTTCTTCTCCTCTGTTGTTTCCTTATCGATTAGAATTGATGATGAGGGTTTTAGCAATGCATTACCAAATGAACGTTCTTCTCGCTACTCGTTAATATTAGAACATAAATATAAGCCGAAGACGAAGAGAACGAAGAAACAAACGATTTCATTTTGTTTTTTTGCATTACTATGGATTATATATATATATATATATATGGAAAAGATCTTTGTCACTCATTGTTGATACAACACTTCAGGAGTAGGAGATGAGATTGAATGGTGGCTTTTGGCACGATAAATTTCGTGCTAGGTGTAATAGAACGACATTATCAACAAACAACGTACTGGTAGAAGGGAGAATAGTTAGTTTTGATAACTGCTAATTAGAAGGCACTAGTAGTGGGACAGGAAGAAAACTAGCTCAAATTAGTTTCTCGTTCTGTCGATTTTCTCTGCTATATTCGCGGATGATTTCTAGCGAAGTCAAGAGAGGAGAAGAAGAAGAAAGAGAGAGAGAGCAAGGACGACATTGCGACTGAGGTACAGTAATGATTAATTTGACACTGTCGTCAACAACCGTTGATGATGACGGCAAAATGAATGGAAACCAGCCCAGCGTCAACAACTACTAACGAATAGATGATGATTTCGAGATGTGTTTGTGAGAAAACGAGTTATATTATTGAATACAATTCTGAAATAAACATGAAAAAAATGAGCATGATTAGTGTTCGTCTACGTTTGAAAAATTTCAGTTTCATGCATAATACATACACATATATATTCGACATTGTTTGTCACTTTTCTTCTTCTGGTAGTTTACAGATGAATGTGCATACTGGAATATCTGAGCATCTAAACAACGCATGCTTTTTATCGTTTGTTACTAGAATCTCACTTAATACAATTAGAAGTCACGCGTGTATCTGATCCCTTCGTTGACTCCCGATTTACTCTCTGTCAGCAGTCATTAGAGAAAATCTGAATGAGGGCACAGAAATCTCTTGTTCGAGAAAGAGTGAGGAGGACAACGACGACAACAATGTTATTGTTGATGGTCCCTCGTCGCGCATCGTTTGTGTGTCTCGTGAAAAACAGCAAATTCGTTCCTCGACTACTAACGAATCAACAAGAATTGATGGAAAGCCGAATGTTACTAACTGGAAAGCAATACAATGTACTGTACTGTGATACGATGCGATGCGATAACGAAATTAAAATGTCGGATTTCCTCTTCGTTTGCCTACGAGATAAGAGCTACTAATTCGTATTTGTATATGAAATAAGATTAACTTTTGATAAATCAACAGCTACTGCATCGCACTAATCGACAACAATAGCCAATTTATTTGACATGATAGAAAAACTGCTGCTGCTGCTACCGCTTCATCTTTCTCCCTTTTTCTCGCGTTCGCTACCAAATTAATTAGAGCAAATAAAGAACAAGCTCATCTTACCTGCTAGTATTATCTCTGACAAAACCTGATAAGTCGCAGTGTTCAGTCGGGAAATTCTACATTGTGAGAAACGTGTTATACTTCTCATTACACTACCCGTATTACTACTACTATAATTAAGACTCTTTGAAAACCTCCATCCTGTGCTTTCGTGCATTTTCATTCGTATATTTTTTTTCTTCTCTTTCCTCGCTGGATTTTCCTTCTTCTACACGCTCTTCTCTATCGTTTAGTATTACTCAGTCGTTCAGTCATTCAAAAAATGGGAAATTATTTGTTATGTTCTTTTTTTTCTCTTCCCCTATGTCGAGCTTACTTGCATCCTGCCTTGTCATCTTCATTTTGGACATTCAAAATGTAAAGGAATGCCACTAACTTCTGCTAATCTGCTCGCAAGGTTGTCTACTTCCGGTTCGTTTCTACTCGAGAAGTTCGACAACGATGCGCGCAAACGCACGCATATGTGTATAAGATTAAAAGCTGATCGACAGAAAACACAAGCATTAGCATCATCTTTACTTTTCATGCTTGTATTCGTTCTTTCGAAGTCGTTCGCAGGAGAATATCATCATCATCATCATCATCATCATCGTTGTCAGCCTTTACTGCTATACACGCATGTACGCACGCATGGAAATGACTGGCACATTACACTAGTTAACAAAAAACGAGGAAAAGAGAAAGCCCAAGTCTTTTAGAAAGACAACTTCGACGACAATGAATCGGAATACACGTATACTGAGAGTAATTCGCTTCTTCTTCTCTCCTATAGATACTTCGCGATTGTTTATTGTCTCTCAAGAATAAAAATGCACTTAGATTCCATATAGTTTGTCTTATTCGCTTATATCTGAGATATTATTCATACTTAATCGATTAAACGTTCGCATGTTACGCTCTAGTATACTATTCCTAAGTCGATCATCGAACTTACATATTTCTCTAATAATAATGATCGCCGTTCTGTCGCGCGCGCGCGCACACACACACACTAGAGACAATAAACATGAAGAGTAGAGAGAGAGAGAAGGGAAGGGAAAGGAGGGAACGATGTACGACAACATTGTCAACTGAAAAACTCAAACAGAAGAAACACGGAGAAGAGAAAAGGACCGGAAAAAGATGTAGCAAGAAAGATCTCATCAAATTGAAGCAAGCATGACATACATATGCATACACATAGAGAGAGAGATTCAGTCGAGTTCACTAATAATAAGAGCATCGAAATGGTTTCTCATTCAACCATCTGTGAGCGATTGAGGCCAAAAGAGACAAGAGAGAGATAAGCAGATAGACAGATAGTAAAAGAAGAGGGAGTTAGAGCAGAAAACAGAATATACATAGCATTAGAATATCGAGTGACATTTAGAGTATTGCTACCAAATCGCAATAGAAACGCATTCGTAAATATTTTGACATGACACTGCTTCTAACAGGCTCACCCTCTCATCCTAAATATTTATGTAAACAGACCACCATTGATTTATCTGATTTTCGCAAAAATAATCTTTCTTCGAAACTCTCACCGAACACTTCTATTCTCAAGATAAATTGTTCAATTATTTGCTAGTTATTTTCCATTCAACTATAGACGAGGATAAGAGAGCTTAAGTACTCTCGTTGATGTCACATCATTCTATCATCATTATTATCACTGACATCATTCATCGATCATCTACTAACTCTCGAGCGACCGCGCAATGACGTTCTTCTTTCGATGCGTTTTCAAATACACAAGCCCGTTAATCTCACTTGGCGTCGACTGATGGATGGATCGACTATCAGAATAGAAAATACAAAGCAAAGTAAAAACAGAAAGATGAGACCAAAGACGAATGAAGATAGAGAAATTTATTGGCTCTCAACAAATCGTTATACAATGACTACCATCTATTCGACATTACTAATAATAGCATACACCAGAGAAGAAAACAGAAGGGACAATGCGCTGTAGATGACGAAATAAGATATGTAGCTTAAGATAGATTTCTATTAGAATTAGAGATAAACCATTGATTATCCTTCAGATGTCGAGACATAGTTATATATAAATATACATATGAAATATATCCTCTAACTTGCTTCGTAGTTCTTCATGTCTTGAATTGTTCGAAATTTATTTCTCTTTGTAAACAATATGTCTGCCAATAATTAGAATGGAGCTGTAATCGTTCATCATAATCACAGTACATATGACTTGCAATGGATCATTTCATAAATAAGAAAGTCATTTCATCATCGAAACAACCTTAGCATTTATCGGCGAGTTTCTTCTTGAAATAAAAATTGTTTATCCATATTCGATATTTTTAATAGATGTCAATTGATCGGAAAGAAAACACGATTACGAAAAAAGAGATATATATCTATCTATACGACATATCCGACGCAGTAGATCATATATTTTCCTTCCCGACAGTAATAGAATGTCATTATTATTAATTAATTTTCTTACGTTTACTAGGAATAACATCAACACACATGATTTCGATTAATGTATTTTGATACTAATAATTTGTGCGAGAGGATACGAATTCGTCAAAACGAGGGAAAATATTGATTAATTTATCAAAAATATGCAATGGCGATAGCAATCTTGAGATGGTTGCAAGTTTGGGATATTTCAGCGTAGTGGAAAATGAGATAAGTAACTTAGAGCTTCGTTTACCTTCTTATCAATCAAATCGCTGAGTATTTCCAGAGCAAAGAATTTTCTTGAAAAGAGACAACGCACAACAACAACAACAACAAATTTGATTCATTGACATCGTCTGCATTGAATCGTGTCGCATAATTGATCAATAATTCCTTGTCAAGTCTACTCCGGAGATTATTAACGAAAAAAAAAAAGACGAGATGTCACTAAAACATATAAATCATTAATGAAGATTCATTGAGATCAACTGAAATAATATTCAATCCTTTTTCAGCTCTTTCTTCCATACTCAAAAGCTCGTCATAAGCAATCTATCGTATTTACACCAACTTATTGATTAATAGAAGTATCATCTTCTTGATTACAATCTTTCCTTAACTACACACGCGTAGATCTGATCATGCCTGAAAAATTCTTTTCATTTATTGCTGAATAGTTCACGATCGCGTATTCGTTTTTGTTCGAAGTGATTGTATCATCCAACTTGAATGATATCCTTGCACTATTTCAATCTTTTTGACCTCTATTGAAGTATTATTTTCGGTTGAACGATTAAATTCTTACGTTTAGTAGATGTAATACTAATCGTTTAGTATCAATCATTTCCTTTCATTTGCCTGCTTTCATCGTCTTTCCTTCTTTTTTAAATATGTTGAAAAATCATAGGCACAATTTGCTTTTGTACTCAAATTACATTTCAAATAAATATCAATTGATAAACGACAAATGCGAATAAGCACGCTAGAATAAGAACATTCAGGTAGAACTGTATGCTCAATCGCTCGTTATGATATGAATGGTCTGAACAAAGAAGTGAAGGGGAGAGAGAGAGAATTGAATCAATTGAACAACATACTGTCTACGAATTACATATCCAATTTTCTTTTTATCTTTGCCATATAGAATAAGACAAAGTTTCTTTTTCGTTGTGCTATCGTATTTGATAACAAAAGCGAATCTTATTGGTTTAATGAGAAAATCGATCATTAGATATCTGATGTGCTAATGCGATTCAATTTAATTGCTTGATTTCTTTCTATTGGCACGTACGCGCAATCAGGAAACAGAGTAATAACAACATCAACATCGTACATGTATACACACATGTGTGGCTATAGTTAGAAATCACTTCGAGGCAACTCGTTTGAAGAGGAATAGAGGTATGAAGCAGCCAAATGAAAGGAAATGATTGATACTAAACGATTAGTATTACATCTACTAAACGTAAGAATTTAATCGTTCAACCGAAAATAATACTTCAATAGAGGTCAAAAAGATTGAAATGGTGCAAGGATATCATTCAAGTTCGATGATACAATCACTGTGAAAAAAAAACCAATACGCAATTGCGAACAATTCAGCAATGAATGAAAAGAATTTTTCAGGAATGATCAGATCTACGCGTGTGTAGTTAAGGAAAGATTGTTATCGAGAAGATGATACTTCTATTAATCAACAAGTCGGTGTAAATACGATGGATTGCTTGTGAAGAGAAGATATTTGATGTTATGACGAGCTTTCGAACCTCGAAGAAAGGATTGCATATTATTTCAGTTGATCTCAATGAATCTTCATTAATGATTTATATGTTTTAGTGACATCTCGTCCTTTTTTTTTCGTTAATAATCTCCGGAGTAGATTTGACAAGGAGTTGTTGATCAATTATGCGACACGATTCAATGCAGACGATGTCAATGAATCAAAATTGTTGTTGTGCGTTGTCTCTTTCCAAGAAAATTCTTTGCTCTGGAAATACTCAGCGACTTGATTGATAAGAAGGTAAACGAAGCTCTAAGTTACTTATCTTAGTTTCCAGCACGCTGAAATATCCCAAACTTGCAACCATCTCGAGATCGCTATCGCCATGGCATATTTTTGATAAATTAATCAATATTTTTCCTCGTCCTGACGAATTCGTATCCTCTCGCACAAATTATTAGTATCAAAATACATTAATCGAAATCATGTGTTGATGTTATTCCTAGTAAACGTAAGAAAATTAATTAATAATAATGACATTCTATTACTGTCGAGAAGGAAAATATATGATCTACTGCGTCGGATATGTCGTATAGACAGATACATATCTCTTTTTTCGTAATCGTGTTTTCTTTCCGATCAATTGACATCTATTAAAAATATCGAATATGGATAAACAATTTTTATTTCAAGTAGAAACTCGCCGATAAATGCCAAGTTTGTTTCGATGATGAAATGACTTTTTTATTTATGAAACGATCCATTGCAAGTCATATGAACTGTGATTATGATGAACGATTACAGCTCCATTCTAATTATTGGCAGACATATTGTTTATAAACAGAAATAAATTTCGAACAATTCAAGACACAAGAAACTACGAAGCAAGTTAGAGGATATATTTCATATCGTATATTTATATATAAATATGTCTCGACATCTGAAGGATAATCAATGGTTTATCTCTAATTCTAATAGAAATCTATCTTAAGCTATATATCTTGTTTCGTCATCTACGGCGCATTGTCTCTTCTTCTTTCTTCTCTGATGTATGCTATTATTAGTAATGTCGAATAGATGGTAGTCATTGTATAACGCTTTGTTGAGAGCCAATAAATTTTCTCTGTTTTCATTCGTCTTTGGTCTCATCTTTCTGTTTTTACTTTGCTTTGTATTTTCTGCTCTGATAGTCGATCCATCCATCAGTCGACGCCAAGTGAGATTAACGGGCTTGTGTATTTGAAAACACATCGAAAGGAGAACGTCATTGCACGGTCGCTCGAGAGTTAGTAGATGATCGATGAATGATGTCAGTGATAATAATGATGATAGAATGATGTGACATCAACGAGAGTACTTAAGCTCTCTTATCCTCGTCTATAGTTGAATGGAAAATAACTAGCAAATAATTGAACAATTTATCTTGAGAATAGATGCGTTCGGTGAGAGTTTCGAAGAAAGATTATTTTTGTGAAAATCAGATAAATCAATGGTGGTCTGCTTACATAAATATTTAGGATGAGAGGGTGAGTCTGTTAGAAGCAGTGTCGTGTCAAAATATTTACGAATGCGTTTCTATTGCGATTTGGTAGCAATATTCTAAATGTCATTCGATATTCTAATGCTATGTATATTATGTTTTCTGCTCTAACTCCCTCTTCTTTTACTATCTCTGTCTATCTGCTTATCTCTCTCTCGTCTCTTTTGGCCTCAATCGCTCACAGATGGTTGAATGAGAAACCATTTTGATGCTCTTATTATTAGTGAACTCGACTGGATCTCTCTCTCTCTCTCTATGTGTATGCATATGTATGTCATGCTTGCTTCAATTTGATGAGATCTTTCTTGCTACATCTTTTTCCGGTCCTTTTCTCTTCCCCGTGTTTCTTCTCTTTGAGTTTTTCAGTTGACAATGCTGTCGTGCATCCTTCCCTCCCTTTCCTTCTCCCTCTCTCTCTCTACTCTTCATGTTTATTGTCTCTAGTGTGTGTGTGTGTGTGTATGCGCGACAGAACGGCGATCATTATTATTAGAGAAATATGTAAGTTCGATGATCGACTTAGGAATAGTATACGAGAGAGTAACATGCGAGCGTTTAATCGATTAAGTATGAATAATATCTCAGATATAAGCGAATAAGACAAACTATATGGAATCTAAGTCCATTTTTATTCTTGAGAGACAATAAACAATCGCGAAGTATCTATAGAAGAGAAGAAAAAGCGAATTATTCTCAGTATACGTGTATTCCGATTCATTGTCGTCGAAGTTGTCTTTCTAAAAGACTTGGGCTTTTTCTTTTCCTCGTTTTTTTGTTAACTAGTGTAATGTGCCAGCCATTATCATGCGTGCGTACATGCGTGTATAGCAGTAAAGGATGACAACGATGATGATGATGATATTCTCCTGCGAAAGACTTCGAGAGAACGAATACAAGCATGAAAATTAAAGATGATGATAATGCTTGTATTTTCTGTCGATCAGCTTTTAATCTTATACACACATGCGTGCGTTTGCGCGCATCGTTATCGAACTTCTCGGGTAGAAACGAACCGGAAGTAGACAACCTTGCGAGGAGATTAGTAGAAGTTAGTGGCATTCCTTTGTATTTTGAATATCCAAAACGAAGATTGTGAGGCAGGATGCAAATAAGCTCAACATAGGGAAGAGAAGAAAAGAACATAACAATTAATTTCCCTTTTTTTCAATGACTGAACGACTGAGCAATACTAAACGATAGAGAAGAGCGTGTAGAAGGAAAATCCAGCGAGGAAAGAGAAGAAAAATATATAGGAATGAAAATGCACGAAAGCACAGGATGGAGGTTTTCAAAGAGTCTTAATTATAGTAGTAGTAACACTGGTAGTGTAATGAGAAGTATAACACGTTTCTCACGATGTAGAATTTCCCGACTGAACACTGCGACTTATCAGGTTTTGTCAGAGATAATACTAGCAGGTAAGATGAGCTTGTTCTTTATTTGCTCTGACTAATTTGATAGAAAACGCGAGGAAAAGGAGAAAGAAGAAGCGGTAGCAATAGCAGTTTTTCTATCTTGTCAAATAAATTGGCTATTGTTGTCGATTAGTGCGATGCAGTAGCTGTCGATTTATCAAAAGTTAATCTTATTTCGTACACAAATACGAATTAGTAGCTCTTATCTCATAGGCAAACGAAGAGGAAATCCGACATTTTAATTTCGTTATCGCATCGCATCGTATCGTATCACAGGACAGTGCATTGTATTGCTTTCCAGTTAGTAACGTTCGGCTTCTCATCAATTCTTGTTGATTATTTTATAGTAGAGGAACGAATTTGCTGCTCTTCACGAGACACAAAAACGATGCGCGGCGAGGGGCCATCAACAATAACATTGTTGTCATCGTTGTCCTCCTCATTCTTTCTCGAACAAGAGATTCCTACGCCTTCATTCAGATTTTCTCTAATGACTGCTGACAGAGAGTAAATCGAGAGTCAACGAAGGGATCAGATACACGCGTGACTTCTAATTGTATTAAGTGAGATCCTTGTAACAAACGATAAAAAGCATGCGTTGTTTAGATGCTCAGATATTTCAGTATGCACATTCATCTGTAAACTACCAGGAGAAGAAAAATGACAAACAATGTCGAATATATATGTGTATGTATTATGCATGAAATTGAAATCTTTCAAACGTAGACGAACACTATTCATGCTCAATTTTCTTTCATGTTTATTTCAGATCCGTATTCAATAGTATAACTCGTTTTCTAACACATCTCGAAATCATCAACTATTTGTTAGTAGTTATTGACGCTGGGCTGGTTTCCATTCATTTTGCCGTCATCATCAACGGTTGTTGACGACAGTGTCAAATTAATCATTACTGTACCTCAGTCGCAACGTCGTCCTTGCTCTCTCTCTCTCTCTTTCTTCTTCTCCTCTCTTGACTTCGCCAGAAATCATCCGCGAATATAGCAGAGAAAATCGACAGAACGAGAAACTAATTTGAGCTAGTTTTCTTCCTGTTCCACTACCAGTGCCTTCTAATTAGCAGTTATCAAAACTAACTATTTTTCCTTCTACCAGTACGTTGTTTATTGATAATGTCGTTCTATTACACCTAGCACGGAATTTATCGTGCCAAAAGCCACAATTCAATCTCATCTCCTACTCCTGAAGTGTTGTATCAACAATGAGTGACAAAGATCTTTTCCATATATATATATATACATAATCCATAGCAATGCAGAAAACAAAATGAAATCGTTTGTTTCTTCGTTCTCTTCGTCTTCGGCTTATATTTATGTTCTAATATTAACGAGTAGCGAGAAGAACGTTCATTTGGTAATGCATTGCTAAAACCCTCATCATCAATTCTAATCGATAAGGAAACAACAGAGGAGAAGAAAAAGAAACCCAAACTGAAATCAATACACTATTCTTTCTTTTAGTATTAAATACACGCGTGCCCTACTGTCGCCAGTCGCCGAAGTAATTTCCATCATTTTTCATTCCAATTGCTTCTCTGATTCTTTTTATCTATCACTCGCGAACCTACTTTCTATCTTCGACCCATTCGGTCATGCTCTTTCTAATCATCTACACAGTTTTCTTCTATTCAAATCGATGTTGATCTTTATTAAATTTTCTCCTTTATGAAACTCGACGAAGTACAAGGCGTGACGAAATCAAACGACAAGCCGAGTGACAAATAAGAATACCCGGCAAACTTCCGGGTAAGTGAATATACAAGTAGTAGTCATTTTTTATTATACATGAGGTTTCTTTTCTAAATAAGCATTTATTCTCGTCATTTACTTGAACTTTTTTTAGCGTCTTGTTTTAGCTAAATGGAGAGAAGTAATATTATTTATTTTCTTTCTCATCATCTCCTTTCCCGTTTTTTTCTTCTTCTTCTTCTTCTTTTTTTTTCATGATCGTCGACGTTCCTATTCAAAGAAGCATATAGTTTTCCTTTTGATAAAATTGACAACGAGTTTTTGAAGATAACAACATGTTTACAAAGAATGAAAGTGGAGAGCGCAAAATAAACCTAGCGAATACGTCATTTCGAAGTTACATTGATTGACACAGTCATTTCCAGTAGAGAGACAGATGAGTAAAGACAGATTGATGGATATATTATGACAAGGTACGAACATAAGGGCATACTCGTATACCGACTTCAAGTTTCTTCTTTTGAAATGAACGTTAGATTATTCAAGACAAAGTAAGTTTTCTTTTCGTGCAAATCAAATAAACTTTTCCCAGTCAAACTTTTAATCTGTCATTTAATGATTAAAAGAAATCGACGAGTTCTAATCTGATTATCTTGCTAGTATTAATTTTTTAATGATCAAATTATCAATTAATTCTCTCGGCATGATCGACGAATTCTTATGCTTAGTTAACCATTAATGACGTCAAACATGAGCATATCGAAGCAAACCATATTACTAACCTGATTGAATTCAAACTACGAAACGAAGAAAAACTATTTTCAATAGCATTCATCTCTGTGCACTTCGTAGGAGTGCCATGTTCATTATGTTTATACCTCAATGAACATGTGTGTATATATTGCACTTGTCAGTTATAATGAACTTCTATTCATATCGTATAATAATATGGTTATCAATCAAACATTTATCATTTATTTAACATATAAAGGAAACGAACGAAAGGAAAGAAATCCATCAAAATTTTTCTTGATCTGTACACTGACGAAAACTATAATTTCAATGCAATTATCAGGCCAACTTTGGAAATATGTAAAACAGTATAATTTGGTCGCGACAGATATCTATAAACTCCTATATGCATCTTCAATTACTATCATCGGCAACACATTCAATGTGAAAAGTTGCCCCTTGGCAACGGCAACAACAAGAACGGCGAACTAAAAGATTTCCCGAGAGATTTGTATATTGTAATTCAACGACATTTTATTACACAAGCATAGACAGGATGAGACAATGTTAGAAGTCTAACTGGAAACAACATTCGTTTGTCTTTACTTCTCTTTCTCATTGCCGATTTTTGTTTCTTTTCAGATGTGTATAATCTTTACCTTTAAACACAAAATACCTCAAGGATGGCGATGGAATATGTAGAAAGTTGTTTTACCTCTTAGTTCTTCTCTGTCGGCTCGATGTAAGTTACAGCAAAGTTACGCTTCCTTCATTTACTCATTAGTCGCATGTTTTCTCTTTACCACCAATCCACACATATACAAAAGTATATACCATTTTTCGTCTTTCTAAGAGGACATTATGACAGTATACACCTTTATAGTACAGCTAGTTGACATAAATGAGAATTGAAGTCGTATATGTGTATACGAATGCTTTTCTTTTGACGTAAAACACATCAATAATATTTGATTTTATTATTTTGTATATATATATATATATAGATGCCTATCGGTGTCGACTCATGTTACTCTAACCGCTCTTACCATCACTTATTCCATTCAAATGATGCAGCAAGATTATTTGCTCGATTATGGATAAAAACCGTTTAACAACCGCTATTAACACCAATCATACTGTTTATAATACGAATAAACTTTATCATAATTCATCACCAACAGTTGTCTCCATACCAAATGATGATATACACATCCACGAAACGGATCGTTTTCTAAATGAACATGCATCATCCAACATACTTTCGGATTTGCCGCGTTCGCGGAATCTGGACGAAACAGATGAAAATGAATTGCCATTTCCTGGATTTGTTGATCAAGTTTTTTATTGTCTGAAACAAACAACCACACCACGATATCAATGTTTACGTTTAATAACTTGGCCATGGTTCGAACGTATTAGTATGTTGGTTATATTATTGAATTGTATTACACTTGGCATGTATCAACCATGTGTCCATCTTGCGGNGGACTATTCTTTCTCGTCAGGAGCGGCATTCGAATAAGCAAAAGAGAAAACAGATCTTCTTCTTTTTCTTCGTCTTCTCACATTCTCTCGATTCTCGTTTGCATTGGTGTTGGTATTTTTTTCGGACCGACTCTGTCTATCTCGTTTCTTCTTGGCATTAAATAAAAGTTAAACTGTTCGAGTTATCAGCCGAGAGTCGACTTCAATTTTCTCTCGTTGTTTCATTCAAAGTAAGTCATCAACTTGCATGGATATTCTATTCGATGAATAAGCAAATCATTTCCCTGGATTATCTATTGAGGAGAAAAAGAAGAAGATTAATTTTATCAAGCATTTTTACACGTAGAAATCGAATCAGATTGATAACAATGTTTTATACTGTTTCACAGTCAGTATTCGTAGTATGAGATGAGATTTGATATCGTCTTACCAGTTAGTGTGCATAACGAGCGTCACATGTTGAAAATCAATCAATGTAACAGTGAAAACGATTTGTTATGATGTTTCTTCTTTTTTTTTATTCGAAAGGTCTAACCTCAAAAATAAAACAATCCATTTCTTTTTTATTTGTTTTAAAACCTTGAAATATCTATCTATAGTTTGTCTTGTCTGTGTTTATTCTAGACAAAGAATAGAAAACTCTGTTAGATATCTCATATTTGAATAGTTGACGATCGAAATTCAGCGTCATGGCGACAACTGATGAAATCCAACAAGCAGTCGAAAGTTTCTTTCTTCTGTTCAATGGGGTTATTATTTTTCGTAAGTCAATTCGCTTTTATTCAAAACATATGTACAACGAATGATTTCGTCTTCTAGTAATGAGTTGTGGTTACACACTTATCGAATCAGGTGGTGTTCGCAGTCAAAATGCAGGTCACAGTCTTTTTAAAACACTCGTGATCTTCAGTAAGTGAAAAGAAAACGACTTGTGATGAGTAAGAACGATCAATTCTAGTTTCATCGGCATTGGCTTATTGGATTATTGGTTATCCGTTCGCTTTTGGTGGAAATCCCAATGTTATCTTAGGTACACGATTCTGGGCAAGTGAACAGTTCGGGGCATGGTATAATCGTCCAGGCGTAGATAATTTCACCAATTCGAATAATGTCTATAATTTGAATAATCAAGATCCTTACATTCATTTCTTTTATCAATATATGATTACGTTTCTTGTAACAAATATTGCTGCGAGTGCATTTGCTGAACGATGTCAAATTATCGTTTATGTACTCTTCTCAATTTTGATGTCTGGTAGGAGAGATTTCTTCAGAAGAAATATCTTGATTTACATGCATTTCTGCAGGTTTTGTTTACCCATTCCTTGCACATTGGATGTGGGGTGCAAACGGTTGGCTTGGCTATGTTGTCGGTGCACGGGTAAGATCGATTGACCAATGAATTTCGTTGTGATTGAATTTGTAAAATTAGGATTATGGTGGCAGTGCAATCATTTATTTAACAGCAGGTGTAGCGGCTTTGATTGGTACAATCTTTCTTGGACCACGTTTCGGTCGATTCGAGCCACGGACATTACCTCTATTTGGTCACAGTATTCCTGTAAATATGAGAACGATTTCTTTGATAGTTGAGAAAATCTCGCTTTTGAATTCGTTTAGATCACATCAGTTGGCGCAATTCTTGTTGCGTTTGGCTTTTTCGTACTTAATTCAGGTGCCGATCATCGTATTTCAGGTGTAGCCTATGGCGATCGTGTAGGACACGGTCTGATTAATACAGTTCTATCGGGTGCAACATCAGGAGCAGCTTATTACTTATTACAACGTCTTATTGAAAGTATGACTTTCGCATAAAACTCGAACGGAATTCTATTTCAACCTTTTCTTTTAGCATTTGCAAAACCTGCCCGTCATCTTAAGCGACGTGTGTTTTTATCGACTGTAAACTCTATTATCGCTGGTATGGTTGCCGTTGCTGGAGGAGCTGTCACCTACAATCCGTGGTCTGCAATAATTGTTGGTTTCATTGCTGCATTGAGCTTCTTGTTATGGAGCAAATTATTGATTAAACTTCATGTTGATGATCCTGTTGAAACCGCAGCTGGTATAACAGAAAACTAAACATGACTTTCGTTGATTTCTTTTTCTTGTTTAATAGTTCACATTGGTGGAGGTCTATGGGGCATTTTTGCTGTACCAATCTTTCGACGAACAGTTGAAGCTCAAGCTGATGGCAATTTTGCAAATAATACTTTCTCAATAATCTATCGAATTACTCTTGGAGAAAGCTGGCGGGTACGGATATAGCACGACAAACTAGTCTATCTTTTCAATATTCATATTTACATAGGGATTACTCAATTCATTATGTACTGCAGCAGTGGTCATGGCTTGGACAGCTATCTTTGTTGCGATTCTCTTCCTAGTACTTAAATTACTTCGTTTACTCAAAGTTTCTAATGAAGAAGAATTACGAGGTAAATTGCGATCTTTAGTATTCTCCATCTATGATGTTCTTTGCTCTTTTCAAGGTATTGATTTGTTTCAACATGGAGAACCAGCTTACGCACTTCGTATCTATTGTGCTGCATGTGGTGAACAATTACAAGGTAAAACAATTGAACATGAAACAGTTGGTGTTCGACCCAATTTTCCAACCATCGTCACTGATGCCGAAGGAGGTACGAAAACAACCAAAAAAATCTCTTTTGCTCCCGCGTAATTGTGATTCCGTTGACATTTTCTCATCACGCATGTATCTTTTTCGAATTAGTTAAAGTTACATAGTAGTTTCTATAAATATCAACATAGTCACAATTGATATATATTTTTCAGCCTACGGTCTCGATGATATGCGTGGGTAAGATAAACAAAACTCAACCGAAACCAATATTCATTTGCACTAGAGCTATCAAAGCAAACCAACGATCTTTCACTTTGCATATGCTCTCTGTAGAAACACATATTCTGCTTTTGCCTCTTCGATTTTCAAATCCAAAACTGCATCTATTCATTTTTGATATTCGAATGCCTAATTTTCGTTTCTATTTTTTTTAGCCATCGTCCCTATCGAATATTTCAGTGAACGAAATGGTTCTAACGGCAATCTTAATGGATCGAAACTCAAATCACTAAACGAAGAAAATCGTGTCTGATCTTTTCTTCTCTTCTTCACTTTTTTCTCTCTTTTTTCTGCTTCCTTATCAAACAAAATACATCTTCTGATAGTATCATTTAAGAATGATCACCACCATCACCACCACCAACAGTATAATATCCTAAAACAAAACCGTTTTTCTTTCTCTCTCTCTTTTTTCTGCTCCGTCTCAACACACAACGGTATAATCTAGACTAGCTTCTATCTCCATGTGCGTTGGATAAGCTTTAAAACTTGTTTTTTTTCCTCTCATTGTCTCATCTTGTTCTACAGTATTTCTTTGTTGCTGTTGTATGTATTTATCTATCTCTCTGACTATGACAATCAAACAGTCAGAAATCATAGATAAGTTTCGTTTTTTCGATTTCAATTAATCTTCTCTCTTCGTTTTCATTTTCATTTGCAAATGTTTGTCATCAGAAATAGTTTTTCTTCGAGTTCTGACACATACATTTCTTCCCTTCGCTGTATGTTTTACGATTTAATTTTCCTATTTCGTAAAACCGAATACAGTCTGTCGATATGGACAGGAGTTGTCATATTTGCTTTGCCTTCTCCTCTTGGTATTTACATCATCAACAACAGCCTTACTTATTTTATCTTTTTCTTCGTTCTCAAGTTCAATTTCAGTGTGTGTGTGTTTGGTGTATAAGCGTGCTCATTGCATTCGAATTCGTGTTTTCGTTTCCTCTTTTTTTGTTGATGTTGCTTCGTGTTTGCGGTTAGTTTCTCTCAGCAAATAAATGTGTCAAAATCGTGTTGTGGAAGGTGAACATGATTTATACAATTTCTTCCAGACTTAACACTACGCACACATTTACAACACTAAGTTTTTTTTTCTATTGAATTCGTATGATATATACGTACATGTGGAAACCTTTGAAAAGGATCTTTATTGGATATTTTAAAGGACAATGATATATGAGTTTCTATGGAATTCATCGACTGATTTCAAATGACAGAATGAACATTAATTATCTAATATGAACAGGATATTAAAATTATGCTTGGCAGCGGTCGACAGTTCTCTCTTTTCTGTCTGTGAGTGTGTGTGTGGTGGAGAACAGATCAAACATTATGAAAGAAATCGACGAATATGAGAGAAACTTGAACTTGAGAACCGGATTATATAACAAAGATGAAACAATGAACTATCTATCAAGATTTTGACTGATGAGTTTTCTCTCTCTCTCTCCCTCATTCTGTCCGTGTCTTGCAAGATAATAATGCTAATATTCGATGTAGAATGTTGTCTCAAGTTTTAGATGAATAATTACATGAACATCAATCGACTACGATGAATTCCTTCCAAGGTATCATTAAGCCAACAGAAACATCACTATCGACAACACATTTTCATTAATCAATGTACATGAACATACCGAAAGAAGACGAGAAACATTGTTTCACTTTACATATATATTATATTTAGATATGAAAATCACAAGTTTAAAAAATACTTCTAATTATGAAGTTGTTAATTATCTGTCATATCTAATCAGTCGGGAGTAAGATGAAATATTCTTCGATGTCGTTTATCATAGATATTTGTCTGGCCTTGGTTAAAAACTGATGTGCGAAGTAGCAGAGAGTTAATTAATAGTCGACATGTTCATGTTTGAAAGTGCATTCTTTTCAGAAGTAAGAAAAACGGATAATCGACTACTTTTCTTCCGAACGATCGATTTCAAACTGAGCTTCTTACCGGTAAATGATCGATTTGGATAATCGAGATAAGATTCTTATTTGAAATGAACAGAGAATTTGCCACTTCTATGCGTAAGTTTGATTGTTGTTTTTCTTTCTTCAAACTGATCTCGAATTGTTATTATACACGTTCATTGATACTATCGTATTTCTCTATATCAGATGAGTTGTGATACCGGATAAGTTCGACCTTGGACTAGAAATTCGACCTTTCGCTTGTCACTAAAAAATTGATGAAGAATAAATACAGTGAATACACTTTAATATATTGTATGTCGTCCCTTCAAGGTAGTTGCTCTTCTCTAGACAAGAAATACAGCGGTCTGATACTCCATGTCAGCAACAATTTCTCTCAATAAACCACAACTGACCATTCCCATCATCGAAAATTTGAAGAATAATACAATTAGTAAGATCATCTTCTCTTATCTTCGTATCATTAATAAATAGATTAGTGATGACATCATCTCTTATGAAACCCGTATTACATATATCAAATATTCACTTCAAAGAATTATTATTATCATCACAGTAGTAGGAATCTACTAGTAATGTAGTTTTCTCATTTATCTCAGCATGTCTTAGACATCGATGTGTATTTATCTCGATTGATGCAATTCTCTGCTCGTGATAGACATTGACAAAGACAATTTTCAGCGAGCTAACAACAAAGTTGTGTAGGGAAGTGAAATACAACAGAAACATTGTTCGTTTTAGTCTATTTCGATTGGTAAAGGAAATCCTTGTTTAAACATTGTAAGAAATCTGATCAGCATTAGGAAGTAAATTCAATTTTTCCTCGCCTTTAGTTTTTCTTTAGTATTGAATTATAGACTCCCAGCTCGTCTTCTACTGCTGTTGTCATTGTTAGTTTAGTCTTCTCCATTCGATCTTCTGACTTGTTCATTTGGTTCATTAACTAAGAAATCCGAACAGCTGAAATGAAGAAGAGAGAGAGAGAAAATTAAGTAATCGAACGGCGACAGATAAATGTAGTTATGTTTCCTCAGCGCATTGACCGATGCACACGGCCGCCTTACGAACTACAGAAGGTAGAAGATGTCTAGATAGGTAATAGAGGAAGCGGATGTGCAGCATGTCATGTAGTTTTCTCTCTATTGGTTATATATTTGTGTTATGATTATGAAAAGCAAAAGAAAATCACTTTCATTTCCTTCTGATGAGCGAATGATGAGCTTCATTGAACTTGAAAGGGTCGTGAGAAGAGAAAACTGATGCTAGTTAAATTTGTTCATTGCGACGGTAAACATTAGACAACCTTGTGTTCGTTTTTCATATCTTAATGAGACTGCTTTTGCTTTGACTATCGGAGTAAACGAATCGGAAATGGGTCACTTAGATGGATAGTGGTGTTGGTGCAACACAACGCCATTTCTCTTTCCTTTCTCGTACGCATTTTCATTCAGTCATTCGTTGTTCATCAATACACATTGAAAATGTGATGCTTAGAGAGGCGGAGAAGGAGAAAATTCTTTGTACACATCACATCAATTCTCTTTCGCTCTCATTCACATTCTTAGGCATGAAGACAGTGTAAGTGAGTTGCATTCAAAGGAAAAAATTGAGCTAATTTCTCTTTGATACAACATCGATGATATCAATGGTTAAAAGCTCAAATTACTTTTCTTTTTCTTTTTGTAAGCAACAATTTGTGTCTATCCTGATTAGAATTGCCTTTAATTCTTATGCAATATGTATGTATAGATGCATGGTCAATTACATTTGAATGTATGAATCAATCTGAGCTGTATAGGAGACGAACGGAAGAACTGGCTAGCGTTTCCTTTATTTCTGTTTGGGATATTACTGATGGTGCGTGACTTTTGTGGACATCACGTCGCAGGTTCAATGCCATTTTCTTTTTTCTCCTTTCTTTCCTCTCTTCTCTTCTCTCTTCTCTTTTCTGACTTTATTCGCATTGTTACATTACATTGTGCTCATCGAACGGCATGTTTTATTCACTCTTTCGCTTTTACTGCAACACTCTAATGTGTATTTATATGTAGAGTGTTGTTCAATCATCATTCACGCTGAGTATAGAACATCAACAGTGGCAGCAACAAAAAAAAACTTGATGTTTAATTTTCAACACTTCCATATACATTATCCTTCATGTTCAATATATTTTCTTTTTTTCTGTGACAATACACATTTCCTAGTTGTAGTCAATGCCAAGTGAGTACTCAGGCTGTTGTAGATTGCTCTTCTAGATTATGGTTAGGTCGGTTTTGTCATTTCTGTTCTTCATTTATCTACTTGCAAATACGAGCCAATTTCTTCAAGGATGTCCTAGTAGATTATTGGGAAATTTCGAAAAACTACTTATTTATTCGATATTATTCTCATGTTCAAAGTTCAGTTTAACGAGTACTTCTACCAAATAACTTTTTCTTTGTTTTGGCAAGCTCTAAAAGTCCACTACGGTCAGATTACATCATGCATCGAGCACTCTAATATCAGGAATCACCACATCAACAGTTGCTTCCCTTCTTTGTTTTATTTTATCTAAACAGTCCAATGTATGAAATGCCGTTCTTTCACTTGCTCTCTCTCTCTCTCTTTCGCTTTCTTCCGTTTGTATGTGTTTGTTTGAGACCAACAGAAAACAATCACTCTGTGATGAATCCTTGCAATTGCCACAACGACGAGTAAAGACATTGGCATCAACAATTCTTTTCTTTACACTTTTACTCGTTCATATTATCTTTGTACGTTTCGGTATGTACGTATGTATATGTGTGATCGATCGCTCGTTAGACTCAGTCAGGAGTCTGCGTAGTAGATCGTTCGGCGTGTCTAAACAAACACATCCCAACAATCAAAGTCCGATTATCTACTATCGATCAGACAGCACGAGATAGAAAGAAAGAATTACACAGGTGAATGATGTAATCATTAGTATACCATCACATCCGGGTGCATGTATGTATATATATATATATGTTTTTTGAGATGCAGCGACCTGATGCCCTCGAGTAGATAGACAGCGTGTGAAACCTGTCGTCGTCTACTTTTCTCTATACACATCACATCGAGATATACATACATAGAGAGATCGCGAATTGCGTGATCGCTATAATCAATTGTGAACGTAGGCAGGCGAAAAAAACGCATATGATAAGGCATGTGCGTGTATGTGTATAAATGAATAAATGACTGGAAGAGCTCGTTAGACTCACCATCGAGATAAGGCGACGATGAGCATTGAAGTATGTATATGCGTCCGTTCTCAGAAGACAACTTAATGAAATGCATCTTTCAGCAAGTGATAGTGAATAAGTCGTTCTCTTCCGAATAATATCTTCTTCTTCTTCCCTAGCGACTATCTTCATGAAGAAAAGATTACAGGTATAATTCTATGACGATTGAATGATAACTCCGTCGTTGATCTTTCTTTTTCCTTTCTCTTTGATTAATCGAAGGAAAGAGTAGAAAGATTCGAACGATAAAACTGACTCAACATGTACAATAACAATGCACTGACTCATCTCTCTCTCCTTCTTGCTTATTTTCTTCATCAGATTGTTGAATATATTGTCTTTTCACATCTTTTACTTTCAATGTATACATATATGTGTATGTGCTCTCATGTTAATCACTATATACATATAGATAGATAAATAGATATATGTATATTAAGAGTATTCATTTTTCTCTCTATCCCTTCTCATTCTTTGTTCTAGACAAAGGCATCTAATGGTTTAATTGTATTATAACGTCGTTCGATTACTCCGACTCCTATTACCATTATCATTGTGAAAATTATCATTCGACAGAGTTCAATGCATTTAACACATGTTTGATTATCATTTCTGTAAAACTAGTATTCGAACGAATCAAATTCAATTTTGCATCTGAATATATACATATATTATCCATACAGCAACGACAAGTTTTCTGTTCTGACTAGCTAAAATTCATTTCATATTCCTATTCATTCAATGGAATGTAAACAGCAGACATTAACGGCTGTTTCTATTGTCCGACGAGCAACACTTGCCTGTCTTCTTTATTCTATTGTGATGACTTTACTTATCGGTAAGTATGTCTAAATACATATCTATCTATCTATCTTTCTTTCCTTTCTCTCGTTATACATACAGATTCATTAAATAAGTTTTCTTTCGAAAAAATGAAAAACCTTGAGGCAAAATATACACAGCTGGATGCATCACTCTCTTGTATGACTGATGTTCATTAAAACCAAATGACACCTCACTTCTCTTTTTTCCAATTAAGAATTCTTCAAAATAAATGAATGAACAAATATGTCGATCCGTACCGTTTCTGATGACTCGATTTTCTCTTCTCTTTGACTGATCGATTTTCATCGATCATACGATGTTATGTATACGAGCAATATGTCACATTTCTCGTCTTTCTCACGGGAACATATGTCATTGACGAGATATAGTCAATAAAGATGAAAAGAATCATGCCGGAGTTGAACTTTTGCTTCATTTTTTCCTTACATCATCAAATTGTCAGACGGACAGAAACCTTGTCAAGTCAAGTGCTCATATATATTTTTTTTGTTTATATTCTTAAAGTTGATGGCACATCAGCGAACACCGAAGCCGAAATCATCTCCACCCAAAATGAAATTATCACTTATGTGAATCATACCGCAAAATTATCCTGCATAATTCAAAACAAAAATCGTCAACACGTAACTCTTCATTCCCTTGGATGTCTCCTTAATCTAATTCGTCACTTCTTCTAGGTCACATGGTCACGCGTGACATTCATGAATGAAACCCAAAAATTAACCAATCTTCTATTCGTTGATCTCTTGAAATATACTCCGTTCAGTCGATACCATCTGACTCATATGATCGAAAGAGATAATCGGGAATATTGGAATCTGGAAATTCGAAATGTTCATACGTCGGATGAAGGTTATTACAGTTGTGTGTTAACAGCAATTAAACCAATATCAAAAATCTTTCATGTCAAGGTTCTTGGTACGTATCACGCTTGAGGAGAACACGACAATAGACAAATGATGATGTGGACTATAAAAGTCGTAATTCATTCTCAAGAGATTCGACTTCATACATTTCTCAGCAAGATTTGTCTTTTGTCTTGATTATCACTCTAATGTTCAACTATATTTTGAACTAATGTTGATTAACTTCTTGTTCTGTTCGGGTTTTTTTAGAGAATACACGCAATCCGTTGTTTGCTCTACGTTCATCATTAGATACAACTAATATGCAACGACGATCCAAAGAAAGTCACTCGTCTTCTGCTTTATCAATCCTCCCCTCGTCGTCGATATTCACAATCATTTTAGCAAATACAATCTTAAAATTTCTTTAAAGCTTCTTTTTTTGCTTTTGTCTTCTTAATTCATTTTCGATTGTGAATGATTTGCTTGTTTGTGCGTGTGTGTGTTTGGAAGAGTATTTTTATTCGTCTACTTCGGCAATTTATTTGAAAAAGAAAATCAAGAACGTTCAACAGTGATGTATCTCAACTGCTCTTTTCATTCGGGGGAACAAACTGAACCTAATTGTTGTAAAGTGAATGACCAATCGCGCGCGTGAGTGTGTGACATTTTATTGTATTTATTTTAGTCTACAAATAAACTGGTGAGATAGTTGATGCGTAAAATAGATCTATCAAATGAAGCGCTTTTCTTTTTTCAAATGGTAAATGATATTTTTCGGTCAATATAGTTTTAATATGACATTTGATGATTGATTGAATTGATTAAGAAAATATCAATGTCAATTGAGTACGAGTGATAAATAGTTAGATTTGATGATTAGAAACAATCACATCTTTGATGATTTAAATAGATTTCGAATCAAGATATGGGTAAAAATTGATCTTTTTATTTAGGTCAGAGTTTAACTAGTTCATAGTGTAGCAAAGATGTTGTCAAAATAGATGTCCAATTCGAGTTTGAATTGAAACAGAGACTTGAAAAACTAATCTCGATATGAAATTAACTCTTGAAATAGATATAACCCTAGATGTACATATTTGAAAATAGATATGAATACATGTGTGAGTTACCAGTAAGTCGGTTCGGAATAAATCTACTTCTACTTTTATAGTAGAATAAAGATATGGAGTTCAAATGTATTAAATTGAAACTGCATCTAATTATAGTCCGACGTTATGTTGAAATCTTCGTTTTTCTGATTTATTTTCTAAAAAACAACAAGCAGTTGAATATTCATTGACATTCTGACAGAATTCAGACATCTATGTTTGCTGTTAGAAGGAATTTTTCGTCTTCGAAGTGTCAAATACAATTCTGTTCAAAAGTGAAAACAACACGTGTAAAGAAGATAAAAAATTTTCTCACGCTTATTTCGATTGTTCCTATAGGGATAGATAAATAAATACATTCAATTTGTTCAATTGAATTTCGTCTGAACCATGACAATTACGATGTTGTCATTTTCATTACACTTTGATGATCTAACACCGTCACTATCAAGTGTTAGGATTTCACTAAGATAAACACTCATCGGTCCGCATTGTTTCATGAACGTGATAGCCGCACCAATTCATTCGAAGTTCTTATCTATCGATCATGAGAAATCCAAATGAATTCTTTCCACACACAAAAACAACATTTTGCTGATTTCTTCGCTATTTGACCTTGACAAGAATGTATTTTCTCCATTCAAAAACGACATGATATTCTTGATCATTGAGTAATATAGTGTTTTGATGAGACCTCCTTCGGAGAGACATATACACACATCTTCATTTACTGTATATTGAGCAATATGGTTTATCGGATGTGAGCACAACACATGTGTAGACATATTCGAGATATAAAACGTAATTCATGAAAGATTGATTTGAATTTTGTTATTGTAATTAAGAAAGACGAGCAGCGGATCGTTTGCTGTCTTAACACTTCGAAGAAGGTATTTGCATAAGTTGTTAGAAATACTGATTACACACGATCATTACATAAACAATCATCATACTCGATTGACTTAATCATTTGGAGTTAGGAGAAACTGATCGAAAGATTAGTGTCATTTATGTTAATAATGAAATCGATCTTTATTCATTAAATCAACGAAAGATTATGACGTAGAGAGATGTGAATAGGTTTCCTAAATTTATCCGGAATCTAGTCTGACTCTGAGAATATAAGTAATAACTGGCAACAACATCGTCGATGATACTCTATTGCAATGCGCTGTCGATGTGTCGTGCGTTGTTTCTTGTATGGCCATTTTGTTCACCAGATCCTTCGCATTTTGCCAAAATTGCCTTCGCATTTGAACGAGTTTCGAACTTTTTCGATAGTCATTCGAAAGAAGACACTTTTCTCTACCAATTCATGTAGAATGTTTGAGAAAAAAAGTTTTTCATTTCGATAAAATAATTAAATTCTTGGCAAATATTCACTCGAACTCATCTTGTTCGTCGACTTGTTACCGTTTTTTTTCGATATTACACCACAGGTTTCCCGTCGTGTTCGGTGTCATTCGATAGAAAAAAGTCTTCTCTGTCCGATCGGAGAAAAATCTTTTTTTTATTCCATTAATTTTAACGAAAATATTTGCCATTTTTCAAAGAAGGCTTGAACAATCTAATGATAGTTCGAACGACAAAAGGTGTCCTATGTGCGGTTCGAGTCGTTTGGGAGAAGGAAGGAGAGGAAAAAAGGCAACGACGACGGCGACGACGCACATACACCAACATTACCACCACCATTCTCATTCATTCTATCGACATCGCTCTCTCGTGCGCGCATACACACTACAGACACAAATTTTTTCTGCTTCATATCCATTTCATCTTTTTTTCAAACAAGAAATATTCATTAATTCAAGAACAATGACCGATAATACTGCTGCTTCATCCAACCTTAATACATCAGCTAGTGCTGCTGCTGGTAAAGGTAAGAAAAAGGCCGCTGGCTCATCAGCAAATAAAACCAAAAAAGCGAAAAGCGCAAGCAACCACCCAAAATTCGCCGCTATGATTAAACAAGCAATAACACAATCGAATGATCGTAATGGTACATCGAAAGCAGCTATTCTAAAATACATTTTAGCTAATTTTAAAGTAAATGCTGCGACTGCCAATCAACACCTTAAAGTTGCATTACGCGCCGGTACAAAAAATAAAACATTGAAACAAACAAAAGGTGTTGGTGCAAGTGGAAGCTTTAAATTGGCCACACCAGCTAAGCAAGCCAAATCAGCAACCGGTACAAAGAAGGCCGCAGCGAAAAAATCGTCCGCAACCAAACCACGCAGCCGATCGAAGACACCAGGTGGAAGCAAGAAAGCTGCTGGTGCATCACCAAAGAAAGCACGATCATCAAGCAAAGGAAAAGCTGCCGGTGAAGCAAAACGTAAACGCTCAGCATCTCCAACAAAGAAAGCATCGACAAAAAAAGCTGCCAAAGCTACTAACGTTCCAACTGCAACAACCGATGCCAATGCCTCAGCCACTGTAGCTGCTCCTGCTGCTGCTGCTGCTCCAAAGAAGAAAGCTGCCGCACCCAAAAAAGCGAAATCAGGTTCGTAGATTTGATACAACGAAAACCAAAGCGTTCATTACGAATTGTCTTCTTCTAGCTAAACCAAAATCAAAAGCAGCCGCTAAACCAAAAGCTGCAGGCAGTGCTAAAGCCAAGAGTCCAAAGAAGAAGGCCGCATCACCAAAAAAGAAAGCTGCCGGTGCATCCAAACCAAAATCTAAGAAAGCTGCTCCATCCACGTCGTCGAGTGCAAGTGGATCATCCAGCAGTGCAGCTAAACCAGCCAAAAAAGCGAGCAAACCGGCTGCCAAGAAACCCAAAAGCCCAAAAAAGGCCGCCAGCAAAAAGTAAACTAATTATTTGAGAGACAAAAGAATAACATGTATATATATATAATGATATAACATCTATTTTTTCGTGTGTGTATCCTGTAGACATATCTTCATTCTCTATCTCATCATTCATTGCAGATAATGTGCTCCTTCTTTTGTCTTCTATTCTATTTCAATGTTGTTTTGTTTCCTTCTACTTTCTGGTTTCGTATGTAAGGCGTATTGTAAACGCCGAGACTACTATATCGTTACTATTATACCTATATTCGTGTGTTATCCATACGTTTCTTTTTGTTTCTGCTTTTCTGTGTGTGTGTATATATATATAGACGTACATTCTTCTCTTGTCTCGCCGCTGCTCGAGACGAATAAAAAAGTAAAAAAAACAAGACAACGGTCGACATTTTCGCTCCATTCATGGTTAATTGTTTTCTGAATGGAAAATCACGAGCAGAATGAATGTGAGTTTTGTCTTCTTCGTTCTCTTTTTCAATGCATCACATCTCACGCAAATTTATTAGTAAATAAAGCACATAGATGTACGATGTAGCATATATGTGTTCAACGAACGAAAAGAACAGGAAAAAACCGACGGCTCATCTTTTATCTGTGTGTTGTTCGAATCTCGAACAAGAAGGTCAAAACTATTTTATTTTTCCTCTACTAAAACATTGCGAGAATAACGAACGTACGAACGAATGAATAACTCACGAAACATAAGAAGAAGCGAACACATCGAAAGGCAAAAAAGTGCAGGAATGTGAACATAAGCTTGAATAAATACGGGTATATAAACCTTGCATTTAACGTTGAAGTTGAATATTCATTTCGGGTTGTTCTCGTTTCGTTTTGCCGCTTGAGGATGAGGTTAAATCTGGTAATTTCGATGTATGTTTCACTACTTCATCATCGCTATCACTGTGTTCGCTATTTTCTTTGCGAAGTTCGCGAGCATTTTCATCGGCTGCGGCTTTCGTAGCATTTTGTTCTTCTTGTTCAATGTTTTGACTAGCTTCATCAGCCATTTTTTCAAAATGAATCTATTTCAATCTAAAATACTAACAAGATAATCGCTGCTCTGCTGTTATACACTTTCCATCTTTATCAATTGGAAATCCGTTGCTATTACAGTCACCCATTGTCGCTCTTCCACATTTACCATTGGAATGAAGAAGTAATGATATGATCCAAGGGAAAGATTTGTGTGAGATCTATTTGTTTCGCGATTGTTATATTTGAAATAAGCATCATTAGCCAGAAACAAGGAACAAAAAAAAACGAAAGGCGGGCTTTTTTTCGATTTTTTCTCATTTCACAAGTATCGCAAGTACATAAGAAGAAGAAGAAGAAGAAACGAATAACGAAAGAAAAGAAGAAGAAGATTCTAGCCAAGCCGGCCAATGTAAAATGAACAAAATGTTGAATGTTGCCCAGAATCATAAGAAAAGAAAGAAAGCTAATAGTGATTGAACAAGGGAACGTAAAATAGAATCACTGTTGTACATATATTTATGTATATAAATAAGACCGAAGTATGTTATAGGTTTCGTTTGACGTTCCAGGAATGAAACATAGTAAGTGCAGATAACAAACGAATGCTATAGGTTGCCGTTGATTAACAAATGAAAATGAAAATATATGTACATTGAATAAATATGGATAGAATGATTATGAATATATAGATAATATGTATCATAAGGAAATCAAGAGAGGAATCATACGTATCTCACTCGTAAAAAAGATTTATCTGATCGAGCAATGAGAGAGAGAGAGATAGTTTTGAAAGGAAAGGGGAGAAAACAAACGAAAGAAAGAAACAAGACAAATTAAATTCTCAGTTTAACAACACCAGGTAACAGTTGACTGTTATTATCGTCGGCTGTTGAATTACTTCGATTAGACGACGCGGCCATCGGTGGCGGAGGTGGTGGATAATTGACTTTGGATATGTGTTCACGCATTGTACGAACAAAGTCATCGCTAAAACCCGGATAACGCATCTGAGCATTTTCAAATACACGTCGTAGATTTTGAAACAATTCAGCACCAGTTTGAATATTACGTGCGAGACCATTCGATGGGTTATTATTAACTGGTGCTGTTGGAATATTGAACCGAATAGCAAGCTAACGAACGGAAAGAATTCGTAGAGGGAGAATAATTGAATGAACTTACATCATCAAAAATTGATTTAAATACCGGATTTAATTCAATTGATTCAGCGGGCTAAAAAAGATAATCAAATCGTCGTACAAAAACATTGATATACTACACTATTTTGTCCAAATCTAATCTTCAATTTATTCTTTCTAATCGTATCAAGCGAATGAATCTAATCAAATATTCTTAGTCAACATTTTTTCTATTCCCGAAGGAAAATTCTAAAAATACTACTGAATATCTGTAGATCTAATTTCTGAGCACAAGAAAAATAGAAATATGTGTAAAATCGATTATGAAATATCGTTGTTTTAGATAAAAATGTACATACAGGATAAATTCCATTTCCAGATGATAATCTAACTGTATCGTCACCATCGAATTTCCATCGGAATGTTTTGTCTTTTGACCTAAATGAAACTCGTGATCGAATTCTTCTCATGAATCATCCAAACTTACATTTCGTCATCAGAACCTGAATCGCTATCGGATCCTCCTCCATTTTTATGACTTTCTTTCCATCGTCTGTATCGTTCGATCAATTCAACTAGAAATCTAGTTGATTTATTCAGAGAAACAAATTTTAAACGACGCAATTGCTGAGCTGTTGGCCTCTATACAATCAAAACAATTTTAGTTTTCACTGTGATGTTCTATTTACATGTTCAGGATTCTTTTGTAAACACGCTTCAACGAATTCTCGAAAAAATTTCGAATAATTGCCAACTAATTGTGGCGGTGAATTCTTTGGTATTTGTAAAAGGACTCTCATGGGATGGAGGTCAGAGTAGGGCGGTTCACCTTTAGCTAATTCAATCGCTGTTATACCAAGTGACCAAATATCCGCCTGAAAAAGAAAGACAATACCAGATAGTTTTCATCGGAGTGACTCTTTTCTTACTGAATAATCGTATTTATGTTGCATGATCACTTCTGGTGACATCCAAAATGGTGTTCCAACGAATGTGTTTCCTTTACTAATCGAATCCGTTAATTGTTTAGCGACGCCGAAGTCAGCTAGTTTAACATCACCGTTTTCCGATAAAAGAACATTCGCTGCTTTGATGTCACGATGGATTTTCTTCTCCGAATGTAAATATTCGAGGCCTTTGAGGACTTCTCGTAAGATTATAGCAATATACTGTTCGTCAAATGGACCTGGTTTCATAAGATCAAGTGCTGAGCCACCACCGAGATATTCCATAACAATCCATAGTTTTGTTCCCTACAAAAAAAACATACATTAATATTAAGGTTTAACCACCATTTTGTTTACTTTTAAATAAGAACCAAAGTATTTCGTGATATATGGCGAATTACACTGGGAAAGTACTTGAATTTCTTGTTGAATATCTTCGATTTCATCTTCAGCTTTCTCCAAGTCGATTATCTTGATGGCTACCACATTGGACGATTTCTTATTTATACCTTTATAAACTTCCTAAACGAAAAAATCAATTCACTGCAAATCTCGCTTCATTTCGGAGAGAAAAACACCTACTCCAAACGATCCTCGACCGATATGATCATGCCGTTCGAATATTTCTTCAGGATCAACTTTACCCTAGTCAAGAACAAATATAACATAATATTTCTCAGTTTTTTCTTCTTTGAATACAAATGCGTATACCTTTTGTGGAGTTAGATGCGAAGCGGCAATCATCGAAACTCTAAAAAGAAGAAGAAGAAGAAAAAAAAACAACGAATGACTGTTTCATATTTAATGTTGTTTTTTCTCGTAACTTACGTATTTTATTCAAGAGTTTTATTCGGTGAAATATTGTCTTCAAATGTTGTTCCGCATAGACACAGGAACGCTTATCTTCTACTCGTCGCGTTACTGGATTTCGAGTGTGTGCATTGAGAGAGAGAGACAGAAATAAATATACAAAGCAAAGCACACCTTCGTTTGTTCGTTTGTTCGTTCTTCGATGATGATATAGGTTTATTTAGCCGAAGATTTTAACTGCTAAGCATCTCATTGGTTCATTCTATTGACCATCCATGAGAAAAGAAAACAAGAAGGAAAAAAAATAAAACACAACGATCAGATCAGAATGAAAGCAAATCGTTATTAGATTATTGATCTAATCAAACATGAATATTCATGGTGAAGTTCGATTTTCGAGGCAAAACGATGTTCTAGTCGCTTGAAATTTTTCTCGAACATACGATTTGACATTTTAGAACAGCAATCATGTGGAGAAGTGAAGACATTATATATTTTGTGCTAAAACTGACACATTTGTGTGAATTCTCATCATAAACAACGATTAAATTATTGCATGGTTGCTTGATTGATGTCAATAAAGAATAAATTTGTCGAATTTTAGTTCTGTGAAAGAAGAATATTCAAATGAATCATCGATTTTTATTTGTTTTGTCAGAATGAATGAGTAATAACTGAGAATCTGTTTCTAGATCGAAAATACCATTATGGGTGATGAACAACAGCTGGAATTAATTGAAGAATGTAATGTTTTGGTATGTATTCGAACGAAGATGTATTATCAATACTTTCTTTCATGTTTTCAGCGTCGTGAATTAAGTGATTTGATGAGCAATGATTTCGATCGTATTCTTAATGAAACCAGTGAGATTCTTAAAGTAAGATATCATATTTCTCATCGCTCATGCTTATTCTACGATTTCAGATGTCAATTCGTTCGCTGAGACGCTCCGATGATCGTAAGTTGTCGCAACTGCCACATCCTTTCTCAATTCTCCGCTCTGAAATTTAGCAACGGAAGCAACAACTGCTGAAGCAACTGCAAAACCCATCTTATTATCTTTAACACATCCTCAGTATGAAAACATGTCAACTAATCCTTCATTCACTTCAATGATTCTGTTTTCTAGGAACAGCGAAATACTCAAATGTACTTTAACACTACATGGATCAGATATTACGAATGCTGTAAACAAAATCTTCTTACATTTCCAATACAACGTGTTTTGTTCCATTTAGGATGTGATTTACAAAGCTGGAACTAAAGTTCAGCCACCAATGAACACCGCATTTCGAACAAATATCGCTACACAACAGATGAAATATTGGTTTCTACAACAAGTAACAAAGAAAGTTAGAATAATCAATGGAGTAACATCTGATTTAGTTACATGAATGTCGACAACATCTTGAACGTGCATTACGCTATGTTGAATTAGCTGATTTCGAACGCAATATCGATCAAATCTATAAAGCTATACAATACCTCGACTTGATCATTGATTCTGTTAATGATGCTAAAGATAATATTTTATTACCAAAGAAAAAACGCATCGATGATTTACGGCGAAATAAAAATACTGTAAATATGTTCAATTAGATATGAAATTGATTAAAAACTTTCGTCTTTCTAGTCGATTTTCACTCCGGCTATTCCCGAAAACATTGCATTTAGTTTTTACGTTCAAGGCTCCAAACTTTCCTTTGCTGTTTATCACACGAGTGTTCAAGGAAAATCAAGTGGTTATTTTAAACACGCCGTATGCTGTAATTCGATGATTACTTTCTGAAATAACGTTTCATTTAGGTTGAAGCCAATGTTTCCGCACTTGCTGAACTTTTAAATCACTTAACTTTTATTCTTCTACAATTGCAGCAATTTCGCGATAAAGTAATATCGAAATATTCATTGATGAGTTCGTATAGACTGATTCGTATTTGTTTTAGTTACGTATTTTTGATGAATATCAAAATGGATCCGATTGGAAATCTTCAATGGAGAAACAAAATACTAACGATAGTCTAATGACGATGTTTTAATGTACTTTTTCTTTTTGAATAGTCTATTTTGTCAAGTGTAATACATATATCGTTCATCGTACATTTAATTGTAGATGAATTTATTAAGAAATGTCTCTCGAATAAGCCGATATTTGTTAGATTCGAATCCAATTCATTCATGCCACTGTTATTTATCAACGGATCGTCCGGAATCAATTTCGGCAGCTTTGAAAAAGTTCTATCTCAAAGTTCATCCTGATCTCTTCACGCAATATCCAAAAGAAAAAGTAAATCCAATTCAATCAAGTCTTCTGAACTCGAACACATTCGTTTCGTTAAGGATGTAAATGAAAAAAGTTTGCAACTAGTCAGTGCGTATCTTTCCGGCTTACAGAAAAAGGAATACATGGCAGCAATCACTGTCACTTTCTTTACGAAACGACCAGCGACTGAACTACCTCGTAGGTTAGTCCTATCGAGCGATTCTCTACTGAGATTTTCATTGATTTTCTAGCGGCACCAGTTCTGTTATCTCCACATCGAGTTACCCTTAATTCAAGAGATTTACTGACTAGTGTGAATAGTATCCTAGATGCGTTGAGCTTACCTGTGGTCGATGTTCCCAAACAAGCAAAAGCCACGATAAAACAACGAGAGATTCTATTTAAAGTGGTGGAAATCGAAAAGTTCTATGATTTCTCCAAAATTCCGAAAATATCAATTGAGTAAGCATAGATTTCCTTTGTTCTACTCAAAGAAACCGTTTTCATTTTGTTCTAGAACATGGTTAACAAGTAATGTGGATGCAGCACGCGCGATTGCTAAACGGCATCAAGCGTTAATGAATGAAATAAGTGCTAAAGTCAATAAT
Organism: Adineta ricciae; assembly: GCA_905250025.1. Lineage (NCBI taxonomy): Eukaryota > Metazoa > Rotifera > Eurotatoria > Adinetida > Adinetidae > Adineta > Adineta ricciae. The sequence goes on from CAJNOJ010000005.1 coordinate 333,285, forward strand.
ATCAAAGAAAGATTCAAATTGAGCTCAATCGAATATAAAGATGAATGGTCTGTCCCACAATTCAACGCCTGTTTAAGCACGTTACTCATGTATGTGGATAAATGGCACGAAAGACTTCTATCGTTACAAGGTATTTTGATCGAAACTAATTAATGTTAATTTATCTTTAATTGCCCCTGAAAAAGCTCGTTCAGCATAAAAGTTCTTCTGACTTGATCACTTATCTTATCTCTTATCTGTCTTGTCTTATGAGTTTATTTTCAGTCGAACGAACTTTTTCATCTCGAGTATTTTCACTGTTTTTCTTCGTGAAGTTATGATCTGACTTCAATTTGCTTATTCTAGGTAAACGACTAGTGTTCGGCGATAAGTCATGCTTACTTCAAGATGGTTCATTGGAATTGGGTGCAAATGATCCACCTGTGTACTGGGATCATGTGATCTGTTGTGAATTAATTGACTCCGATCAATATATGGGCAAAATCGCTACCTACGAAAAGAATATTGCGGAGTATTTTCACGGAATCCAAATCCGACAAGATCCCGATTCACAAAACTTGTGCCGTGCTCATACATATTTGTACCATTTATTACAATTAAGTCATCATTTTGATCTGAACCGTGATCACGAAGCACATAAACATAAATTATGGACGAATTTTCATTTATATATCAATCCGTATAGTTCGGATCCCTCAGTAACCAACAGTGGATACTTTCAAATCAATGCATATGATGCTACCATTGATATCTTGGATTTCATGGTGAATAATCGAATAAAAGCCAATGAAACGAGGAAATCCTATGAAACGCAAGCGGAGAAAGAGAAGAATATCTTGAAAAAAGTCAAAGAGCAATTCCGACTTACAGATTTGTCAATCAATCAACGAATAATGAAAAGCGATATAATCGAATGCTGTCAACGTTTACTAAACCAACGGCAGTTGTTTTCGCATATTTTATCTCAATGTCGGTTAAAAATTGATAAAAATTATAACCTAGGACAGAATGGAACTTTGACAATTCCGTGGGATTGGTCATTTGGACAAGAAGAAACTATTTAGATGTTTGTTATATTCATGCATTTGTTTTTTTTTTGTATTGCAATAAATTCACATCTTTATGCACTATTTAGAATATTCAAAATCTATCTTGTTTACTTTTAGATATGCTTCGTTTTGATGGTCGCGTTGTTATTGTTACGGGTGCTGGTAATGGTTTAGGCAAAGTGAGTAAAACACAGACAAACAGGATTTGCTCAATGAGAGATTACCTTTAGGAGTATGCGTTGGCTTTTGGAGAACGTGGTGCGAGTGTTGTAGTCAATGATTTAGGTGGAAGCACATCAGGTGATGGCAGTAAATCATCTCGACCAGCAGATGAAGTTGTCGATCTTATTAAATCACGTGGTGGAAAAGCTGTGGCTGATTATCATTCTGTCGAAGACGCTAAGGCTGTCATTCAGACAGCAATTGATAACTTTGGTCGTGTCGATATTCTAGTAAGTAGAAGATTCTCATCCGGACTTGATTTTTGGGATTTTTTGTATTGTCAGGTAAACAATGCTGGTATTTTACGTGATAAAAGCTTTGTTAACATGACAGAGCAAGATTGGGATCTTGTTCATCGAATACATCTACGAGCTGCTTACTTGTTAACACATGCAGCATGGCCATACATGCGAAAACAGAAGTATGGAAAAGTTATTGTCACATCATCAACATCGGGATTGTATGGCAACTTCGGCCAGGTTCGAAATACTGCTTCAGTTTGAACTTTTGTTTTATATCAGTGTATTTTCAGGCAAATTATAGCGCCGCAAAGATGGGCTTAGTTGGTTTATCGAATACTCTTTCACTCGAAGGTGCGAAATACAATATTACGTGTAATGCAATTGCACCAACAGCATTTTCTCGGTTAACTCAGGATCTTCTCCCACCAGGCGCGGAAGAAAATCTTAAACCAGCATTCGTCATGCCACTTGTTCTTTATTTATGCCACGAATCATGTGCCGACACGGGTTCACTATTCGAAGTAGCCGGTGGATGGATGGGTAAAGTTCGTTTGCAGAAATCATCCGGAGCCATGGTACGTCGAGCAAACGCACCAATGACGGTTGAAGATGTACGAGATAATTGGCAAGAAATTGTCAGTTTTGCTAAACCACTCTACCATTTAACACAAGCCGATCAAGTCACACACATAATGAATGCTGTCGAATCAATCAGTAATACAGATCAAGGGAATTCCAATGTTTTAACTGAAACATTTACTTATACACCCAATCAACTTATCTTATATGCGCTTGCTGTTGGATGTTCATTACGTCAACCAAATGCTTTACGCTTTCTTTATGAAAATCACGAGAATTTTTCCGCTTTGCCAACGTTTGCTGTGATACCCGCACAGTCCTTATCGATGGCTATTGTCAGTTCCGGTAAAATGGGCATTGACATCGATCTCTCTCGGGTAAATCTACTCTGAAACTATCACACAGAATATAATTATCTGACATTGTGAAACAACTAGGTTCTTCATGGTGAACAATACGTTGAACTCTACCAACCATTGCCAACATCGGGTACAGTCACTCTCAAAGGCAAAGTTGTCGATGTACTTGACAAAGGTTCTGGTGCTGTTGTTATCTATGATGGTAATCAAATCATACTAATTCCTTTCTGACTTGTTCTTTTACCACATCGATTCTAGTTGAAATGTTTGATGAAAATGACACATTGATTGCCCTTAATCAATTCGTTATCTTTTCCGTTGGTTCAGGCGGTTTTGGTGGTAAAAAAGTTAGCGAACATCAACGGCCAACAGTAGCAGCACCAAAACGAAAACCGGATCATGTATGCAGTGATAAAACCACGATCGATCAAGCAGCACTCTATCGTTTAACTGGTGATGAAAATCCATTACATATCGATCCGGCATTTGCATCCACAGCCGGTAATGACAGAACATCACTGATTCTAACTATGACACTATAATGTGTTTATTTCTCTGAAAGGTTTTTCACGACCAATTCTCCACGGTCTATGTACGTTCGGTCATTCGGCTCGTCATGTTTTGTCAACATATGCCAATGATGATCCCGCCTTATTTAAAGCAATCAAAGTAAAACGATAAGTTCAAGTCTTTTTTCAACTCTGATTGATATCTAGGTTCGGTTCACGAAACCTGTCGAACCTGGTCAAACAATAGAAACACATATGTGGCGAGAAGGAAATCGTATATTCTTCGAATCAAAGGTTTGTTCAACACTTTCTACCTTCTTTGAGGCACACTCATATTCATACTAGGTACCAGAATCAAGTCAGACAGTGTTGACTGGCGGATATGTTGATTTACATAATGTCGTACTCAATACTACATCACCAGGAGCCCCACAAGTACGGATAAATTCTCTATTATATTGATAGTTTTCAATGAACGGTGTTTCAGGAAATGAGCAAGACAACACCCACATCGTCTCGAGTAAATTTGAAAACCAAAGCAGCTTTTGTTGAAATCAATAAACGTGCACAAAGTCAACCGGAACTCGTCAAGAAGATTGGAGCTATTATTGTATTCGACATAACAAAAGATGGCAATGTTCAACAAAGTTGGAGTAAGTCCAAGGACATAACAACAACAACAAAAAAAACTCCATTACATTTCATTACTGACTGACTCTTTTCTTTTTCCAGCAATCGATGGAAAGAAAGGTACCATCTATGAAGGCTCACCTCAAGAAGGCGCCAAAGCACAAGTCACAATTACAGTTGATGATGATGACTTCGTTGATTTAGCCACAGGCAAGGCTAATGCACCTGCAGTATGTATTATTAATATTTGTTGTCCCTGATTGATTATTACTTTTTTCTCTCTCCATTGATATTCTTATAGTTGTTCGCAAAAGGTAAAATAAGAGCGAAAGGCAATGTGATGTTAGCACAAAAGCTATCAACATTATTCAAAGACCAAGCAAAACTCTAGAGATTGTGCGTTCAACATAGCATGTAGTTGGGCTTTTAATCATCATCGAAAGTGACGATTTTAATCTGCGAGATTCTTTTTTTTTATTTTTGATTATCACACTGTGATTGTGTTTGTGATAGATACATCTTTCTTTCCGTTTTCAAAAAATGAACTCTTTCCGAACTTTAATCAAACATTTTATTTGTTAAACAGAAACAGCACGTGACCTGTCTACCTTTTGAAAATTTGTTAAGTCAACTTAGGTCAGGTAAGTGTCGGTAAAGCTAAAGTAGAACGCGAGTTGGTTTAAAACGAGCTTTTTGGGTGATTGACAACCGTTGGAAACGTTGTGACGCACATTTCTAGTTACATTTTTGATTATTCATGGATTTGTGCTGTTTAACTTTTAATAAAGTATTGCCATCACCATCAAATGTTGTCAAAAGAGAGTCGATAGATGATTTTTATTATTATTGTCGTTCATCTAACAGCAACAGAGATAAAAATATTGTCCGTCACGTACGGTCTACTCATTCTAAAATCATGAATTGAATTACGGTGGATGGCAACGTGCGTCATAGTCAGATTTTATTCCACTCAGTTCTATTGATTGAATCTACAACTGTGCACAACTCTGTTGCTCGTTGTCGTTTATTGTTCAATCAGTTTATGAATCTCACACGGATGCAGCATCTGAAACGGCTTCATCAATAATCGAAAACTATCAACTCTTAATATCTGAATGAACGCAACAAAAGTGCTTCGTTTTCGTACTCCATGGTCTACACAGAAAGGAAAAGTGACTGGAAATACTTGTATTTTTATCCCAAATCGCGTTGATTATAAAAAAGTTATTTTTCCGTGGTGAATAGTCCGTTGAGCTCGGTTAGATCGTTTCAAAAGCCCAAGTGTTATTACTATCTATGATGGTAATCAAATCATGCTAATTTCTTTCCGATTTATTTTTTATCACATCCATTCTAGCTGAGATTCGTGATGGAAGCAACACATCGATTGTTGTCAATCAATTCATTGTTTTTTTTTCTGTTCAGTCAGCCGATCTCAGTAGAAGATCAAGTTATTAGAAACTAAGGATCAACATTGTCACGAACATAACAAAAACAGTCAGGTCGTATATTTATGCAAATATATTCCAGCACCGGAGCAAACAGTGCTTGCTTGTGAATATGCTGAGTTACACCGTTCTATTCTAAACATGAAACATGTCAAGAGTATCTGATGTAGACAAGAACAATCTCGTGAAAATCACAGTTCTTTAACAAAACAAAGACTCGATAAACTCAGAGAGTCTAACGACACGATTGTCTGGACTTAATATAACGAAAATTTGGCAGTGTTGAACAAAGTTGAAGTAAGTCCAAGGACAAAGCAACAAAAAAATACTTCATCACATTTCATTACAGACTGAGTCTCTCTTTATTTTCAGCAATTGACGGAAGGAAAAGCACTATTAACGAAGGCTCACCTCAAGAAGACGCCAAAGCACAAGTCACAATTACAATTGATGATGATGACTTCGTTGATTTAGCCACAGGCAAGGCTAATGCACCTGCAGTATGTATTATTAATATTTGTTGTCCCTGATTGATTATTACTTTTTTTTTCTCTTTCTCGCTCTCTCTGTATTGATATTCTCTAGTTGTTCGCAAAAGGTGAGAAAAGAACTACAATAGTTCTAAACATTACAAGTAGTTTGACTATTCTCTTCATGAAGAATGTTGAGTTTTGTTGAGAAGATTCTGTCATCATTGTGATTGTGATTAATACATTGTTATTTCTTTTTTTGGAAATAAACTTATGTCAACTATCTAATTTAATATGTGTATTGAATAGAAACCAATTGACATATGGAAAGTATTTTCCTGTTTGATGTATATGTGTGTATGAATTGAAAGTTCGTTAAGTTGAATAGAATACGCTGACAATGTGCGTGTGTGCAAATCGTTTCGAAGAAATCTTTTAATTGAATAGTCTTGAAGGAATGCGATCTATTTTTCATATATAATTTATTTATCTTTTGATGTTTATCTGATCGTGTGTTTGTGTTAACAAAAGAACATCGAAGATATCAAAAAGAGATCTAGTTGTTATTATTAAAATCACTGAAGAATAAAACGAATATGTGCAATTACCGTATACATGAAGATTTGAGCGATATGACACGGGGATATTATTAATCATGTCAACGACAATGAAAGTAAAAGAGATTAAATTCGAATGTTTCAACGAAGTTCTTAGTTGCAAAAATGCAACGTTCAATGATGAATACCTCGATTTGTCTGTACTCTTGTCGATTGATCTCGTATTTTCATTTCTATTTTTAAACTCTCACGCACATATTCTTCAGTTCATTATTATGATCGACATGAAAAGGATTTCGGCGATGGATCTGCTTTTACTAACGACAGTGCGATCGTATGCAAGATATTTAATTAGTACTATTGAAACGCAGCATAGAAGAGTGGGAATAACGGGAAGATCACGATATATGTGAAAAAAATGTAAATTTATGGAAATAGAAAGCTATTTATCAATCTAAATGAGTTATTTTCAAAAGAAAATATTGAACGAAACATTCAGGTCAAAAAAAAACTAAATCGGAAACTTTATTATCTCTAGTTGAGTAATAATCAATCGTTAAGTGAACAAAACAAAAGTAATTGACATTCAATAAAATCATCGATATTGTTCTCTGTTCATCGAATGACACAATCGATGAAATGAAAGGCTAGCAGAGAAGAGAAAGAAGGAAGAAAAATCATTGTTAACCTCGAAATCTATTGATCTAGTTTATATTTCGATACTTTCTTTTGACATTTAAATTTGAAGTCGAGGAATCAATGTGAATACCAATAAGAGATGAGTGATGAGGGTAACGCCCTGCATATTCTATCCTATTTCTATAATCGTTGTCGTTCGTCGCATAGATTGGATCGTGTTGTCTTCGTCCTGTAGTTGTTTGTTAATATTTCTCTCTTTTTTTTTCTTTCTTTTATTTTTTTTCTACTCCCTATTCATTTTCTCCCTTTCTCTTGCTCCATCTCTCTCTCTCTCTCTCGATGAAAAATAACAGTAGAAAACGAGTCGCTGTTCCTAGTTGACAGAACGGAACGGTGATTATTTGCAATTCAATATATATCCGATACAGTTAGCTTTTCTCCAGTTAACAATGACTGATTTAAATCCTACTCGACATTGGTGGTCATGGCGAAGTTGCTTTGCCGCAGTCAAATACACGAAGAAAAAGTCGAAAAAACCGATAAATTATCAATCAAAGTAAGTTACTTCGAGCCACTCATCGTCGATTTTTTTTCGTTTCTTCCACAAAGTCAATATATATCTCATGCTAGTACTTTTTCAAATGGTCATACAGATACGAAACGGTTGCTACCAGCTACAAGTAATGCCAAGATTTTATCAGAATTCGGCTTGCAAACGTCCAATCCCGTGTCTAATGATGATAACTTCAAAGTCGAAAACGAGAAAATGTCCTATCAGAGCATTCAGATGCAACAGTTAGTTGATAGTCTGAACATGAAAATGTTCAGTTTAAAATCTTCATCAACAGTTAAACCCACACCACTTGATGCGATTGTTGAAGATTCCAGTGAAGAAAATCTCGATGAAATCGATGAATTCGAACAGTCCGATAGGTAGAAAACGTTCTTTTCTCTTTCTCTTCTTTCTATTAAATTTCAATTTCATCATAGCTTATCTAATGATCGCGATTTAGTTAATGATTCTACTGTACTTTATACTCGTTTATTCGATTTAAGCAAAATGGATCACATTGTAACGCAGTTCAACGATAATGGTTATTTCCTCGGTGAATTCACACATCAATTACATAAATTCAAATTAAAAATTGATGCTATCAAACTTGTGAATGCCAGAACACCACGTGATCCTGAACTACTCGAAGCGAAGTAAGAAGAACGAGTTCTATTCTAATCTTTCTACATCTATCTCTGCTCATCTAGATATTCGACGCTATTAGCTACTATTGAATGTCTTTCAATATTATTAAAAGTCGCTCAGATCTCGTCATCTCGTTCTCTGATTAATCGTCTTATGTTTTCTCTTGAAGAACGCATAGAACAATTGAATAAACTTGTTCAACTGTCATTGTCAATCAATATATATTCAAAGCAACAAGATCTAATTGATGATGATTTGCCATCGTTTCGTAGTGCACTTTCATCATATGAACAACTCACAACACTGTCTTGATAAGAAAAAAAACGATTTTTTGTTCAAGTAGCTTTTCGATTTATTGTGTTTTAATACTACGAAAGAAAAAGGATATATTTTTCTAAGAAAAAAAAACACTACGCTTGCTGCTGACGGTCGTCTTTTCTTCTTACTGGTCAATTATTTTCTCTTTTGTCTGCGGAGAACGATAATATTCTTCTTGTTTATTATGTATATATAGCGAATCATGTGATACCAGTTGTTCCGTTAATCAATCTCCGTCTGTCTACTTATCGCGATTGCTTTTTTTCTCCCATTCTCGTCTAAATACGAAACAATTAACGACAGAAAATTGTTATATATACATTACTAATACAGATACATATCGGTTAGAAGTTGTTCGAAGAACTATTCAATGCTGTTAGAATACTTATAGCGAAAAACAAGAATAAACAATTATGCCTCGACGAACGGAGATTAGTTTGTGTATTCTTCTGATTTTGGGATTTGTTTTTATAATAAACACACAATATATCCCATTATGTGAATCATTAAATGAAGTTGAAAATAATGACCAGGAGCGAACAATTGAAGAAAGCAAATCACGACGTGTACGAGCGCTGTGTGACGCAATTTATTCAGCTCGAGATCAAATTGACAATGAAGAGTTGGATACAATACCGGATTTTGATGTCAATCATATGAATTCAGGTAAAAGATTAGTCTTTTCTTTTCTGGAGAGATCGAAGAATGTTTGTACCTTTTGTTTTAGATGACGATGCGAATCAAATTTTGAAACGATTTCGGCGAAGTCGCTTTTCGAGCAGTCGTAGCTCGTCAAGCAGTAGTAGCAGCAGCAGTAGCAGCAGAAGTAGCAGTAGTGGTTCGCGTTTCTTTGGTGGTGAGAGATATTTCATTGGTTTATGAAGAGTAATCAATCGAAATTCATTTAGGTAGTCGATCATCATCGTCGTCTTCATCTGGCGGGTCAAGGATTTTTGGCAGTGATTATTATATTGATCTTTTTCGATCATGTTCTTCGATGTATTATTCTGTTTAAGGTCGCAGCTCATCGTCCAGTTCTGGCAGTCGTATCTTTAGTCGAAGTAAACACAACTAGTTATACACTGTTAAATTTAATTAGATTCTCATATTAGATAGTGGTTCGCCTTCTAGCAGCAGAAGTGGAAGTCGATTTTTCAGTCGCAGTAAAGATCTTTTCCGATTATTACAGTCGATTAGACTCTCATACTAGGTAGTGCTACTTCATCGAGCAGTAGCGGTAGTCGATGGTTTGGTCGAAGTGAATATTTTCCTCTGTTGTAATTATGAAATGTGTATTTATTTAAGGTAGTGGTACCTCTTCATCATCTTCAACCGGCAGTCGTGGCGGAATTTTTTCACGTTAGTATTGTGAGCTCTTACGACGAACTTTAACATCTATGTGATAATCATTTAGGATCGTCATCGTCATCATCATCGGCATCTGGAGATAAGGGCCATCGCGTACGTCAAGCCATTCGATCAATGATACGTAAACCAGCCACATCTGGTTCAGGTTGGTATTCAGTTTGAAACAATGTACCTTGACAAATGGATTCTATTGTTGCACCCGAATCAAAAGCATTGAAAACATTTTCAAGGAAAAATAAATCGACGTGTATAGACACATACGGAAATGAGAAATATTTACCTTGTTTTCTTGTTTTTAGAAATCTATAGGGAAAAGATGTGCTATTAAGTAATATAAAAAATGTTATTATGGTTTTTTTTCTTCTTCAAGGAGCTACAGCCACTTCTGGAGGATTATCGGGCACCGGAGGAAGTAAACCAAGTCTCTCTGATAAGATTCGTAAGTGAACGAATTTTGCATTCTCATCCCAATTACACGAAAATATTACTACACTCAGGTAAAATCACACACAGCGGTGGTGGTGGTAGTGGTAGCACCTTCCGTTCGTATGGATCGGGAGGAAACCGTTATGGATCTGGAATAAGTGGAGGCGGATTTGGTATGGGAGGTTCTGGCGGCAGTGGCGGAAATGCCTGGGTAAATATTGTCAAATCAGTTCAACTTGAAGATACTTTTGTAATATTTCTTCTTTATCAATTTAGGTTCGTGCTGGAAAGAAATTTCTGCCCCATGCTGTTCGTTTTGGTAAAAGATATTATCAACGACGAAAATATCAAAAAGGTATGTATGCCGCTGCTGGCGCTGGCGCAGGTTATTATGCAGGAAGTCGTATGAGCGGCCATCATGGAAATTACTATCCAGACAGTAAGAAAAATATTCATCAGTTAATTCTCGAAAGGAAATGTCATCTTGACTGTTTTTAGATTATTATGGATATCCTCCTGTTGTTGACAACGAGCCGGCTGAAATCGATGGCAAGCCTCCAACTGTTTTCTATTGTATACAAGAAGATCTCAATACTACACTAGTCAATCAAACATTAGATGCCGAAGGGTTTGGTGTATGTAATATATCTGGTGAACTAGTCACATGTCCAATTGAAATCGAATGTAAGACAAGTGAAGCAGACACTTGTTGTGAAGGTAAATATTTCTGAAATTCGACTGGTTCTTTGCTGCAAAAAGCGACATTTCAGATGAACAAGGCAAACCAATGTGCTGCGGTGGTCCAATCCCAGATGAATACGTATCGGCATACGGTGGTTATGGTGACGATTTGTACGATGCAGCAGAGAACTTTAACAAAATGTAACATTCCCTTGATTTTCAATAATTATTTCCTTCCTGTTTTCTATTTTTAGATTGAATACGATTACAGCTATATCGGTGCTTTTGGCAACCATATGTTATACTATATGGCGCCGAGAAGAATAACTTTCATCTTTATTCATGCGTATGAATAAAAATAATTTCGCGTGCATTCTTTTTCTTTCTTTCACTTGCGTATTTTAAATAAAGTTTCGTGAGTTAATTGTTCTTTTTCTGTGATTATAATTCGATTATATTAGGCTGAATTTGCACAACATTTAATGAATACAACACAAAACAAAGGAGAAAATTCGAGGAGATATTCCACAGATCTTCATACATTCAATTGATTCGAAACCGTTCTTCTCTTTATTTTTATTCAAAAGCACGTTTGTTGACAAGGGTATACGGCAAACCATATAAAGATAACAGAAAATCACTTTTGCGTTTGTTATGCACATATTCACCTTCATCGAAATCGTGATCACTTTCTTTCAAATTTCGGTATTTGTCAGCATGTAAACGTTGCCGTTCAAATGCAGATAGATCATTGGAATACTAAAGAAGTAAACAAAATTTACAATCAGATGTCTGTTATTCTCTCAAATTGATTCAGAAAACAATATCTTACTTGATTAAGTGCTCGGCCTTCAACCTGATTGCAATAAAAAACCGAGCAGAGAACCAATAAAACCATTAACGAGCAGATTACTTTTAGCATATTGGAAATAACGGATTAAATATGAAAATAAATGTTTCTGAAAGAAAAGCAATACGATCATGTTAACTACTTACAAAATAAACCCGCGAAAAGTCTCATGAAGCAACACACAAATGATTAAACACCATTGATTTATATACAAGGGAGAAAATTCATTCTGGGAGGCCTCGTTTTCTCTCATATCAGTGCTTTTTGACGCTGAAAACAAAACGATTTTCGACTGTGATGCTCTTACACTTACTAATCTTTTCCTTTGAAACGATAATTATGTACAAAACTCGGAAAAGTCGGTGTGCTTTATATTCAGACTTTGAACCTATTCTATCTAATCAAAGTGGATCGATCTGACAGAATTAAACGAACTTCCTCATTATTATCAATTAAATTCACACAAAAACGTCTAGGAAAGTCATATACCTCTGAGTATTGTCGTCGTTGTCTTAACTTAAACGCGGAGTTTTGATGGGAAAATATATGACTAGGTTGGACTTATATATACATGTTGAGTCGAAGGAGAAAGGAGTGGGTGAGGCAAATAGATAGAGATAAAGAGAGAGAGAGAGTGGGAAAATTGTAGATTATTCACTCTAATGCTTTACTTTAATGCCATTTAAATGCAATTATGAAGTTCTGTCAGGTCTTTCTAGTTCGAACGCATCATTAAAGTTCACGTTAATGGAAATGAAGAAACTAGGCACGATAAAAATAATGATTTCATACTCTCACCGCTTCCTTGCTCATCTAACTCGAAGAGAAGAAGCTTCTGGATGATGACTTCTAACAGACAAATGTTCGTTTTTCTTCACGTAAAAACAACAAATATCATTGTTAAATTAGTTTCAAACCTGGAGATGTCAAGAGGTTCCTATTAACAGTAAAGTAATAAGAGACGATTAAAGTTCCGCAAAAATGACACGACAAGATCGTTATCCTAATGTTTTTCTTGCTTAACTTATTTATGAATGAATCTAAGGAAATTATCGAAAGATCATGTTCAGGTTTAGCGAGGGTGTAGATTGACTTAGAACTTCTTATTTGCAAATTATGTTTTCTTCGAAAGTTTGATTACGAAGAAAAATAAGTCGCAAACTTAATCACGATTATTTGTATTTACCTTCAATCTATTCCAGTCAATAGTTCGGGGAATCTCCCACCCAGCATTCAGGTATTAGAATAAGTACGTCATAAATGTTAATAATTATGCACTCAGACTTCAGTTGAATAATTTCCGAGCTTCACTCAGCTCTCAATGAAGAAGAGTGTCTTACTTTGAAAATGGTGGACAATATGAATTGCAAAGGACATGCAAACATTCAAATGTCAAAAGAATCCTTTGTTACGGAAGATACATTAGATGGAACATTCTTTGTTATTCAAATGTTCTCATAACTTATGAATTATATCTACGTCAGCTTTGTAAACTCTTTCAGAGATACTAATATGCGATTAACAGTTTCAAACTTATGATAAAACTAATCTAGTTCGTGTCGAAAGTACCAACGACATATTGATCAGTGGGCCATAATGTTCATTGTTCATGTTTTGTATTTATCACTTGCATGATTGTTATAGTTCATCGAAACATAATTAAAATTTGTCTTTATACATCATAGATTTCTTCCGCTAACTGATATGCGTTCGTGTCTGTACGATGTCATTTCTTTAAAACATTTACTTTAGTCATCGGATGAGCGAAACTTTCGCTCAAACCATCTAAACTATGAATGATATAGTCTCAATGTTAAATATCATAATCTTTTTCTTATTCACTAATACACCAAGGTGTGATCAGACTCAAGGCAAGACTATTTCACGGATGATTAAATGTGTTACTATTCCGAATATCATTCCAATGTATTGTTTTGTCTATGTCTTTTCATAATTATTTGAAATTTCATTTGACAAAGTCGAATATTTATCACAAATGGATGTCATATTTCGACATTTTAAGCCAAAACATCCGTTAACAAATGCGTTCTTTCCAACGCCATTGTCATTTTGCTTATCAATACAAACTAAATCTGCTCTACTTTTTCTGTTTATTTTTTTCGAGATAAAACCATACTCTTCGTCGTTATTTAGTAATTCGAAAGTGTAACATGCATTTATTTCTTGATATTCTGCAGTTTCTCATACAGATCGTATACTAATAACGCATGAATGAGTCCAACGAGACGATTACATTGTCAGATTTTGACTACACACAGAAAAGCATATCAGGCACCGATCCTTTTCATAGTGTCTACAAAGAGCAGGTCTTTTGACTAATCTATCATTTCTTTCTTTTCTTCGTTTTTTCCTTCTCTACATTTGCTCGTTTCTTCTTATGACCGACTCGCTGTTGTGTCTGCTTCCGTCGATTCGAACTTTTTTCTTCACATATCGTTCTCGTTGCTGATGTTATACTAAACGCGAGGAGTGTGCTTGTCTCACTGTCGACGACGAAACTGGCGGGGTTCGCTAAAAAGTTGGCAGAACGCAAAAGAGAAAAAGAAAAGAAAGTGCATGTCTATCGACCAATTATACCCTTGCACATACACATTTCATTGTTAACATCGTCGTTTTCTTTTTTTCCTCTCCCTCTCCTTCTCCGTGTTACCGGCTGGTGGAAACTTAACCAAGCTGTGCGCCAATAGTGAAAATCTCGCTCTAGTTGGACCATTTGCGACCAATGTAAGTAGCAACGAAGCTCGGGTTGGCTGTCCGATTCCCACCAGTTGAGTTTGAGACAGCGAGAAGAAAAAAAAAAGAACATAATATACGTTGAAAGAAAATATATAAAATTCATAGAAGAAAATTCATGTTGCTGTTGTTGTCAATGATTAAAAAGAATTCCATATCGTCACTAATGAGGTATATTCGAGATTTAAAAATCAAAGTTTATTTTTTTTTGTCTCGCATTTTCGATTGATAAAATTTCAACCGTAAGAGATTTGATTTTTTTCAGTCCGAATAAATATGGATTCGTCTGGTACACAACAAAATTCTACTGGGACGACCGGTGGAAATGTTATCGTATTGAATAATAACGATTTTCTGCAGCAACGAACGAGTCTTGGAAATGGACAACAGGTATTGCTGATGAAAGAAATAGGTCGGCATTTAATTGATTATTTCGGTTTGATTCAGATTATTCTTAAAGCAAATACATCACCAACAGCTAATACAACATCAACAGCACTACCACAAGGACAAATTCTTCAAACAGCTGATGGCCAGTTGATTATTTTACAGAGTGCTGAACAGCCACAACAACAGCAAACACAATACGTTCAAGTTGGTGGACAAAGTAAGTTTAGACACGATTAAACGATTTGATTTATTGTAATTATTTTCATTGTGTATAGTTTTACAATTGAGTAATGTTCAAACAACACAACAACCACAAACGATAACTATTCCAGCTGGTGCTCTTCAACTTGGTGGTAATGGACAACAAATTGTACAATTAGCCACACCAACGAAAACTCAAACTGCAACGACAGCAAATTCACAAAATGGAACCATTATCATGGTAAAAGCATGTCGAAGATCAGATCATCTTAACGTTTGTATGTTCATTTTAGATGGTACCAGGTAATTCCGGACAATTACAAGCTGTTCAAATGCAACAAAGTAGCTTGACGACAGCAGCTGCAGCAGCAACTTCAGCTCAGACTACTGTAGCATCCGAGCCCACAGAAGAAGAACCGTTGTATGTGAATGCCAAGCAATATAATCGAATATTGAAACGACGTGCTGCTCGTGCTAAACTCGAAGCGGAAGGACGAATTCCACGCGAACGTAAAGTATGTTCAGAACGATTTGTTCTCTGGTTTGAAAATCTTATCAATATCGTCGGATTTTTCGTTTAGCGTAAATTTCTACACGAGTCCCGCCATCGACATGCAATGAATCGTGTTCGTGGTGCCGGTGGTCGTTTTGCTCCAGGATCAAAACAGAAGGCCTAAGAACAACGTCGAACTAATTCTTAAACGATTCTTAAAATTTTCATGTCATTCATTCTCTTTTTTCATATGTGTCCGTGTGTATGAATTTTTCTTTTGTTTTCGCTGTTTGTCTGTCTGATTGCGCCTGTGTTGTGTATATTGTAAAGTCAGACAAGCGAAATGAGTAGATAATATCTATTGATGAAATCGCATTTTGTTTCCTTTTGATTTTGTAGACATCGAAAATGACTGCATTGAGAAGAGGAAAACAAAGAAGTAACAGGCCTAAGAAATTTGTTGTTTGTTTTCTTTTTTCGTTGATTCGCTTTCCTCGTTTTTGTCGTTTTGTCGATATTTTTGTTGCTGAAACAGAAACAAAGTAAACAAGAATAAAAGTATATATATAAGCAAAACAAATTACTCGTTGGAAGGTTATCGACAAATTTCCATGTGATGATGATGCGTTATGAAATGCAATGTATAGAAAAGGTTATTGTTATTTATTCAATTGAGTGGACCTGGAATTCTTTTTATATGTAAATGGGCAATAAAAAATGTATGGGTATTTATTTACCGGAAAAATGTACATCGAAGTCATAAAGACTTTGACGAGTCATTTCGGGGGTGTAGATACTGCAAGGCAGTAACGATATTTCCGTGTTGTTTTACTTTCCTTTGATGTTAAATGAGCACAGGTGGTAAAATACCGAAATAAAATATTTACTTTGTTCTCGTACTTTTCCATTTATAAATCAAAACAGGTTTGTACTTTGCTTCTATGTACCCAAGTACATTTTTTTTCGAGTAAATAGGATATCATTCATTATTAATTAAATTTAAACATAAATAGGTCCATTGACATCGTCTAAGCATGACAAACTATTCGCTCGGATCATTTGTGTACCTGATATCACTTGTCAAGTGGGCCTAATTCGACCTTTACCCTTTACCTGTTCTTGTACTCGGGTATCTTATCACAAATATACTTCATATTGATCGGCAAGGTTTTGTTTTAACAGATTATTTATTATTTGTTTCTTTAAGAAAAACTTCGATAGACACTAACTGAATATGAAATGAAAACAAGACAGGAAAATGACTTCATTTGTAAGAAAGCTGACGGTTTAAACAAATCTTATATATGACTTAAGTAATGGTTACATATCGTATCTGACATATGTAAAAAAAGAAGAAAGAAATAGATGAGTGAAACTTTTTACAAAACAAAAAAATTGATTGTTGATTGAATTGAAGATTTGGAGAATTTTATCGACGTGCATGGGATTGAAGGCGACGTAATTCTGATGTCTTAGTTTGATGTACGGGTTTATTGATACATGAACGTTTGGAATGAATCTAAGTCGAGAGATTTTTCTAAGAACATTTCGTTTAAAAAGAGACTTACTTTTTCTTGTTGAAGAATATCTGTGATTGGTTTTTTATTCGAACGAATGCAAAGATTTTTTTCACTTTTTTTGTTTATTTCAATCTCGACTGAGCGTACTGATGATGCATTACTACTGCTGTACGTTTGACTCGTTGGCGAAGGTCGACGAGGATTACTTCGAGTATCTTCTTCCTCTTCATCATCATTATTCAAATATCGAGGATTAACTAAACGAGAACAACAATTCTCATTCCATATTGCTACTCGGAAGATCCGAATTCTTACATGATGGTAAAACTTGAGCAATCAGATTGCGTAGCAGTGCTTCCCCCGCTTTTTTGTCATAATGTTCGTCATCGTCATCAGTCATATCCGTATTACTATTACCATTCATTGGATCATCATTCTCTTCATCACATCGATGTTTCTTTTTTATTGTTATCGAACGTGTTGTTGACAAAGAGGCGTTCGAAAGCGAGCGTTTCGGTGCTGAACCCATTGGTAATAAACTATCGTAGCCACTCTCTTGCATCGCTGATGAAGGAATTGTTATATCATGCGATGATAAACCGTGACTCGAAGAATCTTCACGCATTGTCTAATGATAAATATAAAACAAATGATTGTATCACCAAAGGAAAAGAAAGATGAACTATTACTTGGTCATTCATTGATGATGATGCAATTTTCGTATCATTTTGATAATCATCATCATGAACTTTCGATGAAGAATCTGATGTACTTGTCAACGATATGTGATGATGAGGTAAACGTTGTCGAATAAGTTCGAATAGTAATCGTTTACCATTTTGATCTTCATCATCGTCGTCATCATCATCATCGGTTGTTGTTGTTGTTGTATGGCTCATATTAATTGATGAACACTGCCGTTCTTTTTGTTCATGTAAACTTTCTTCATTGATAACACTTAAGTTATGTTTCAAATTTCTCAAATCATTAAAATTCGATGATGATGATGAAGACGGTGGTGGTGGTAAAGTCAATGAACTCAGTGATGAATGAATCGAATTATTATCATCATCATCATCGTCGTCTCCATCACCATCGTAGCATACTCGCAGTGGTGACGTCGCATAATTTCGTATACTGTCAACATCATTATCATCGTACGTACATTCCTCTGAACGTTCAATAACTGTGATTCCAGTTGAACGAGTGCTATTTAAAGGCTGCAAGAATGTTTGTTGTTGATCATTGCCAATATCATCATCACAACCACGTGGTGGAGAATCTGGAATATCACTTGGCGATAAAATGCCTGATGGATTGGTGCTGTGTTCAGATGTATATGTTGAATTGTGTGAATGGAAGTTAACATTGAAACTGGATAAAGTTTCCATCGATGAATCACGTGAAAACATGAGTGGCGACGAATAAGCAGATGAATAAATAGAATCTTTCAAATATAGATCATGTAGAATTGTTTGTTTATCGATGGACATTACTTCTTCAGCATGTTTTCAAGTAAAATTTATTTATCTAAATTCAACACCAATGATATGTTCTAAAAAGCAAAAAAGACATAGGATTGTATTCTAGCATGTCATTCGAGTTTTATCTTTCGTCTTTCAAGTAAGGTTTAGGACTGACACCTTGCTAGGTAATGATCACTAGAGAACTAGAATGATGTTCTGATGTTGCTATTGTTATTGGATTTTTCTTCTTTTCGGTGTTTTAAATAAAAATAAAACGCATTCACATGAACACAGACATTTTACTGCTGCTACAGTTGGAGAGAAAGAGAAAACAAACGAAATTGTACTAGAAGAGTGTAAAAGAAGAAGATGGTGTTAAAGGAATCTACGTTCTTTTTCGTCGAAAGCGAGAAAAAAATTTGTAAAGAGAAGGTGGATGGAAAGTGGAGGATAGTCTGATTGAGATGACTTTGTGTGTAATATTTCATCTACATGGATTTTTCTTAACCACCGCTGGTATCGACTTTGACACCAGTGTAAACTTGTACTAGTTTATCGAAACCAGCCAAGACACCAGCACCGGCGATACCTCTGAGAATATTGGCACCGGCTCCTTTGAATAATGAAATAACACCTTCAGCACGGATAATCTGGAACATGCAGTCCAATGATCCTTTGTATTTAACAGCTTGACCTGATGTCATCATCATACGTCGTCGAATAGTATCGACTGGATATGAGATAAGACCTGATGTAACTGTGACACCATAACCAAGTAGAAATGAAAGGAGAAGACCAGCATCGGGTCCAAGTAAGATTGGTTTCAAAGTATCATAGAAACCGAAGTAACAACCACGGTAGATAATGATACCGACACATGAAATGACGAAACCACGATAGAGACCAGCAATACCGTCGGTGGCCAATGTCTTTCGGTAGACATCAACAAGACCGTTGTATTTACGTTCACCTCCACCTTTCTTCGTGCTCTTGACGTCATTTGCCAAACGTGTACGGGCGTAATCAAGTGAGTAGACGAAGCACAATGACAATGCACCAGCAACACCACCACTTGCAATGTTCTTGGCAAAGTTGACCATATACGGATCATTTTTGTTTTGTTTGAACATTGCTTTTATTTTGTCTTTGAAAGCAAAGTTCAAAGCCTAGAATATAAACATCAACTAATGACTTTCTCTATCAACAAACAATGCATTGACATCAAACCTGGGTGGGAAAATATCGAAGACAGTTAGCCAAATTGCCTCGCCAGAATGGAAGAAGGCCTTCGGTTCTGAATGTTCGAACGGTACAATCGACAACACCTTTGTAAGGTTCGGTGATGATACCTTGTTTAAGCATTTCCCCTTGATTTTGGACGAGCAATTTTACCCGTTCAATGGGTGCAGCTGCTGTTTTCGAAACGACAGCAGCAACGCCACTGAGGGCAAAATTTTCGATGAAGTTCAATTTGGGCTTCTCTTTCTAAATAATTAAATATAGAAATAAATTCCTAATTAACATACTCTCATCGTCAATTCACTTACCACTGCCATTGCGCTTTGTTACAAAATTTATCTAAAAAATAGAAAATTCGAACTTTAGACTTTCGTATATGTTGAGATGATTTTTGCATTTAAGTAAAAAGGAATAGGCGGTTTTTTACCTGTTCTCTTACGTGTGTCTGTGGATGATTTTGCGTTCGTAAAGCACAGCAAAGTGTCGAGTTCGATGAGAGCACAAACACAACACCCACAAAGATGGCCACCGAAAACAAACCTCCATAAAAACGCATCATCTCCGACACTGAAGTTGTTCCTTCGGTCTTTGTTTTCGCCATCCTTTCAAGTCATCAATGCACTTGCACTTGACTGCTCTCTATCCAGTGATTTTATTGGTCAATACGAAACAACCAATCATTTGATCGTTGCTATGGAAATAGAAATATGTGCTAAAATGAATGATTTCGTTCGCTCGCATGTTCAATTATGCCACGATTAAGCATCTTCTTTTACTCTGTTCAGGTTTGTTCTGAATCAGAGATAATTTCTGAGTATGTGACACACTTACAGATAGATTTGAAGATCGTTCAAAATCATCGTTCTTCTGTCCGCTAATATACTTCCATCGACGAATATCTAATATGGTAAACAAAAGAAAAACATACGTCGATCTTGCTTCGTTTTACGAATCATTTCAAATGATTTTTTTTGTTGTTTCATCGGATTCTATAGAATATCGGTGCGTGGGCATTAGGAAAGCATGAACTAACTGATTGTTATGTTCAGTCACATGAAACCCTCTCCGAAAATACCAATGAACTTTTTTGGACAAAATCTTTCCTACAAACTAGTCCATACGACGATCAAAGATATCGTCAAATTGCTTCAAGTGCATGTCAACGCATTATTCGTATGTTTTTCTGTCCAAAGATAAATCGACCAATTTCTCACCATTCTATCTAGAAGAAGAATCCAAAGCACATTCCTCTCGATCGACGTAAGATTCGAGTTTTCATTAAACATACATGTCAATCGACTTCGTACAGTTCAAATCGTCCACCGAGTACGATAGCGATTAGTTTAAGTGAAACAAGTACGCGACAAACGACTCATCCCACACCACAAGCAATCACTCTGCCGGCTACATCGAAGAAACAGTCTTCACATACGCGTTTTTCATGTTATTTAAAATCTCATTCGAAACAAGCGAGAAAGACACACTCTCGAACTATAATACCAAAAAATAATAATCACTACCAAGCGAAAACGAAATCTTTAATCCCAAAACAAAATGTGATCAAATTAACGACTCAATGTCGAGAGAGAATGTGTTCAAAGTGTTTAAATCTTATTCGCAAAAATTCAACCTGTATATCGTCGAGTGTCCTCTGTCAACCATGTTTAGATATAGTTCGAAATTCGAACAATATTATCTCAATAAAACGACTTGCTTTGAATAAAACCGAAGAAAATGAATTACGTCATATAATTGAGATTGTCATCGAAGAATTTCAAAACTATTTTGGTCAAGCCTTGACTTTGTCCATCAAGCAAATGACCCAACATCTTCTATCTAACGTTAATCTATTCTATAATCACTATCAACAAGAATTCGAACAACTGACAAAGAAGTATCGTCTAGCGTTTCTCGAACGTTTCATTCAATTGATGAATAAGTTAAATAGCAAGAATATTAAACAGAAGATGAAATCATCGTTATCTGAACACGTAATCCTCTGCTTTTGGCTTCCTTCAAGTCATTTTTCTCTCTAGGCTTCCATTACTCGTCCACCGAATATCGTGTCAATGTCCTCATTAAGTGGTTCGCTAGGAACAGAAAAAGATCGATGTGATACTATCACACAATTAATCTCATCATCAAATTTGACGTCTATCTCAACTACATCAAATCGGTCGATTGTTATTAACGAAAAAGTCAATCTCAACAGCGATCGAAAATGTTCCGCACTCCAAAACAGCTCTTCGAAAAAAACTTTCACCACAACTCGAAATAATCCTAAACAATCGTCAAGTAAAACTTGTACCTTCTGCCAAAATATCACATTTACTTCTTCGTCATTCCGATAGACAAAGTTCGAAAACCTCCACCACCGCCGTCGTCCTCATCCTCATCTGCTTTTCAACTAATCGACGCTTATCGCTTCCGCGAAACATTACGAGCAAGCAATGCTCAATATCGCACCTTACGTCCAAAACTCCAATAAACACATTTCATTCTTCTATACATTCACTAATTCTTAGAATGCTATTACTCATACCAGCTATTTCAACATGCAGATATGAAAGAAATGTGTTATTTACATTATAAGACAGAAGTTTATCTCTGAAATGTGATTTATTTTTTCCATTTTTATTTTTCACGATTACAATTGTAAATGTAAAACGAAGAAGAGTTGAAAATCAAGAACAACTTTACATGCCGAACTCACACACATACGCACAGAAAGAGAGAATAAAATAAAATCGAACAACAATTAAAAAAAAAGAACATTCGCCGAACTGACAAAGTGTAAAATCCATCAAATTACTTTCACCGGCCAAAGGAACGCATACATATATACATAAAAAAAATAGAACTTATAAAAATATATATATATATAGATAGATACATATAGATAAATCAAGATCTCTGTCCGAGTTGCACACATGCACGCACATCCATTCAAATAACACAAAAGATAATATCCACGTGTTTTGCTTGTAAGAAAGAATATACAAATACAACTTAGTTGTTAAAATAACCGAAAGAAGAGAAAAAAACGAAGACAAAATTTTGGGGGATGTTACGAATATGACTGTCTCAATTTTGGAGTAGACATCGATCGCATAACATAGTGTGTTTGTGCTTGTCGAAAACAAACCGGATGAGATTCACAATACACTCATTTAGCAAACCCACAACGAATGCGTTCGAAATACATGATAAAAAGAAAACGAAGTAAATATGAGAGATTGGCGAAACTTTTGATTGTTTGTTAAAAGAAAACGAAACATAACTTAGATATCGAGATCCAAAAAAAAACGATCGATCTTGAACACGGATGCGTTTTTTCGAATTCAAATATCAGCATTAACAACTCAACATGTCGAATACACAGTTGCCGTTCACTCAATCTATGGACACGTTGAACAACACACACAAACACAAACGGAAAGAGAGGGTTAAAGAATGAAGAAGAAATCAAATTTAAGAAGTTTTCTTTTCATCAGTATTGCACGAAAGACGAAATACAAGATCAACAAAGACGTTCTGTCATTCTAAAGACAATTATGTTTTATTTCTTTTCTATGTTTTTATGTATATTGCCCACGGACACATGCTACTGTTCCGATGTTCTCATATCGAAAGTTCGAACAAATAAACAAGCGCAGATCTGACTTGAAACTCTACTCACAGATACATAAATACAGAAGAAAACGAAAATTTACAATTGAACCAGTGTGTTTTGTTGTACAGACTAGGTTGGTACCACTCACTCTTACATTATATACAAACAAGAAGAAGAAGAAAAAGGAAAAATACAATCAAAAATAATGTTTTCTCTCTTGGTTTTCTCTCAACGTGACACCGGGTTTAAACCAATTACTATCGAAAATGTTTTTTTTTGTCTCGCTCACTCGGCTTGCTACGAATCGTTTTCGTCTTCCAGGGATTTTGAAGAAGAGGGAATGTCGAAAAATAAAAAGACAAGTCCGTCCAGTCAGATGATCATCGAAAGAAAAATATCTCATCTGACCGGAGAAGAAAATCCGATTTGAAAGATATATATATATATGTGTGTATGTGCATAACCAACAAATAGATCGAAATTACACGCACCTAGTTCGATAAATGTTTTGAAAACTAATCATTTGTTGCTTGAAGCTATTCATATGTGCGGATATGTACATCGAAGGTGATGATGTCGATCTGTGATTTATCGACATAGGACATGTGTAGTTGGTGTATTTGTTGATGAAGTATTTGGCGATGGTTCGACCATGGTCGTTTGTTGATCACGTCTTTGTTGTTGAGAATGAAAGAATTCGAAATGATTTGCTGGTTGGGTAAGACTGAAGATGATATTGGATGTTGGCAGAGTGGAGACTATGGGAACGGTTGGAGTTGATTGATCGGGATTTTGACTGTTTAAAAAGACGTGACGAGATGATAAACGTGAATTGAAATCATCCAACGAAGATGATGTAGGGGAAAAAGCAATCGAATGAGAAAATTGTGAAGCTAGTGATGATGATGGAGAAAGACAATTGGTCAATGAAGAACTTGTATCACTTAGTTTTGACGAATATGTTATAACCATTGGAGCTGATTGTAATGGCCGAGTTTGCGTTTCATCTAAATGAGATTTTCCATTGTTTTGTTAGACAAGAGCGAATCGCATCCTACCTGCTTCATCTTTTCGTTTTTGCTCAGCTGCAGCAGCCAGAAGTAAAAGTCCAGATGATACTGCGAAGATGAAGAAATCAAAATCAGTATATTCAATACAACTGAAAACTGTTTTACCTTGACCGATACCTGCATTTGTATCAGTTAACATTGAAGTATTTGTTTCATTATCGGATTCACCATCCCCGTTTGAATCATCCGCTTGAGGTTCATTCGCATCTGACTTATTTTCTAGAATTAAATCAACAAAAACTGCACTGAAAACTCACATCTACAACACAAACATACTTAATTCACGTTTCTTCCTTGGTCCATCCACTGTTATTTTAATTGCTCGACGATAAGTGCATTGTTGCGGTGGAGTTGTTTCGATAACAATCGTCAATGTAAATTTCTTACCTAAAACAAAACACATTCTTATGTTTGTTCGAACACGTTCGCTACAAACCTCGCCCACTGGCGCCAAGAAAGCGCAAGTCATTGAATTCAGCTTGGCTACCACGAAACCAACTGATATTGTTCTTCAATGCTGCACATGGATTGTAATCGTTACCCGCAAGTATCGTAACACGTGTGTTGGCTTTGATGTCGACATCGTCTTTTGCACGTAAAACGAAGCGGAGGGACTTGTTTTTTCTCCAATGGCTAAAAATAATATTTTGTTTTTACTTTTGAAAAACAATGCGTGGATTACCTTGGCAATGATGAACATTGAAAGTAAGGATTTAAATCGACGAACGCGTTCTTTGTACGCGCTAGTAACTGCTCAGCTGGAGAAGATATAGTCGAACTTCGTTTGACCATATTTATGGGCTGTTTCATCGATAAAATGGAAAGTTTTTGATCCGCAGAGATCGTTGGATGAACTCGATGTGGCGATATTGTATGGTATGTGGTGGTTGACTCTGTTGAATGATTTGTACTTGTTGAGGATTTATCACTCTCAGTTGATAAACGTCGTCGTTCATAAGCCATGTCTTCCGTAGAATCTCGTATGTACAATATGTATAATTTGCAGAAGAGAAATATTCGAAATCAGGTCACTTGACCTAAAATTTCAAGAGAAATTTAATGCTAATTATGATTGGTGTTTCTAATCAGTAGATCGACAAAACCAAATGTAAGAAACGGTCGAGATAAGATATGTTTAATATATTTAAACTAAGACAGCGTAGGAGAAAAGCACTAATTTACTTTTCTGCATTAACCGAAGAAAAAAAGGAAAAAAATATTTTACGTATTAATAAACTATGACACATACAACTCGTGATTACGTTCCTCTGTATTTATAGTTCGAGTAGAGTATATAAGCGTATGTCGAGAGAGAAAAAATACGAAGGAGAAAAGAAAATTTGCCATATTGCACAATTGAGAAAAACGATGGAAAGAAAGAGAAGCATCGAGCACATGACACACTGATGTCTGTTCGATTCTGTCAAACTCAGAAGTATCAACATCTTGTCGGAGAATCCAAAAGGAACAGATAGAATAGAAAGATATGTTGTTTTGACGAATTATTGCGATTAACGATTAGTCATCGTCTTTCATCGGAAGTTAAATAAAATCTTTTTTGTTAATCACCTCATGTGATGCGATAGTTTTTCTCACCTTTTACATTTAAATATATTTTCTTTCACCCTCCTCACCCTCTTATTTGTTCCCTCTTAAACCATCGCATATTTTCTTTCTTCGTCGTTAACACTATGTCACGTTCCTTTCTTCTTCCTTTTCTCTCTCTCTCTCCCGCTCTCTCTCCCTCCGTCTTTGCTTTCTACGACGCTAAAAAAACTGTAATGCCTTTTCTACTTTGTGGTCGGACTATTGATGCCATTGGTAAAAACAAAAATAAAATGTCTCAGCTATTAGACGAGTTTACTTTTGTTTTGATTTAATCAAAAACAAACCTAAGTTCATATTTCTATTCAAATGTCGAGACTCGACAACGCCACGACGTTCTCAATTGAGAGATAGAAGAATTTTGTGGATTTAACAACTGCCTAAAGCCTGCTTCTTTAACTCGGCCGGATTCTTTTTCTTTCCTCTACTCGTCTCTCTTCCACCCTACTCTCTGTTTTGTGGTAGTAGTGAAGTGCACGAGAGTTGCTATATTTTTTTGCGGGTATTTGGTAAAAAAAACATGACGTCATGGAATCATTTGTGTACGTAGGTGTACAGATATGTGTCTATAGCAACTGACACTGACATATCAACACGTATTTTTATGAAAACTGAAAACAACAAGAAACTATGTCTGATATGTGAATAAACGAAAATGTTATGATTATGTTTAACTATTTGTTACTAATCTTCGACGAAGGGTGAGCAGGAGGAATGCGTCTATTTCTCTGCTTACTCGATATGGTTGTATTTACGAAAGAACAAAGAGGTACAGAGGAGGAAAAAATCGTCAGCGGGTCTATGAGTATGGAAAAGAAGAAAAACCGCTGCTGTCAATACTATTATCATTGCCCTCATCACGAGTGTTGGAGGTTTTTTTCGTCTTTCTTTTTCTCTGCTCTCTCTCTCTCTCTCGATATACGCGCGTCCTTTGACATTCTTGTTAAGACCGGCTGATAGTAATGGCGGTTGTTTGTGGTGAGAATGAGAAAGAAATAGAAAATGACATAGAAACGGATGTTGATGATGAAAAACAGCGGAAACCTCGCTATATTTGTGGTGAAATTATGAAAAGAGAAAGAACGAAAGAGAAAAAAAAAGAGAAAAACAGTGATCTAGTTTCTCATACACTCAGATGAACTTGCTTTTTCAGCCTTCTCGTCTAAAAATACAAAATCATTTTAAAATATTCATGTCCGTTGACTTGACAACAGATAGTTTTTGTTGTGAGTCTTCGATTCTGCCTTCGAAATGCAAACATCCACTTGAAGTTATCAAACAATTCTCATCTTAGATAACGAAGACTGCTGAAATTGTTTTCGCAGATCAGTTCACCTATGTAGTTGAAAGTTATTTACAACTAAGAAGATAAAAATACTTATCAAGTGAAACATGCAAGTTTCATCGGAAAGAAAAAAATTAATCATCGAGATTAGAAAATTTCAGAGCACATCGACATAGAAATGGTACTCTTTCCTCGTTGGGTAATATACAATCATGTGATGCTAATGCTTTTGCGTTTCTTTTGTTTACCGTCATCTGTTTGTGATTAATGAAGTAAATAAATATCTTTATCTCAATCACTGAACGTCATAGTATACTTGCAAGATCTTTCTCGAGAAAGATCTTAGTGCAAAGTAGAATTCATTCGTAGGCCAACAAGTGCAACGAGATGTAGAATGGTTCCAAGATGCTACCGATGCTTAAAAATAGAATTGTACTTATCGATTAGCAGAACAAACGAATCTCTCCCTATGAGATCTTTTCCACGTGATGGGGATACATCTGCTTGTCTTCAATAACAATCAAATTCGAATTGGATATTTTTATTAAATTATTTCCTCTGATATTATATTCACATTCATATAGATTATGCTAATTAAAACACAAATACATGTTCAATCGAATAAAAGAAAGAATAACGAAATATAAATATAATCTAGCAAATAAAAGCCCTGAGTTCATTTCAATCTGTAAGGAAAAGCAAAGAGAAGAGAAGAGAAGAAAATGACCTAGTTTTGAAAGATTTATGGGTATATTGTCAGTTTGATTTTCATCTCTTGTACATCAATGACTTGTTCTTCTTCGCATTCATGAATTTGATCTAAATATGTTAGAATATCAACTAAAGAACATTCTTCTTGAAAATCGCCATTGATAAACGGGAGAAGAATCTCTTGATAAACATTATTTGAATACAATTTATGTAGAACCAATCGGATCTGGTCACTGGTAAGCCAATTATTGTCATCAATAGTTGAATTTTCATTTTCTGAAACAAGTAATTTCGATCGAGAACGATTCAGTTCGATAAAATGACGAATTGTTTCGATCGTAAACAATTCCAATGATGAATTCAGTAAGAGATCGTATAAAAGACGTTTGATGTTCACTAACGGAAATCCATGAACGTATTTTATATACAAATCCAAAAGAATTTTCAACTTGTCGAATGTCATCTCATGAAACACGATTAAATTCATGATTTGCATAATAATTTGCTTATTCAAATGACTTAATGGATATTCGAATGTATAATGATAATGTCTGAACAGATAAGTTAAATGACGTACACATAAACGTGTGTGATAACATTGTTCCGATGTTAACGAAAGATAAATTTCTTCGCATTCAAAGTCATCCACTGCTAAGCCCAATAGAACAATTGCTAAATTTTGAATAATTGTATATAATGATAGAGATGTATGACTGTTCGGTGTTGTTAATATTAATGGTCCTTTATAAACAAAGGAAGAATTGAGAAAATTGGCGTATAATGGATAAATAATTGGATTAGCAAAATTAATCGTACTGATGGCATTGTCGATCTAAATTTACAGTCATATTGTCTCAAGTATGTCTAATAACTTGGAAGAAAAAAAAACACGTCAAAAGAGTTGTTTGCTTTGCCCGAGTGCAGGTTATACGATCGAGTATCGTGAAGACTCAATTTCTCAATTTGAATGTTTTTCTGTGCAAAGCAAAACTGAATCCTACCAAGATCTGCTGAGAATAGTTTAATGAGAAGTTTTGTTTGTTGTTCGATTTTTAGGTAGGAGGAGAAAACTTACTGTTGTGATTAAATATTGTTTCGTGATTGTATGGCCATATGTCATCGAATGATATATTCGTAATACTTCAGCGATTCGATCGATAATTTTTCCTGAGAAATCATTCATATCGTTTAGTAATAAATAGAAAAGATTATTCAATTGAAAGGACGAGATACTTGATGATGAAAAGGAGAGAACGAATTGTACAACGGTATTGAGTTTGCCGGTGTTTAAAATAGTTTTATTAGTTGAACGTTGATATTTTTCTAATTCTTTACTTATGTTAATGATTGATCCGACATTAAAAGTCGAAAAATGGGTTAGTTCAACGTTATTCAAAACAAGATAAAAGAGTCGTTCGACAAAAACACGTTGTTGTTGTTGATGAAATAAACTAAACGAAAGGAAAAGATTCGGATATGTTCGTCGAGAAGAGTTTTGGAAGATTTACCTAAAACTACGAATGTTAACCGGTTGCGTACGAACGAACAATTGAAATAATTGAATTTTCGATTGTAATAACATCTGTGCATTGTCTTCATCGTCGAATTGATCATCACGATCAAAAGATTTATGTTTTGTATTGAGAATAAAGTTTTCGTAGGCATTCTGTAATTGTTTCTTTTCTTGTGGTCGAAAGAAATCATTGTCTAGATGGTAAAACTCCGGCATTTCCCATATTGCTGTAGTTGACACCATGATTTCGATCTGGACGAAAAAAAAAGAAACAGATCACACAATACTGTTATCAAAGCATGATTTCATGTTGAAATATCAAAACG
Source organism: Adineta ricciae (assembly GCA_905250025.1). NCBI lineage: Eukaryota > Metazoa > Rotifera > Eurotatoria > Adinetida > Adinetidae > Adineta > Adineta ricciae. The sequence continues at coordinate 363,016 of CAJNOJ010000005.1, forward strand.
GAATTGCTAATGTAATGTAATTCGAAGCAAAAAAAATACACATGTAAAATTCACTAGTATAAAAAAGCATCAAACTAGAGTGCGGGCAGAGAGAATCTTGCTGGACGGCAAAATAAAATGAAGAAAAAAAAAGAAAGTCGAATGTTGGCACCGATAGAACTATAGTCATAAAAAAAAAGGAATGTGACGTATTTTGTTTAGTTAATATGTTCGTAGAGTGTTGGATTTGCGAAGATCGAGTTTAACAGTCATGATCTGTTGATCGACACGTTCGATTTCTCGTTCGAGAACATCATATAGTTGATGATCAGTACTAGTTAAACCTCGAGAAGGAATGCGATGAAGTCGTGCTTCTAAATCACGTTTCTTCTTCAATAAATGATCGAATTTTTGTTCTAATTGTTCGGTTTGTCTTGTCTGTCGATCGAATGAATCCTGGAAGAGAAAAGAAGAAATAGTAGTTCGAGAAAAGCAAATGAAGTTACTCTTCGAGGTACGGATTCCGTTCGACGACGAGTTGGTGATGATTTTTTCGGCGAATAAACATGTCCTACAAAAGCTTAGTACAATCGAAAAGAATCTTTCGAATCGATTTACTTGAAGGTGAAACATGCAATTGAGAAGGGAGACACTTCTCAGCTAAGTAATCAGCGATTCGTGATAAGGGTCGAGGTGAATGATATGAAGTTCCTTTGTCTAGAAAGAGAAACAATACATTTTCTTAAACAAATGTTGGATCACTAGCATTACCCGTTGATTGGTATCTTGTGGAATCAATGATTCCATCTCTTGGTGTACTCATTGTCGATGATGCGTGTTTTGTTGTGTTTGTCACTGTGAAATGTTGATAATCTTGTGATGGAGAGATGGTAATAGGTTTAGCAACGCTCAACTTGTGATCGTCAGGTAATCTTTGAGAAAGTTTAAAAGATATTTTAGAAGAAAATGAAGTTTTGGTCGATGTTACCGATTTTTAATTCGATTATTATCACTTTCTAACAGAAATAGTTGTCGTCGGAGCGTTTCATTTTCGTTTTCCTGTTCGCGAGAACGTTCTTCTAATCGAAGAAGACGCTCCTAATCAAAATTCGACTGAAAAATTAAATTCAAAAGCAGACAATTGAATAATTACTCGTGTGCGATTTAGGTCAATCTTGAGTTTCTCATTTTCATCTCGATACAGTGATGCTTGTCTATCAGCATGGCGTAACTTTTCATTCTGTCGTTCCTTTATCTAAGTAAAAAAAACGAAACCTATCATTTGATTTTAATTTCATACTCAAACATACATTTTCCGATTCGTTTAATTGCCGCTCGAGATTGGCAATTGTGCGATAATGTGTTTTCAAATCCAAATCTTTGTGATTGATTTGTTCGCGTAATTCATCTAATTGTCGTTTTAATGCAACATTTTCGTCATCCGAGACCTTCTGCAAAAGAAAATTCAACAATTTTAAGTGATCGTTTCGAGTGTACATACCAATGAGTGCCGTGCACCGTTCAATTCATCGCGCAAACGAATATTTTCACTATTGATACGTTCAATGGTGCTCATCGATTGCCGAACAACACTTGATGTATGACCACTATTAAGAAATCAGCAATAGAATGAAAACTGAAACGATCATCATACCTCAATCGTGATCGATTCAATTGACTTCGAAGATCATTTATTTCGTATTCGTGACGTAGTTTTATGTCATCAATATGTTTGCTATGTCGGAATGGTAAATCCGAACGAAAGCTAAAGAAAATATTGTCTATTGATTTTAAACACTAACATTTATCAGTGCATACTTGAAAGTATCATCTCTGGGTTGTGATGATGGAACATAATCAGTGATGACTGTTCGTTTCGTGTCGGACGAAAGAACATTGAGTGTTGAATCTGCTGGATAATAATGAGAAACAAGATCTGTAGCTATTGGCCGATAAGTATGACTGTAGTGTTTTCCAACATTTAAATCAGTTGGTACTGATGTTGGAACACGCTTAGTATGTGCCATGTTATCATAATCTTCTGATCTTGATTCTTGTGAACTAGACAAAGTTGAAATGTATGATGAATTTGCTAAGAAATGGCCCTACCCATGTGTTAACAGAGTAATATCATCGTAGCGTCGTTTCATTTTGTCCTCGAGCGTGTGCATATAATCCTCGTACTGTTTTCTTTGCTGTTCAATACGTACTTGATGTTCGCGTTCAAGTCTGTCTAACATGGTTAACCAATCGTCCTAGAATTGAGAAAGATCAATAGAGCACTATCTTCATTCGATCAATATTTACATCCGCATTTCGTGTATTGATTTCTTCGGCTTGATCAATATGATGTGACGTGGAATATTTTTGTTGCTGCTGATGCTGATGATTATTCTTTTTCCGGTGAGAGCTTGAACGTTGTGGAACGTAGGTTGAATGACGACTACGATGTTGGCTATGACTCTGCCGTTGATTTGACAAGTTCCGAAGCAAACTCTCATTTTGTCGATTCAGTAATTCATCATCGATAATCGCAGTCGAAAGAATATCAGGTGGTGATAATGGAAATGAAAATGCGCCGAGATCATCGGGTGTTCGTTCATCTTTTCCTGTATCATTCGATGGGTAACGTTCTTGATCGTGAAGAACGTGTCTCAATTGAATACTTAACTCATCGAGATTTTCATCGATCAACGTTGCTTGACTGTCTTGTCTTAAAGTTTGTGACGGAATTAATGGAACTTTGTGCTGTTTGTTTTGGAATGATGCGGAATGTTTTTCTTTCGATCGATGTAAAGCATACTCGACAATCGAGTCTGTATCGGATGATGAATTGGATGATGAGATTACTTGACGTGGACGAGAAGGTAATTTCTGTTTAGTGAACGAACTAGTTCGTGGTTTGGATTTTTCATCAGATGAAACAGCAGGTCTGGGTTGCTGTTGTGGAGTTCGTTTAGGTGTGGAATGGGATTCAATAACAAGTTCAGATGGAGCACCTTCATTTGATATTTGTTCAGTTATTCGTGTACCGAATAGTAAGTTTTCCCAAGTGACTGGAGACGATTGTGGTTGTTCTTGTTCTTGCTCTTTTCCATCCTGCTGATTTGTTGACGGCTTTTGCGGTTCGACATGTTTAGTTAACTGAGAAATCGTTTGTTTGTTTTCATCAGTGAGATCAAAAGTACGTTGATTGACGATATGTTGAACTTTGTTAGATTTCGGCGATGAGACGATGTTCTATTCGAAAGAGAAAAACATAATCAGATAAGTTGATGTGAAAGCCGCGACATTCTTATGGGGTGTAATGATGAAACCATAGAAAGCAAAAGTTTGAAGGTGTTAAAGACACTTGAAAGGAATCGATTGAGAATGCGAAAGAAAAGAGAGAGTATATTGCCTTTTTCGCAGTGTTATTACTAGAATTTGCTTCATGTCTTTCGTTAATTTGTACAAACAAAAAAAAACGTAGAACAACTTTCATACCTCTTGTTCGTTTTCGTGAAGATCATAATCTTGTGTCGCTTGTTTACTTGTATCGTCTTCTTCATCGAATGTTGCTTTTTTCTGAGAAGTGAATTTCTCCTCTTTGCCTTCTCCTTCTTCTTCGCCACTCGGACTCTTATCAGTTGCTGCTTCTTGAATAATCGTAGCTAAATTATTCAAATCGTTTTCAATCTCATGAACAGCGTCGAGTAGTCGAGTATCTTCTTTGGTTTTGTCATTGTTATCGATGGTAGGAGCGTTCGAAAGCTCATCCTGAGATGGTGTTGAACGTGCAGACGAGAGACTTTGATACTTTTCGTCATCAGTCGTTTGTCGTTTATTGTCATTGTCGTTGTCATTGTGAGTCGACTGACTATCTGGCTGATCAAGTTCATTTGTTAGAAGATTTGTCACATCAACCTTGATAACAAAAGAAAAAAATTTGCGAAGATTTTTATTTATTTATAACAACGGTCAGAGGTTTTTCTCCTTTTACCATTCTTGCTTGACTAAAATCAAGTTCTTTTAATAATTGACTATATTTTGGTTGACTAATGCGAAGATTACTTTTTTCATCTGAGCTTTCGTCGTTCTCATCTTTTCGATCTCCTTCATCATCGTCAATAGTTTCTAGAAGAGAAAAGAGAAAATGAGAGTGAGAGAGAGAAAAATAAATCGAAATTTTTTCTCTCCTTTGTCTCCCCCCTACTTCAGTTCTTGGTTTTTATTTTAGACTTTTTAAGATACAAACAAACAGTCGTAGTCCTCTCATGTCGAACAAGCATTCAATTAAAGAAATCTTTTCTCTCATCTACATATTTATGTGTGTACATACCTGTTCGTTCTTCTTCTTCTTCTTCTTCTTCATCGTCGTCATCGTCATCATTGTTCTCTGCTTTCTTTTTCGATTCAGATGTTGATTGATCATTGGCCGAAGAAACATGCGTATGATGATTAGCAAAATTGAAACCTCCTGCGAGTGTACTCGGAAGAAATACAAAAGGAACTATAATTAAAGAAACAAAGAAAGAAATCTTGTGAACAAAAGTGACTTACATCCACCGTGAACGAAAAATGGCTGGGATGAGGGAGAAGATGTATCATTCATATCGTCACTTTCCATCTAAAAAATCAAATGTGAAGAGAAAGAGAGATGGACAACAGAAAAATCGTTTCTCTCGCTTTCTCTTGCGTTTTTAGTAGTTTCGAGTGTCTCTCAACGCAAACAGACTTCGTAAATGAAAAAAAAACTCGTCCTCTCATTCTTTTTCCACTTATACATATTTATAAATTCGAATCGGTAAAAAAAATAATATTATTCCACTACTCTCTCCCTTTTTTCTTGACTAACCAATAATACATCACATAGCGTCGACTAATCGTAACAACAAACGGAGTAATAGACAGTATAAACAGTTTGATGAAAACATAAATGAAATGTAACAATTTATTTGTTGACGTTCCCTTTATAGGTATGTATATCAAGAAGAATCAAGGCTGGCTCAACGGATTACCAGAGTAACCTTGTCTTAACAATATTAAGTGCAACGGCGAAGAAGACAACAAGTAAAGTAACGATAATCATTTTTTCATATTTCGCTTTTCTTTCGTATTGATTAATTAAATCACGTGATGTGTTGATCAGATGTTCATTTAAAATGTATTTATCAATTGTTTTCGAGAGTGTGGACGATGAGTCACCTAAATCAAATGTTTAGTTTGGAGTTCTTCGATTTCGTTGAATCGTTATTATTTACTGATAACATCTAATGTTTGAATACCACGCATGTCGGCATCTTTCAATAGTTGTTGCGCTTGTAAAATCAAATCTGTGTTTCGATTCGCTTGCTGCATAATCTAAAACATAAATCAAATATCTTTGTCCTTGCTTTCATTTTCACATTTTTTTAATAAAGAGAAGAAAATATTCTATCTGACATGAAGAAGAGAAACATTATTGATATGAAATATTGTTGAAGAGCATTTCAATCGCCGTGCTCAGAACCTTGCCTAACTTTCTGAAAACACAACACTGAAGGATTCAATAACAATAAATCAGAAGAGTTTTACCGATTGCTCGTAATCTTTTTGATTACTGATAACATTAATTTTCGTTCTTTGTCATTGGAACATTGTTGATATGATTGAAGAAGTCTATGGGATAAAGAGAGAAAAAAAAACGTTTTTTTTTCTATTTCTCTTCTTCTTTACGTTATTATTTACTTTGCTGGCGTTGGATAAACTTCAGTCAATGCTAAAACATTGTCTACTGACATGCCAGCTATTTGCATAAGAGCACGAGCAAACATCTCTTTTACTGTTGGCGGCTGAATTCAAGTTTCATTTTGCAAAAAGACAACAAAAAATTCTATTCAAACCTTGCTTTTAACCACACCGGAATTAAACGAATCAAACGTCATAACATAATGATCAGTATCATGAAAAGATATTTTATAATTATTACTCATATCGGTTTCGCTCAGTATGTGTAGGGTTTTGTCCTGGAAGAGAATTTGAAACTGGGTGAGAAATGAAACGAAAAGGATGGTACTTTGAAGTGATTGATTAGATATTTGGTCATTGTTACTAAATAATTAGCCATTTCAACAGGATTGGAAACTTCACGCACAAAGAAATCTTCAGCGATCTGAAGAGAATTTACGGATAACTGTCTGGGATGAAAATAGTTCATTTACCTGAGTATTGATAATGGCTTGATTGAGTGCAGCTGGTGTTAAAATTCCCGGATTGTTCGTGTTTTTTAAACTTTCTACCAAGTAAACTAAATTTGTGATTCCACATTGTTTTAATCGAAACTAGACGATCGAAGATGAGTCAATTCGCTTTCTTTGCATCAGTTTTCACTCGGCCTACTTTCTGTTCGTTATATCTTCCATCAATAATACTCTTCGAAAGATCATCCAATCGTTTACGTTCGACAATATAATCGAGAATAGCTTCGACTTTCACATCTCTATCCGTTGCTACAACGAAAATGGATTGGAAATTGTAAAGAAAAGAAATCACTTACGTCGAACGGTCCAAAGAAAGTCGCCGATGTTCAGTTTCCGCACATCGTAATTGATTGAATTTTTGGTCAGATGTTCCAACAGAACTTTTTGTGTCGATCGTGATGCTTCGGCATTGTCAACACAGAGTGTGATTTGAAATGAGCCAGGTTTGAGAACTTGTACAGTTTTCGGTGAAGCTGAAGACGTTTTCGTTGATGAATCGACAATACCAAGTAAAGTGGAAATTGTTGTTGGTTGGGTTGATGACGTACTCGGATTGTCAAATAATTTTGCACTTGCACTATTTGTTTTTTTAATTGCTCTACTTGGCTTCTTGTTTTCAATCGTTAGTTTCGATTGCTTTGCTGGCGGTGGTGTTATTTCATTATCGTCATTATCGTTAATGTCAATAATTGGACTCGAATCTTTTTTCTCATCAATATTTGACATTGAGACAGTTTTATGAATAAATTTCGTCGTTGAAATATCTGTTTTATTGTTTGTATTCAATCGTCGGTCAATTGCTTCGCATATTTTCTCACCAAATCCATATAAAATTCGACAATCTGAACCAGTTTCTAATCGTAATGGATATTTTTCTAACGAGCGCAATGCCTATGGAAGAAAAAAGTATCTATAGAAATTTCGTTCTTTTACATAACTTTTTCATAACTCCAAGCACCTTTTGATAACAACGCATTGTTTGTGCACCGTTCGCCTTTGCATCGTTATACCATTCTTGAACGAGTGCCATTATATGTTCATTTGGAGAATTAAAACGTCGTTTACGAATTGGTTTAGTCGCATTGAGTGGCAATGCTGAAGTCATTTTTCCTGTTCAAAGTCAATCGACTTCAATCAGCGAGAAGTTGTTATTCATTCTTCGATCGATTCGATGCGATGCATATATAGAATTTATTTATTTGACACCGAAGCGAGAAATGAGTCATTGGGAAGTTGTACGGCGGTTTTAATAGTTTGTAGAGATCGCTGGCTAACGTGGAAATGATTTTTTTACTTAATAACGTATGTCTTCGTCAGGCAGAGAAAGGATTCTTAGTTATTTCTTGACAAAATATTTCTTTTTCATCATTCTAGTCAAATAATGACATTCTTCAATTCTGACTCGTAGGTGTTGGCAACAGGAACAAGAAGAGAGACAACAGGAACTACAAGTATACATGTATACACATATCTTGTTTTTATCAATATATATTTGCCAGTCTGCCTGTCATTTGTCCTTGCTCTTCAGGCTTGAGCAACAATGCAAAGAAAAATCCTGTCTTACATCAAGCAAATAGAAGAACATAAATCAATCAGTAACAGTTTGTCCATGCGCTTGAAATGTTTTTTTCTTCAGTGAAAACATTCGCCACTCTTTTAATACCTGATATAATTGAATGACATATATTTAAAAGAGAAAATGCCCTTACAATAACAACAACAAACAAGGAATACATGAGGGAATGCAGCGAGAAGTGGTTCTTGTCTGGTTTAAGAGTAAAATATAACAGATGGGAAAAGAAAATCGACGCTTAAATTAATACTGACATGGTAGAAAGTAGAAAAATGAAATAATCATCGTTGGAAGTATCTCATGTCGATGGGTTTCATATTTTTGTTCATTCTCAAATACTCATGTGACTAGTCTCAAGTATTTTGATTGGATTCCAAGTAGAAATATGATTATTTCATCTCTGATTCATTCAAAAAATTCACACGAAAAGAAAAAGATTCTAAAGAAAGGAAGAGTAAAAACTGTGTCACTGTTTCACACATTTAGCCCCCCAATAAAGAAGAGATTCACGAGACAAAACAATAAGAATAAAGGAAATACTACAAAGACAGATCGTTCATTTGCAGATGTTGCTATAAATAGCATTTGTTTAGTAGGCTGGCGGTTGATAATTCGATTGTGCTTGCTGAGTAGCAGTAAATGGCGGTTGAGAAAAGCTACCTGTATTATTACCGGCTGGTGGATAACCAGCGTACGTCTGTCCACCGCCTGTCGAATGATCTTCATACCCTGCACTGAATAAATTTGAGACACCTTCACGATAACGACGAAATGTGAAAAATACCAATCCACCCTTGAAAGAAAAAAAAACATAAAGTATAATCAGGTGATCGAATTCATTGATTTATACAATATTACCCAAGCTAGAATTGAGAAGAACGAAAAAGCGATAGCTGCTTGAACACTATTGCGACCATTCCATCCTGGAATATCTTTGGGATCCTGTTGTCGCCATTGATCCGCCAAATAACAGAATCCGATGAACCATAAGAATACCATAATTGCTAAACAAAATATTAATGAACTGTAAAGAACAAACAGGTGATGGGGAAAGTGTGTACCTGATATGATCAACTCAGTTACCACAATGATCTTTCGTGTTTTTATATTCGCAATATTTGGAAAATAAACATCGAGTCCCGTAAATGCTATGGTTAAAAGAAATGCGATCACACCAATAGCAATACCGTACCCACAAGCACCAGAACCATTGTAGCGGCATTGACCATTTGCATATCCTTCTTGTGCAATACATGCAAAAACAATAATAGCGAAAACCTCGAAGAATAGGACAGGATTATTTTATGGAGAAAATCTTTATAAAGACATACCCAAGCAACAATGCGTAAGATAACTTGAGGCTTTTTCAGAAATTCGATTGCATCGAATGCCGAGCCAGCTCGGCCGGCGCCGAATGCTTGTGGTTCCATCGACGGATTCATTTGCGTTTGTCGAATAAAAATCAAGAGGAAATGAAGCAATTTGAAATCTAGAAAACGAGTTTATTTCGTCAGGTTCGTTTCTTCGCGTTAAAATAAAATAATCATAAGCAATCGAACATATTCTCCTTCCTGTTAATAGAACATAATAATGAAGAAAAAAAAAACTTCTTTCGATGAATCATAGAAGTAAGGAAACATAACAACAAAATATTTTCATTTACTGGAACTGACATCTACTGTGTAAATTTAGACGAGAGACTACTAGGTAAAAGAACCAGTATTTTATTAGAAAACACGAAGAAGTGAACAGGAAAAGAGAGAATTGTTCTCGTGTTACTCATACAATGACATACCGTGGCAGCACCAGTAAATTTACGAATTTAAGATGTCACTAAATATAAATCAGCAAATATCAAGTCACTCAACATTTTTATAGCGCGCCAAGAAGTCAAGTCTATTTTAAGTCGATGGCTCTCTCGTCTATTCGATGTTCGACATTTTCTCATTGCTAAAGAATTCTATTGCGATATTTCTTATCTTTTACTATATGAACTTTCCCCAATGTGAGCGTTATGTATACGACATGGAAAACATATGTTTTATTGAAGCAAAAAAGATATTGAGATATATAGTAAAGTAAAGCAACTAGAGATATACAAAATATGGTAATAAATGAGATTAAGCGAAGAAGAAGCAGAAGAAGAAATGTTTCAGAACTAAATTGAAATCACATTTTGTTTTATCAAGGCAAGAATCATCATGCTTGGATCGGAAGACACACAATGCACAAGAAAAGACCGGAATAATACCAATGCTCAAAATGAACTTTTTCATCAATATCAACGTTTCCTTTATTCTCTTTGATAACTTCGCGGAGCACTTGCAGCTCGTCGCGCTGATCGCTGCCGACTACGACTTTGACGGGTACTAGGCTAGTAGAGACACCGAGATAAACAACATGAAAGCAAACCAATGGTTAGTTTCATACTCGTGAGCCATGCCAATCTAGCGAATACTTCGCGATATTATCTAAATAGGAGAGATTCTTTGACCAACTATTTGACCAATCATTTCGGTTTAATTCGGGTTTACAATCAACAATTCTTTTGGCCATAGTCGAGTTCTCACGCGATACACGTAATAATTCTCGACGACGTTTCTCTTGATTCAGACTAAATCATCAGATAAGTACTGGACAACATGTGTGCACATGGAACTCCTTACCTTCTTGCTGAATAATAATTGCGATTATCAACATTATCTGCTCTACGCATCGTATGTGCCATTTTTTCTAATAATATGCGATTATCACGTTCGATAGTTGCTGTACGTTCTTCTTCTAACTGAAGAAAAATAGGAAAAAATTTTGCAATAAAATAGAAAATCAAGTTGAGTCACACCTGAAGTTTTTTCAATTTCATATGCAAATGCATATATGTGCGTGGTGGACGTGTATCAATAGTTGGTCGAGCATCACGTACCTAAATGAAACCATGAAATACATCGATAAAGATGAATGGAGAATCTCTCTTACCAAGATTTGATGTTCTGAATGATATTTCTCATCCCATTTCTTTTGAAGAAGACGATTAGTAGCGGGTCGTATTGGTTGATATGATTTATGCATTGATGTAACCCGTCTTTCGATATCTAGAACTACATTCAAATGAGTAAAGTAACATAAAATTTCCCAACAAAAAAAGAGCCGCAAGCACGAAATGTTTCCGCTTATTTTTTGTTCTTACAAAATTACAGAAAAAGAGGATAATGTTTATCCCGATGGCGAGACATTCTCATTCGTTGGTAGAGCTTCTTCAAATTGTTGATAATGAAAGCGACTTGACTGTGCTGTGACCATGATACGAACAGCCAAAATGCCGAATATCATTTGAAGCACAAGAAATGTTATATAGATAATTTCCACTGCAAATACAAGTGCCAGTTGAACTTGCATTTTTGCGAGTAATTGATAAATAAGCAAAAATACACTTAGTGGAAGTTGAAAAATAATCGTCAATAAACAGAATGCCGTCAATTCAGGCATACGTTCTGCTAAGTTGCCTGCGTAACCAAGATATAACCGAACAAATTCAATAATTGCTTTGAAAACAAAAGCAAAAACCATCAAAATAACATGTTGATTTGATGAAGTTAATGCTAGGACAGGTAGAACAAAGATTAATGAGAATAACCAACATGGAAAGAAACAAACGTTGAAATACAATAGCATTTGTAATGGTAAACTAGATGAATAATCAATTTCAATACGAGATTGTTTAGAATGTAAATTATTCGTTCGTTTAGGATCATTTGCATCGATGGATGTGAAAACCGATGTGGCTAATCGATTCAATCGATCATTAACAGCTCGAGGTAATTCAGGTGCTCGTCGTAGCATCTCTCTTCTCTTTTTTTTCTGTCAATTATTAATAGTTTCACAGATAGAAATGAATCGGACATGACCATCATGCACACGGTTGTTCTGACAACAGATGAGGTTAAATGAAAATGTTATATACACGATAGATGTCTCACATGTTCAATTTTTTTTTGTCCACGACAGAGAAACCTACCAGACGACGAGAACTGTCAAGTGAAGTACATTCAAAAAATTAATTCAAAGTTTTTCAATTGATGATCATTAGTAAGTATTCGTGGTGACTAGGATCAGTTTTCATTTGGATACATCATGCAATGAAAGAAAGAAAGAAAGATTTTCTATGATACAATGATTTATTTTATTATCCGAATTTAAGTACAAAGAATGTGCAAACATAAGAAGTACATTTATTTCATTTGTCATAACAACAATCGAACAAAAGAGTTTCTTTACATGAAGAAAAATATCTGACTAAGTTGTACCTTTTTTCTTCTTACGAATTCTCACTACTTTTACAGGGGTTTTCTCATTGGATTGATTAGTGTTACAATCAGCTGGTGGTAGATTTTCGTTATTTTTATCAATATGTGTAACGAATGTTGCATTATTAACTTTCGGAGGTGGAAGAATAGTTGCGCAGTTTGATTTTGTTCGTCTAAAAGAAACAATTTATCTCCATGAATTTGAGTTCATTATTCTACTCACTTGAGAATTGTTTGTTCCAATTGTTTCCAATAGTTTTTCTCTTGTTTGACAAGAGTCTTTATCTGACGGTTGTAATTATTAATTTCATTTTGTAAGACTTTCAATCGCTAATAACAAATCCAACCGAATGAACAGAATCAACTTTTGCATTTTCACTTACTTTTTGTAAACCATCCGATAATGAAGTTGATTGACAATACTCATGCAATAAATCGCGATCACGCAGTACCTTTCGTAACTCTTTCGCTAAATCATTTTCCGTGTATTGTAATTGTCGATATATTCGTGTTTGATCTGAAGAAAGTGAAAAATGAACGAATGATTTTCGATTTATGAAAACACTTACGAATCAAAACACTTTTGCGAATCAAACGTCGTGCCAATCGACAAGTACCTCGATGTTTAAAGAACAATTCATTATTCCACGTTGTCCGATACTCAATGATTGTTTCACCACTCATTTAATTCAATCTGAAAACGAAAAAGATATCCGTATTTGTTTTCTATATTGCATAGAAACTATTGTTCCTTTCGTCTTCATTTTTCTTGAAAAACAAAACCAGAAGAGCACACAAACAAATACAAAAAAAGAACTCATGGAATTGAAGAATAATAGCGATAACAGCGTTATTCAAGAAGAAGGGAAACACGCAGAGAAAGAAAAAAAAACACAATTTCATTTGTGTAAGACAAGCTATACAAAAAAAGAAACAACCAAGAGAACATCATTTTGCAAAAAAGAGATATAAAGACGTACAGCAGAATTGCACAAGAGTTTCCAATATTGTCGTTTCAGAAAGTTTTAGATTTCAAACAAAAATACATTGCAACAAAGAAACAGAAAATAGAAGATCCACCGGCCACCAACAAAACAAAAAAAACAAATTCATCGTACTGTTGAGTTCTTGTTATTCAAATACTTGGAAGTTCAAAGTATACAAAAAACAAAATCAAATGAGGATCCATTGGTTACTCGAAAACAAAAACAATATTTCAGCGACATATCCTGCATTGGGTAGAATTCATGTGGATGTAGTTTTACTTAACAGCATTGGCTGTTTCTTCGAACTAAAACAAATGAAAATGAAAAGAAGATGCGATAATTCGATGGAATTTTTCAACATACCACAAAGGACATGCAAACAAGACAACATAGACAAACAAACAATGAGATTTAGATCTCGCTTACGTGTAATCTTTGCATGATACTACTGTATAATTGAGAGTTCAAATCTTTTTCTGGTACACCTTGCAATTCAAAACTTCCGCGAGTTTTCTGTTTAATTGAAATGAATCAATCAAAATTCAACTTTGAAGATTGTCTTACTTTAACTATCAACATTAAACAAGCTAGTTGATATGGATGAAGACTGATTTCTGTTCGTTCGCCCAACCAAATAAAAATGTACTGTGTTTGTTGTCGATACCATTCCTAATGAAATAAACAAATGGAAATTTGTTTTGAATGGGAAAATCTGAGAGACAAACTTCGAAAATATTCAATGTGAATATTTCATCACTTATTTTCTGCCGTAGTTGTTCGAGATTCGTATTCACACATGAAACATATGCCTGACCATCTTCATTGATTGGTTTCTAATAAGAACAAGTTGAATGATATCATTTCATGAAAATTTCTTACTGCTAATGAAAGAATTTGAGCAAAGAATGTTCCTTCATCGTAACGCGCAAGTTTTTTGAAAACAGAATCAAGAGCACTGATTAATTTTTGTATTAATGCTTTCGACATATCTTTAAGAATTTTCTCTAAATATTCATCAATACGTGTGTGATATTGATGAAGATCACCGCTATTCAATGCACATAGTTTTAAAGCCTAGAGACAAGACAAAAAAAAAGGCAATGTCATTTCGATGAGAAATTCTCGGAGAATCGAGAGTCTTTACTTGAGCTTTACAATCAAGAATGACATTCACCATTACACAACATTCAGCTGGGAGAAGATAATCAGAACTCGTTCCACTAATTAAACCACCTTTTTTCATCCATGTTTCGAAATGACGGTATACTCTACACGGAAATAGAATATGTGAAGAAAGATCTTTTCAACTCGATCACACCTTTTCCCACATGCTTCGATCATGTCTGAAGCCATTTGTTTTAATCGTTTTTCTAAATGTTCACCAAAGATTTCGTCCGGCTAGAAAATGAATACAAATATTTATTCGTTTATTTATCAAAAGATCAATTCGTACCCAATGTAGATGACGAATGAAATCTTGTAAAGCATCAAGTTTCCATAAAATATCTTCACTTGTTGCACATCCATGCCTAAAACATCGAAAATCAATGTGATTCTCATTACCATCATAGAATAACTCACGTTTTCATTTTCCAGTTTTCCTTTTCGAAACCTTTATGTATCGATTGAGCTATACACGATTCCATTAAATCAACATAACGAACAACCAATGGAACAAATGTATCACGTAATTGCTGATGAAATCGACCTAGTGCTAGAGATTCTACAAGAACAGAGATCATCGAACTTTTTCAAACAAAACACATTTCAACAATCTTTACCATGTCCTCGAAGATAATCATTTAACAATTGAAACAATGGAAAGGAATCCCAACTTTCAATTGGCTGTTGATCGATGACATGTTCCATGTCAACAGCGAATAACGACCAGAAGATTTCTTCGTGTTCGACTAACAATTCACGATACTGTTGAAATGCTTCTTGATAATGTTCAGCATCTTGTTGTAGCAATTCAATGCACAGTTCAGCTAGATGAATCAAATCGTCGATTTTCTTTCGCGGTGAATCATCACTATTGTAAACCGTTTCTATATAAAAATATGAACATAAATCAAAAGAATATACAAGTGAAGAAAACAAGTTATTGTTCATTTCTTTGCTGTAGTATCAACTCATTGATCATCGATTTTCGCTAATATCATAACTTTAAAATAGAAGAATGTTCATCGTTTATTAAACATCATTCAAATAGAGATTGAGTTATACGTAAAAGTTTATTGTTAATCAATTGTTTCAGTATCTCTCGCTCGCCTGGAACAAGAATAAATCAATCAAACTAACACATATATCCTCGTCTTAGATATTGATAGAGCAAATAGCAAAACAGGAGATGTTTCTTTTCCAACAATTTACCTTCAATCTTTGCTTGGTCGGAGACACGAGTGTAGTTGATATAAGCAGCATTTTCCAGACATTTTCCAATGAAATTCCGTATCTCGTCACGAGAAATCGGTGTTGCTACATCTTTTGATGAAACACGTTCCAGTAAACTCAACGTTGCTTTCAATGCACCTTCTGGCCGACCGAATGGAAATGAATATCTAAATAACAAAAGGATATCCACCATTGTCTCACATTCAGACGAACGAACTCACCGAAAATTGGTTACTTGATGTTCAAGAAACGCTTTCAGACGATCTTTTATTTCATTGAAACGATCTTTCTCCTCCATTGTGATCGTCGTTACATTATTATCAGGTCGATTTCCTGAGACATGTGAAGCACAAAATACATAACTATAATGAATCAATTGTGGATCAACCATAAATCCTTGTTCAGCTCGATCAAGTAAATCATTTAAATAATATAAATGCCGCACACAACCACGAACGCCATATCGAGAACAATACTCTGAAGAAAGAATCGATTAGAATTCCTACAAGCAACTCGGGCAGTTACCTTCCAGGATGTAACTTTGTCCAGGACTTAGCCAACCCTAGAAAAGAAAAACAACGGAAGCAATCGTGTCATGTGTTCTTGCTTATCGCTGTAAAACTCGATTGTTTTCATACGTACTAATGAACAATATGGATCGTTCAATCGATAATCCAATGTTGCTGATTGTAATACTTTGAAAAAATCATGATGGTCAAATTTACATGGATCACTTTGAATGTATTCGTCAAAACCCAGCTTTTTCGATCGATCTGCGTCTAAAAGAACCAACAGAGAAGAATGTTAACATAAGTTCATAGACGATGTGTTAAATAGATATCATTCATGGAGAAAGAAAATGTTCTCATGCAAAATGAATTCATCATTCAAATATGATGTACATGCCATGCTCAAAAATCCATGAAACTCAAACTTCACATTGCTTCGCTGGAATTATCTTGAATAAACTTCGAAAATAATTGGCTCGCTCAACGAGATCGTACGACTGAGTACGGGAAACAGGTAACTGTCCTACAGAAAAGATTTCACTTTTCTTCATTTGATCTTTCCAAGAAAATTTATCAACATTTCGATATTTTCTCTTCTGAACTACATACCAGCTGGATCTTTTGCAGTAGATCCAACAGCACCTTGACTTGTTTTGTTTGTCGCCGTTACCGGTGGTGTCGGTTTATGTGATTGACCAGTAGCACGATATAGTGCTTGTACCCAACTATGACGTTCATTCTCTTCATTTGTTGCAAATGTCACAACGTCACCTTCACGTACAGCTTTAAAAAAATATTTCGCATCGTGCATCACCAAACCTATACAATCATAAGCACAACGATAGAATGTAATGATTTAACCGGAAGATTTAATCTACCATTGTCTGGTTCAGCATAATCAACCGTATAACCTTCGAGGGGCATGGTTTCGGTAGGTTCAGATTTCTTTTCACGATAACTACATATAGCAAACCAATATTGCGAAACCTAAATATTCCGAAGATGGATTGTGGAATTTCAGTGATCGAAATTGCAATTACCTGAACTAGTGCATAGTATCGTCGCTTCCATGTCTTCCAAACATTTTTTCCACGAGCATAGCACCAACTGAAAATTCATAGTCATATTTGTTCTGTTTCTTTTCTCTTCTATATTTGATACATACCCACACATTTTAAGATTCTGTGGTTTCTCCATTCGTACATCTAATTTAACTTTTAATTCATCTGTAGATGTACTTTTATTTTTAATCATATCCGTCCACCAATTAGTTTTGTTAAATGTTGGATCGATTTGTAGTGTCACTTTGCCAAGTTTATTATCGTCTAAACTAAGTATCCCTGGATTTTCCATATAAAGTTTCACTTTAACAATGGGTAGGATTAAATTCGTAGGAAATTCAGCTAAAGACTCCCAAACAGGTTTTCCTGCTTCGGCATGTTCAGTTCGGTATTTTTCACCACCATCCACTTCCATCGTACAATAAACAATACGATTTGATGGCACAGATTTCAATCCACGCACTTCCTTCACTGTGATATTCACATTAAAATTTAACACAAATGCTAATTTGGATAATCCCGGTTCATTGTCATCTAAATGATTGGTGCCATCGTCATTAGCTGGTCTTGTCGCAGATTTGCCACCTGACAATGGATTACTGCCAGCACTTGTAAGGCGGCCATGGCCTGGACCACGTCGTGGTCGTAATTGCTTTTGTTCGGAGCCACCACGTACGGGTAAACTTTCCAAATTACCCATCAGATCATTGATCGTCTTTTTTAGTTCATCAACATACAATGTGTCCATTTCCTTATGTACAAATTTCGGCATCAAGCCTCGTTGCTATAACGAAATAAACAGAACTCGATGAGTAAAAATGATGGTTCATTCATTTTCAATCTGAGTCATGCTGCAAGATTCCGTCTAATTCGTATCTCATGCAAGCAATGGAGTACTACTATCAAAGAAGACACCTTTTTCATCTTTTGACAAAGATCATTTAATATATCCTGGAATAAGTAGAATTAACTTGAACTTTTCATTTATTATTTTTACTAAATAGTTCATCACTCGAATAGATTTTTCTAGTTTACTTACTCGCTGCAGTGACTCTGCTTGTTTCATTCGTCCATCTAGTTCACGACGAATAGTGGCAGCTTGTTCGTCATTATTGTCAAGCTAAACATAGAATATTGAGAAAATCGAACTGTATTTTCTCTATCCTTACTTGAGCGCTATTGAAAATCATTCTAAAAGAGGAAAATAAAAGTATTTTTAGCAATAGAAAGATCATTGAAGTCCGTTTTCACTTACTGATGCTCAAATTTTTTAATATTCAAAATATTCTGAAACATATCGTATAATTGTTCTTTGCTCATAATTAATTCCGCTGTCGTTGACATATAATTCGATTTCGATAGACGACGATTCGGATTATCTTGATCTTGATCTTGGCCACGGTAGATAGCATCAAATTTTGACATCCATAGAGTAAGCACCGTGTCTTTGCTTATTTTTAATGAGTCAATATCAGGTAAGTTTCGCACACGTTTCTCGATATTGATACGAAATACATCACGAAAATCATCTGAAGAACAACCACCGGATTGGACCATCTTGGCCACACGTTCACTTTTCAAAAAGACTTCGTAATATGAACGAACAGCATTAGTAAAAGCTAAAATGAACAATATTATTCATTGAACGATAAAGAGACATGATAATCATACCTTCATCAGCTTCAATATGGGTTTTTCCATTGAGAAAAGATAAGAATCTTTCTTTGATAACTCCATATTGAATGAGAGTCACTTTCAAATGTTTTCGTGCCATATCTGACGACTGTTTCGAATTAAATGGGCATGCAATGCAACGACAAATGAAGACGTAAATTTGTAAACGTTTTCGTTTGAATTCTAATTCACGTTCGACACGTTCAATTTCTTCACGTTCACGTTCACTCAATAACGAAGGCGACGGGGAAGGCACACGATCAATGGGCACACCAGTAGTACTCGACAGTGTTGTACCTGAAAACGAAATCAAAATGTAGTTATTGCAGATCGAGCGAAATTACCAGTACTTGATACTGATGGATATCCATGTACTGAACGGTGTTTCGAATTGATCAATGAATGATCTGGACTTCGTACGACATTTGGTTGCTGTGGTTGTAGTGATGGATGTATTGGTTCTTCTGAAGATCCAGTCGAATCCGCACTCCTCAAACTATGTGTTTCAGCTTTGAGAATTGTCAAGGGTTGACTGGTGTCCTGTTGAAAACTGGTTTGTGTTGATGAACGTATACATAATGCTGGTGATTCAATAAATGAACTCGTTGGTAAACTAGGTAATATTCGATGTATTGGCATTGGTGATGGATGTACATGTGGATGATGGATTGGTGATGCTTTTCCTGTTGGCGGTAAATGATCGACATTAGCTGATTTAGGCGGTAGTAATGGTGAACTTGTTGTTGTTGCGGGATATGAGGCCGTCTGGTATGGTGTTACTGGTCGAATTGATAAAGGAATCGAACGATTTGGCGACACCTTATACAAACAAACATATCGTTTTATTTGAGGATGAGAGTGAAACTTACCGGCTGATGGCCAACTGCACCTCTTTCGAAATCACCGACAGCTTCATCATCATCATCATCCGTAGAATCATGCAACATAATTTGTTGTCTTCATTATTCTACATTAGGTAGCCTCATCAATAAGACGATAGATAGAATTAACCTAATCATCAATGTTTAATTACATCTTATCAATGACATCTATTTCGGTATTCTTGTATATATATATCTATATCTATAGAAAAATTTATTTTTGTTTTATTCTAAAACAGGTAACAAAAAATAATTAATAAAAAGTTAAATAGAAGAGTTATTAATGTCTCGACATAAAAGCTCTTATTTAATCCAAATAAAGTCATCGTTTAGTTCGATCCTAACAGAAACCAAAGTAAACAATCACAGACGGACATCCTCTTCGAATTGACTTGGCTCCTAACTCTAAACTCTTGTTGGTACGACTAATTGAAATCCGTCTCTCTTTTCAACTGGTAGTTCTCATCGATGATACTCGGTTTAGTTATTATTATTTCTTCACGAACGCACGAGTGCAAGCGTGCGTCGGTTCTTTCTATTGTCTCTCTAAAAAATAGTTAAATTATATGACGCGAAACGATGATAGGACAACCAATGATAGTCATATGAGCGAAAGAAATTCATATGCATATAAATAAATAATAATCTATATCTTTTCTTTACTTAATGGCTAAACCATATACTAGTTCAATAGTTCCATCTAACAATTGACTTACCATATATATAGAGAGAGAGTGGCTCAAGAATATTTATTCAGTGCAAAGAAATGCGACAATATGTTTTTGTTTATTTCTTTTTTCAAATTCGGTCATGAACGCTTATTTCATCCCTTTCATCTGTAATTTTCCTCCAGTTACTTCATAAGATTGGTACAATATCTTACATAAGCATAGAAAAGAAACAGCATGCGTTTGATGTACGCGTGTGCGAGCATTCAAACGCATAAACTAAGTTTTTTTTTTCTTTTTTCTTCTCGTCTGCGAACGATAGTTTACCATAGAGAAAAAATACCGAAGAGAAAGGAAGGCAAAGTAGAAAATTAGCTACTACTATCTAACATCAAGAGAGCTATGGTTAACAACATTGTGCAAACGAGTTACCTTCGTCATGTTGATGGTATATATGCGTGGAGAGTCAATTTCTCCTCGTCATGTGTTCACATAATTTGTTTTATCATAGCGAATGATCGTCAAGCAACTGTCAACAAAAGCACATGATCATCTTATCAATGTATTTGTTGATGAAATGAATTATTGTCAGAGAAAGTTAACGAAGGCAACATCTTTGATTATATAGTCTTGACGTATCAAGACACACGCACACTCTTCATGATGAACTGAGGGCAAGAGAAAGTACAGGAAGAACAACAAGAATCGCTAATCGATTAGATGCAAATCCTCTTCGATAGAAAAAAGAATGATGAGATGAAAACGATTAAGGAAATGAATTGGTCACAAACATTCTTACCAAAAAAAAAAAGAGAGAAAAATGAATATGAATAGAAATGCAAAAGAAACACCTTTTCCCTTTGTTTTCTTCCTTCTGCAGTATGTAATGAATACCACTCAATGGAAAAGCTCAAGCAACAATCTATACATATACTCATCTGGATGAAAGCCATTGACCTTGATATATACAAAAGAAGAAGTTACACGAGAAGAAATTTCTTAGAAGCTAATCATCGCGTCAAAACGACTACTTGTCTTGATACCATTTCTTCCACATATACGCACCTGATTAGTAATAGCAGACAGTTTTGATGTGTCTCAAACATAATTATCTCGAAGAACTAAAAAGAAGTGGAAGAAAAAAGCAAGTAGCGAAGAAAGACAAGCAAAGAACGAAGAGAACGGATTTCTTCTTTTTTTGTAAGTTAACAATGCCAGTAACAATCTTATCTTGAAACAAGCCGATAGTATTTGTTTTTCATCAATAGTAATTTGGAACGTCATCGGACACATATTATGACAAAGACATGTTAAAGAGAGAAAATCGTCAATGTATTTTTCTTTATAGATTCACCGAACGTAAGATAAATATCTCGACTGAACGAATCCATCATTTTGTCAATGTATACTAATCAAGAAGTCTGTTTTGCTTTCTTTGCCTGGCTTTTCCTCCATTTTTTTCCATTGACATTCTCGCGTCACTTCTCACACACCCCAGAGGACCAGTTTTCCTCTCGCTTACTCCTTTTTTTTCTCTTGTTTTAAAGGACATTTGGTGTTTACTTACATATTTCTAAAGATGGCAAAGAGAAAGACAAGCATTCTAACGAAAACACAAAAAAACGAGTATATGTCTGGATATATGTCAACAACACAGAAGAGTAGAAGAACTCCGAGACTAACTACCGAAAGCCGAAGTATATATGTAATGCCAACATATACACAAAAAAAAGAGAAAAAGACCCATGGAATACTCGAGCAACTCTAATTGACATTTGCGTTCTTGTAGTATAACACGTAAAGTCATAAAAAAAATCTGACTTTCATACATACTGATCTATGAGAAACTAGGCATTGAGTTAATGCCGATGCTTGCCGGTGTATATTTAATAAGTCATATCTAGTGACAACTGTGAATAGAAAATCAGACGACGATCAACATGATGAAATTTGATAATGATCTTGTGGAAACATTCTAATCTCAACTGTAGAACACAAAAAAGTAATAATCTCTATATCATGAAAAAAATTCTTCATCAATCAAACAGCTAACTAAAAAAGAAGAAAAAAAAAGAACGGAACAAATAAATAGAAAACAGCTTTTTCATTGGTTCAATTAATCAAACCTGACATCTAGATGTAAAAACAATCGGCTATTGGCATATTAATGAACCAAACATTTCGAATAAGGTTTTGTTCTGTATGTCATGTCACAGATAGATATATGTTTTTTCCTCACGTTCTATTCACATTAAAATCGCATGGCGAATTATGTCAGTATTACATCTCCTCATCGAGAGACAATTGTAAGTGATCATAAATATCGTTTACGATATTTCAAAACTCCAGCTTGGTGTCCATACTGTGAAGATTATATTTGGGGTTCGGGAAATATTGGTTATCAATGTACGAACTGTGGAGACTATTTTCATGTGGAATGTACATTAGTTTTAACAACAGGATCATGTCCCGGTTTGAGTGCATGTCATCCGAATAATCGAGCGTTAGTCACACATGATTCCAGTATACCTGTATGTGATTGGACGGTTAATGATGTGTGTGAATGGTTAGCTGTTGTAAATCTCTATCGTTATGCGCCGAATTTCCAATCGTTGAAGTATGATGGTGAAATTTTATTATCATTAACCGATGAACAGTTGAAACACGATCATATTCATGATGTGTTTCAGCGTCAATCAATATTAGATGCAATAAAAGAATTGAAAACGCGTGATAAGTATCGTCCGATCTCGTTCGAACGTTTTCGTACGCAGTTGACGACAAATAATCACGGAGATAATTTCATTTGTACGACATTCTACGAACGAAGAACTTGTGATTTATGTGAAAAATATCTATACGGAATTATTCATCAAGGTTTACAGTGTAGTCGCTGTGGTCTTGTTATGCATCGGCAATGTTCGAAATTACCTTCGAAACGTTGTGTACATACGAATAAACAATTGGAATGCCATATAATCATCGGTACCGATTTCAACGATCAACCTATTGATGCAAAAACGCAATTGCCTATTATTATCACACGATTATGTCAATCTTTAGAAATAATGGTGCAAGAAAATCCGGCATTATCATTAATTGATGCCTATCGATTCTCCATTGAATCTGCACGTATTGCTCAATTAAGAAAATTAATTAATGATAATGTATTAGAATATTCTTTTCTTATTCTTATCGTTTTGTTTATTTAACATTTCTTTTTTAGGACATCGAACAAATGGATTTCAAACGAATGGAACTATCCGAATTAGCAAGTTTAGTTAAAGTTAGCTTGAAAGAGCCAGGAATAGGTAAATAGCAAAGTTTTGTTTAAATTTAATAACCATTTGTACGACTTAGGTATCATACCTGATGAAAACTACGAAGATTTCCTTCGATTAGTCAATGCTCCTACTCAAGTCATTCAAGAATTTGTTGTTAATTATTCCATGCCTTTCTATGTTGATTTTCTCAAATTTATCATGTGTCATATAATTAAAATTTGGAAGCTTGATTATGAATTTGCTATGAAAAATATCAATCAACATCATGCTGTTAAACCCTATGAACCCGAACGAGTGGTCGATAAACTCGTTGCAATATTCAAACAACTTATCTTTCGGTAATTCATCATACTTCATCATAAACCTATCATTTTTTATTGTTGTTTAGACCACCATGGCCAATGATCATGTCCCATTCACGTAATGACAAAGATCATGTACATTTACTGAAACGTTTTATCTATGAAATCGATTGGGATGTGGAACGACCACCATTCAATGCTTTTCAACAAACACCACCGCTTACCACAGCTATTTCTCAAGAACAATCACTTGATCAATGCCCATGGTTTTACAAACGACAAGATCATCAGTTATTAGTCAATAAACTTTCGACGAATTCTATTGCAATTAATGACGGTGATTTTTATGTTCGATTTTCCACCGAGGCAAGTGTATCGGCACCTTTCACACTCGTTGTCCAACTCGATGGTCAACAGCGATTTATTAAAATCTGTATGAATAAACAAGGTCAATACGGTTTTTCGTTAAACTCATGTTTTTTCCCATCGATACAAGAACTAATTCAATATTACACACAAAATTCGTTATCAAAACACTTTCCTATCTTAAAATCCGATATGAAATTGAATAAACCCATCCGTCGTGATATATTTCTATCCAATACCGGTTATGACGACACCGATAGCTATGCTGCTGGTCTCTCGAACATCAAACACGATATTAATCTTTTGCGCATTACTCTATTAGAATTAACCAACAAATATACGGAAATGGAGCAAGAGTGTTCGTCATTAAAAGTTGAAATTGATCAAATTACAGCGTATATGAGTGAAATACAACGATCAACTATGGCATACGGAAGGTAGATCGTATTGAATTGAGGAAATGAAGTGGATGTAATTGATTTGACTTTTAGAATTCAAATGATTTACGAAAAACAAATGAAACTAAATCGTGATAATTTCCTACAATGTCAAAAAGTAACAGAAAAAAGTGAATTTGATCGTTCATTCAAGTACCTTGAACAACGTGTCGAACAATTTGTCAATAATCTCAAAGGATTAAACGAAACTTACACGGAACGGCAACTAAAACGCGAACAATTAGTTAAAACACTCGAAAAAATCAAAGTCGAAATGGTCAGCTGCGAAAACAAGATCGCCATGTGTGTTAAACTAGTTGGTGATAAAAATGTTGAGCAACATGAAATTAACAAGTAAAGCCGCATTTCTTTTTCATTCGTTTTCATCTAATTTTCTTTTCCGAAACTAGCTTTCTCGGTCTGCCAACTGATGAGCCATGGTATTTAGCAAATATTACACGCGAAACTGCTCATAAGTTATTAAAACCATGTGGTGAAGGAACATTCCTTATTCGTACATCATCCAATGGATTATATGCATTAACATTAGTTCATAATAATATGATTTATGATTGTCGCATTGGTCGTGATCCAGCGAATTCCTATGCCTTTCGATTTATTGCTTCCAATGTACCTAAAAATGCGCAGGCAACTACAATGAATGGAAACGTTACTGCTTATTGTGATCGATCTTTTTACTCATTGAAGGATTTAGTAGAATTCTATAAGAAAAATTCATTGGCTGAAAATAATCCTGATTTAAACACATGTCTAACAGTGCCGATTAAATTGCATGCAAACGTCAAAATATAGATTTATTTACTCTGTCGTCACATTCATTATCATCGCTTTCTCTTTCTCTCTCTCTCTCTTTTATATTTTATTGTCAATAACAATAAAGATATCTCATTTTATGTTGATTGTTCATACACTGGATTGCAGTGAAGTTTGATTTCACTCCAGCGAGTTCGTAGACGTTCACGTCGGTCGAGAGAATTCGCTTGTCTAAAGAAAAAGCTGAGTAATAGTTGAGATAAAATCGATTGGCGTACCTTTGAAGAAAGATTTCTTTGATTTTTTCATCAAATAATAAAGCAGTTTTGTCAATCTCAACAACCGGAGATGCCTTTTTCGAATGAGAAGCAGCTGCTTTGGATGGTTTTGTTTCCGCGACTGGTTCGACATCATCAACAATCGGAGGTTGACGTTCAGGATAAAAACTTTCCAATGAAGGAAAGTGTTCTAATGGTACACGATAAAGACGTAAAGATGATGGTGTATTTTCTTCTTCTGATGATTGATTCGTATTCTCAGGTACTGAAATCAATCAAGATTGATAAACAAAAAAGAATTTCGAGAATTTGATATGTACCTCCGATAATAATGAACCTTGCATCGTCTACAAATGCAATTTGAAATGGTTCGCTTTCATTTTTAGTCGAGTCAGGCAAGATTATTTCACATAGTTGTGTACATTTTAATGCATCGTTTATATAAATACGATTTAATTCATTGATAGTCACAAACTGAAAATTGAGATGAACTTCTAGGCTGTTTTCTTCTTTGTCAAGATGTTTTCCTTACCATATTCGATGGATTACAATTGAAAAACATCATCTGAATGATCTTGGATGCATCTTTACTTTGCTCTCTATTCAAATTTGTGAAAATCGTTTGATTTAATGATGAATAGTGTGCACATACGATGGAAAACAAACAATTGGACGTTGTTGTTCGTCCATATTTTCATCGGGTAATGTTGCTTTGAATTTCACTCGATAGATTCTACCATCGTTCGATAAAACAAAGAATCCGTTGTTTTTCTTTTGATTATTCGTCGTATTCAATGAACATTCATGAGAATCGAGTGCATGAATATCGAGAGCTGGAACTGAACCAATATGTAGAACAGTAGGGAGATCATTGACACCTAGAGTAACTCAAACAAGTCACACTTTCCATTGTTTAATCTCAATTCTCAAATTACCGTTGGTTCGTTCAATGATACAGATATTTCCTGACTGAAGGCCGACAGCAAGATGTTCATGCTTGGTATCATAGGATAAACTAGTGATCTGAGTGGAAAACGGCCATATTGTCATTGGACGAGCATCTGTTGATTCTGAAACAAGGATGCATCGAAGTTAATTGAAGCAAAGAACTTCGAAGATTTTCATTTACCTTTTCCTTTACTGTCAGGTTTGGCAACTTTGTAGAATAATAGTTGATTTATCGTTGGCCAACTAACTGCCAGTGTATTTATTCCTAAGAAGTTTGAAAAAAGGCATTAGTTATTCAAATGAATATTTCAAATACCTGTTGGTGTTCCAGCCGGAATGAAAACCATAGTTGGGATCCTAGAAGAAAATCTGGTAGATTGTTTTCATAGAGAAGGATTTTTACATGGATGGAAGGAGTTCTGATTTAGGTACTGTTATTGGTCGATCATTCACATCTATTTTCTTTGATTGTAACATGAGATCTCTGATCAATACCGTTTTGAAGTCAATAATTTGTGAAGTGAAAAAATGATTTGCTGTTCCTTGTCCAATATTGGTTGAGTTTTCGGTGTTTTTCATCAGCTGTTGAAAATTATTCGAACCTAAACATATGGTTAGAAAGTTCAATATATTGCATTTCTTCGCATACCTGGACTAAATTTAGGAGCTTTAGCTTTGAACAGAACTGTTGGACGAGAGAATTGAGCACGCACTAATGTCATTTCGCTGTCTACTGGTGGATCAGTTGTGTTCTCTTCGGATTGATTCTTACTCGTAGCAATTACCTATAATAATCACAATTGATAAAACGATTCGAAAAACCCGATCTAAATACTTGTTCTTGATTTGCAATTTCTGTTTTCCATTGCTCTTTCGGTAATTTGTACACTTCGATCCAAGAATCATGATTGACACCTAAGTTAAATCGAGATTATCCCTAACAATCTCTCCTGAACCAGTCATTTCAACATACCAAACCAAGAAACAATTAAGTACTCATCTTTCAATCCAGTTTGAGTTAGCAAACATGATGGACGTTTACTATCATCCTACAAAACATCCGACTAACTTCGAATAGCTACTCAAATGTTCTTTTCATACTTCTGTTTCATATTGAGTAAATAGTAGATAGTATTTTTGATTCTTATAAGCCATCATTTTCCAATATCCTTCAAACAAATGCATAGAGAAAAAAAAACTCGAAACTTTTCCATTTATTTAACTTTACCAGATTTATCGATAACACTTAAGAAATAGATCGTGTTTTTAATCGATGTTTCTGTTTTAAACACAACCATTTGTTTTAATAGACTGTCAATTGGAACTTGATTGACGATTTCATCGACTTGATTGTCATAACAAACAATGTATGACTGTTCATTTTGGATTCCATTAAAAAAACACAACGTTCCAGATATGTGACTGCCAATCAATGATACAGGAAATGGAATCTAAAGCAAAGAAAACGGACTTGTGTAATCAGAAGTGAAATTGAATAGATTCGCACGTTTATTATTGTCGAGGATGTATGTTGTGCAGAGACAAATTTAGCTTGTTCAGAGGCGCGATGCTTTTCGCGTTGTTCGATGATAGTCCAAGCTTCGTCAAATATCGATTCGAGAACTTTATTGATTCGTCTAAGGACATTTGCAAATCAATTTTCGTATTTTTTCTTCAGCAGAACATACCGAAATGGTTGAGGTAATTGATCAAACACTAACGATGGATCTAAAGTGAAATCTGTTCGGTCATTTAAAAATCCTTGTCGAGAAGGTACAGGAATAAATGGTTCGCTTTCAGTTGAACGATCTCTAAAATGATCAAAATGATTATCAACATAATGGTAAAGCTAAACAAACTTCAGAGAAGTTGCTGACGAAGTTTTCGTTTGGATACGACGACGAGCAGCACTCATTATTGAGAAATAATCTAAAAATAATGTCGGCGTGAGAATATATTGAAATTAGAGATTAAATTGCACAAAGAAAGGGGAGATGTGTAGGTTTTGCGTTTAGATAAATAGAACAACAAAGATGTTTAGTTAATAATTCTCAGTACATTGTCTTCGTCTAAATCTTTGCGTAGTTTTGCGTTAATTCGATTCCAATCAATGTCAACCTATCATAAAAGAGAAAGTGATCAAATAATGAAAAACAACACACTACAAAAAGTACTGTTTTCATTGCTTGCAGATACTTGGAAATAGTCTCTTTTCTTCGGTTTCCATATTCGTTCAAATATCTTTGTCGAAAACCAACAACTACATCCAAATATTGAGGATACCGTTGAGTCAAATCAATAGCACTAAAATCATTTCCTATAACGAGAACATTTTCGCATTAATTTTCAATCACAAACCGATCCCAATTATGTTCATTGATATATAACATGATAGCGTGTAGAGGCTTGTTTCCCCGAAAATAATACTCCGCTGCCTGTTGTACATCCCCACCAGTAAGTAATACTAGTTCAGCTTCACATTCGTCTTTCGATGTAACCAAACGAAGATGCTGTAGAAATAAAATCATTTCGGTCTAAATGAAGTTCAAATGGTATTTCCAATGCAGAATTTGATTTTACATTTGATAATTGAGCGAATGCATTCTCTGCTGAGTCCAAATCACGATTGTACAATGATCTCACTGCAATCAAACTGTAGATCGAATCATCCTAAACAAACACATCGCTATCTTTTCCAAATAAACCCATTAATTGTTACTGAGATGTATTGACACAATTGTAAAGCTTCATCTCCTCGATTTGCAGCAAGTAAATCCAGACAAAGTTCGTAGTAGATTGGTATTGCACATTGAATCAATGCACCAGTGGACTTACGAATCGTGATTTGACAGCCGAGGAAATTCACAATCGATGGATTTTTGCCGAAATCACTAAGAGAAACAGTCTTCTTATCGCACGTGCATTGCCATCATTTACAATTACTTTGATTCTATTCGATATACGGTTTTGTTTAGTAAACTTGGATCGATGAAAACTACGTTTGGATAGAGCCAAATGGTTAATTTTCCATCAGCAATACAAGCTAGCATACCATTTTTCTCATTCCAACGGAAACTGCTTACATTTGTACCTTAAAATACAAAATACAATAAAGGTGTGGACAAAACTTATCGAGGAAACGTTACAGAGCTTCCGCAGTTTTTGGTAGTTCGATTGTCGATGTTGTCCAGAAGTATGAATACACATAACGAAAAGATCTTGAAACTTATCGATAAATGCAAGTTTTCGTTCATGAGTTGAACTTGTTTGATCAAGTGTCAAATAAGTTATATCATGCTAAACAGAAGAAAAACTAATAAATACATGATGTTCAACGAATTGATTTACCTTATGCGAAGTGAGTTTTCCATCTCCCATTGGCTTTCCATTAATATCAAAGAACATGACGGCTAAGTAGACGAGAAATATCAACCATTGAAGGAAATTATTGCATGAACTTTAGCTTACACTTCATATTGGTTGAATCTCGTATAGCGATCGTGTCATGACTCACTGAAATAGTGTTTATATGGATCGAATTCGGTCTAGGTGATATTAACTTCAGAGTTGAAACAAATCGACCTTCATATAAATAGACTGAAACATTCATTCCATCGGAAAGAAGAAAATATCTATATAGGACAGAATTGTGAAAAAGATATTTAGTAGAAATGTTTATTTACTTCTCTGTTTGAACAATTAAGTTCATAAAGATATCGCGCAAATCGAATAGAACCGGATGACCGAGTTGTTTACAACTGAATAGAAGTAAATATGGTAGTTTAGTGGAATATTCTTGAACTTTTGATTACTTATAGATTAAACCTTGATTGGTAGTCAGAACGATTAAAAATCCAAAGCCAACAGACATTTTGACAAGACGATCTCTTAATTCTATTCGATCGCTCAATTCTGTTTCATAGTTATTGACAGTGATCATTTTCGAATCAGTAAGAATGAATTCGAAATGACGCCAGCTCATACCACTAAAATGCAAATGTTTCTACTTTCCATATTCTCAACCTCTATCATAAAACTTAGTACCGTTCAATTATATGTCCAATTCCAATTCGACCAGTTCCACACCCGCACGCTAATTGTGTGCTATCGCTGGACCATGATACACTAAATATACTGCCATCGTTGAATCTTTCAACCGAATGACACCACTAGAAAATGGAGAAATTTGAAAAAAAATCTCAATATATTCCATTCGAACTGTTTCAAATGCATACACCGACACTATCACATAATCGTATGGTATTATAAGAACCCACAGCAAAATTTTGACCATCAGGTGCCCAGGCGAGACTTGTTATAGGGTACTCATACGCTTGACTAGTATATAATAGGCGACCGAGTGCATCCCATATCTTCATGGAAATGAAACATATGGTATAAACGGATAAAACTCAGATGATACATACTTTATATCGACAGTCTTCACTACCGGAAATGATTAGATTGTTTATTGCATTCCAGTCACATTTTAGAACAACTTGTTCGTGTGCTTTCCACTACAACAAGGTATCAATAATATATACAAAGATCGATTTGTAAGATTTCTGAATATCCATACAGTATTTTGTTTTGAATTGGATAGAAGTGGTTTTATTACGAGATGTTTTCCAACACAATAGAGTATTGAATTGTTATCAGGCGACCAACACAGACTGAATATTGATGTAACTAAACCTTCACACAATGTAAAAATCAATCGCTTGTTTAAAAGGAAATACCTGATTGGACTAGATTCGAACGCAATATACCCGATCGTCCCCATATTCGAACTTGTCCATCTTCTCCGCCTAAAACTCGAATCTGCGAAATGAAATATATTTTAAATGGAAAGTAACCTGTTGCTATTTGACTGCCATCTGAACTCCATCGTACACATATGATTGCACCTTGATGTGCTTCGACAGCTTTTTCCATGCGTCCAATTTTATTCACAAAAAAGAATTTACCTACAAAATAACTGATATGTGTTGTCTTCAATAAATAATCTAAGGAGTTCATACCATCGTTAGTAGCTAGAAGAAAAAGATCGGACCCAATGGCTTGTTTGCCTCCTGAACCTGAATTGACCATATGAACGATACCACTACTACCTAGACTTGTTGTACATCTCGGCAACCAGTGCATGTCAAGTGCATACAGATCTTGTTCTAATTCACCAATTTTACTCAATTCATTTTGTGCACCATTGTATTTATATATAATATGATCTTCTCCTATCGAGTATAAATCATCTGGTGACATCCAACCAATACAGTCCACACGGCCATAGTGTCGAAATGTTATGGGAAATGTAAATTTCAAACGCATCGTTCAGTTGAACTCGATCTCATAAAGTTTTACACTTCAATCGATCATGAACGTTGCTGCCATTGCTAAAGAATGTAGCTTAGTAGACACCTTTCAGAAGAGCACCTACGATTGAATGATTGGATGCGGTTAGCTCTAATGAAAGGAAAGAATGAAATAAGCAAGCAATAAGCAAAGCAAAGTGGAACGAACAAAAACAAATGAAAATAGTAATTGTAATTACGTGTTGCATTTAGCAATTTATTATCATTTCTCAAAATAAAACTTCAATGCCACAAATAGTACATGAACTTTCCTTTAAACGTTTTGTTGATTCATTGAAATTAACACCAAAATATCGTCTTGTTGAGTTTGGTGGTACGTATTATGTTCTATTTTTGAATAGAAGAGTCTATTTCATCCAATTTTTATTTGACTTTAGACATATGGGTAGAAATCTTTCTTTGGTGCTTCATGACTTCCATTGTTGTTCACTTCATCGCTATGATAATCGCTATTGTATCTTTGAGAAGTCATAAAATAGGCCGATGGTACTCACTGTTGATTATGTTAGCTGGTATAATAACACCGATTGTTCCATCTGCCCTTACAAGTGAATAGTCTTATGTTTTAAACTAGAATGTATTGAATGTTTGTTTCTTCTTGTAGCTGCACTTTTATCAGCAATATTTTATGCTGCATCTGTGGAAATTAAACCATTCTTTTGCTTCCTACTAGGTGTTGGTCAGACAGGTGTTATATTATTTTTCTCCTTTTTCAAAATCTTGTCTACATTATAACTGTGCTCAGATCAAATCAATCAATCGCAAACGTATCTACATCTATGACATTATCAAACATGCTTCCATGATAGATTTATATGTGCATTACTGTAAATTTTACGACAACGAGTTAAGAATAGTTCCCAAGCAAAATTCATAGAGCGTTAACAGAGTACATACTCTATTTATTCTTCAGAAAAGTTGTCTTGGCGTACAATAGTGTTATTTTTTTCTCATTTTTACATACAACAGCAGAAGTGTGAATAGAAATCAAAACAGCTTGTATAAATAAACAATCAATACACAACAACAAATACGAAACGAGAAAAACAAGTTTGATAATATATCTTATACATATGCACAGAATTTATTAAAAATAACCGCCTTGTACTGGCGGTGATTGTGGTGAAGCAACCATTGGTTGTTGCTGAGATATTGGAGCCATCATAGGTTGTTGCTGTTGAGGCATAGTAACCATTTGAGCTTGTTGAGAAGGTACTATCATGGGTTGCTGCTGTTGTTGAGGTGCTGCGATCACCGGCTGAGGTTGTTGAGAAGGTACTACCATAGGCTGTTGTGGTGCTACGATTACCGGTTGAGGTTGTTGCGGTGCTGCGATTACCGGTTGAGGCTGCTGAGGCATAGTAACCATTTGAGGCTGTTGAGGCATAGTAGCCATTTGAGGCTGCTGAGAAGCAGGTGCTATCACAGGTTGCTGAGGTGCTGTCATTACTGGCCGCGGTTGAGAAACGGGTGCCATACCAGATTGCTGAGGAGGAGCACTTGCCATCATAGGCTGTTGAGGTGGTACAAAACCTTGCCCCTGCGGAACCGGCTGTTGAGCAGGCATCGACTGTACAGGCGCTTGCTGCTGAGGAACCTGCTGAAGAGGAACTCCTTGTTGACCTTGGTTATTCTGCTTTTTACTCGAAGACGAACCCATTGCACTATTTTCTGAGAGAATGTAACGGTGAAAAAGTATATGAATAAATAATAATATGACGATGAAAATGGTGATGATCAGCATCTCAGGTATGTAAATCATTCATGTGTGTCTTTCGTTTACTCTTTGTTCTATTCTACGTAAGAAAATAATCAAAACAAAACGTCATGAGAAGACGATTTCCATCGAGAATATCATATTCACATTGTCTAATTTATTGTACCACGTGCTCATCCTTAGTCTCCCGAAGTGCCATTACCGTAAAATTTGCTTTAATGATAGTAGATTGCTAAGCTTGAGTTCGCATTCAAAATAAACAGTCTAACGTATATGAATCAGCTTGTGTCAATCACTTCATTTACATTACATATTCCAAATTTGGAGTAGAAAAACGGATCAAATGAATTGAACCGAAAGATAGTGTTCTAAATATCATCTTGATGACTAGCAACCAAAATATCTTGAACATATCTAAGTTTTACCTTTGAATGATGAGAATCGCATGTACTGAGGAGAAAGTCTATATATCAGCTACGAAATGATTACTAATAGCTGTGTGTTAGGCTAGTTTGTCACGCATTTATGATTGATTTTCTATACCAACCATCAGTTGATTAATCCAAATGTCTGCATTTATTATTGATGAAAGACGTCGTATTTCGTATTCTTTTCCAGTGTCATGTCTCAACTTCTTCGTGATGTATATAGCTTAAAAGTTGTCAACAATATCACAAAAGGAAATGTAAAATTCGAAGAATCTAGTTCAATTTCTATAATCGATTAGTAGCAATAGTAATTTTAAAAAGACATATTTAACCTTTAGTCAATGTTTTTATAAATGACATTCTACATTTATCTTGGTGTCTTATCATCAAAACATTAACCAACACTCAAGTCAGACAAAGTTGGCAATAACAAAGTAACAAATAATAAATGAGTCACGAAGCAAATAAACCATGAAATTCTATTTCATTGCTTATTTTACGACTCTAACATGTAAAGATTGGTTTGCCCCTAGATTTGATCGACGAAAACATGATCAGTACACACTGTTGAGTCATGGTCAATAACATGTAAATCACAGTATCAATTTTTCTTTCTTCTTCTTTTGATTATTCCATACAAAATTTATGGTAATAAACAGTTGAGACGGGAAGCGGGCCTACACTCTTACAATTCTTTTCTTCGTATATAAACAAAGTCGTAGTCGTGCTATTTATGACTTATTATCTTTTGTCGGATGTTGATTAGAAATGCTAATTGGCTATATTAATGTGTCGGCAGAGCTGCATGTCATACTCGACAGACTTGAGTTTAATTAAGGATGAAATCAACAAAGTTTCTTTGTATTGTAAAACGTGATAGGGCCTATCGAAAAAGTAAGAAAAATCTCGAATGGTAAAGAACAGTTTTGTTTTTCGACGAATACAATAAGAGTCAAGGACGTCGTGCTCCTTTTTCTCTTATTTTCCAGTCCAAACGGAAAGAAAGATTACATACACTAACACATGGTCTTATGAGACGAACATCCATACTCTATACTACTTATTGAATAGTTTTCGTGTGGAAGGAAGAAAAAAACATATAGGCGTATTATTGCACATCGCGAATCGTATTCAAGGACAAACATATATCAAGACAGTTTAGCCAGCAGAGAAGAGATATATAGGAGTGATAAATACAGCGCGATAAATTTTATTACTTTTCTTTATGATTTTACATTTTAGGTACTTCGTTTTCAGTAAGATTCTTTAATTTCTTTTTATTCAAGAAAATGAGCGAGAGCTCGACATCACCAGTTAACAATAATGATCGCAATCGTTCAGCAGTTACTGAAAGACAATCTAGTCATTTTGCGCGTAGTCGCTGGTCTCACGCTCTTGCTCTCGCCGACCAACTTCGTCATAATACTGAAATAAAAAAAGATGAACAATTACGACAACTCGCATTTAATATTCCAGTAGCGGATAATCGCGAAACAAGTGTCATCACATCTGTCGCAGCTCAAGCGGATTACGTCGAATCTTTTCAAAATGAACTTCTCTTTGCCAAGACTGGTAATTTTACTTTGGATAAACTGAGTGACAATTTCACTGATTTAAAACGAACGTTCAATCGAATGCTGGAATTAAAAAAGGACGATGTTCAACAAGTCACACTAGCAACATCGATAACAAAAACTGCTTTATTAATTGTTTTACGTTCAACTGAATCAATCGTCGATATTGTCACTAAAGGAACACGACGATTTCCCACATTGAATTCAATTATATCATATATTCGTTCACAAAATGTCCTATTACCTTGCAACGGACGATTACTTGTCGATTGGTATAGAGCTGCACAAGCACTTGATCTACTTCTCAATGATCCTGACTGGCTCGTACAACCACGAAAATCGCATTGGGCCATGGAAGTCTGTAATGAAACGCTAACATGGGCACATGCTGTATTTAATGAAAACTACCGTTCAAAACCATCTGGGCGACCAATCTTTGATCGTGATGACAGTATGATTGCTCCCGACACAATTGAGTAATTATGAATAAGCATAGGATTATCACAGATTTTAATCACTTTTATTTATATTTAATGAAAAAAGAGAAGATTATTTCTACACTTTACTAATTTCTAAAAGATGTACGAAAGAATAGAAATGAAATGCTTTCTATAAAAATATATGTTAGTTCAGCGAAAAATGGATGTATCGAATATTTTGTTTATAATTTCTCGTTGAATGGTGCTTTTTTGAACGATCCTGCTGGTTCCGTGGTTAGTTTCATTTGTAATTTGGTTTCTTTTGAATGGGAAATCTTTGAAATATCTGGAACGGGTTCTGTAGGTTGTTTTGTTGGATCACTTGACGGTGGTTTTGTCATATCAATGAAACCAGCATTTGCATCATCATCAGCCGGAAAAACAGTGAATGGATTTGTGTACACAACTGCGGATGGAACCATAATTACACCACCTGATGAAATAGAAAACAGCAGATTTAAAATTTCGATAGAACTCAACCACAATGGCTTACGATCTTTAGTTTTGAGATGTACGTATCGCACGTCGATATAGTGAACGAGACCTTGTGTTTATATTTCAAAATTATTAGCAAAATCGAGAAATGAATGCTAACTTACCTTCAATTCCGCCGCCACTTCCGTGAATTTTAATTCGACATCCCCGTACAAATGGTTTACTAATGACGAGAAATATGCCTGAGATAAAATTCGTTGCTACTTCTTTCAAAGCAAAACCAATGGTAAAACCAGTTATACCAATACCAGCCAATAATGGTTTTGTATCGACACCGAGTGTTCCTAATGCACTAACACTAATAAATGCATAGATCGTGACGGCAACTGTTTTCGATATTAGTCGTGCTAAGTCTTCATTTTCGATGATCCGTGAATGTAGAAGAAGCCGTTCGATTGGCGGTGAAAGAGCAAGGAAACGTTTAACTCGTTGCATTGTTGTCGCCGGCGGTGTCGGTGATGCTGCAAAATTGATCGTCTTCGTTTCAATCGGTTTCGATCTTCCTGTGATCCAACGAAAAAATCGACGTACGCGACCAGGTGCTGGTTTAGAAGCTGTATTTTGAGCTAAAAAACGATGTTGTTGTTGAGAGGGAAATAGTAGTGGATGATTGCAAGATGCAATGACACATCGATTGAACACATGCGCTCTATTTATAGACAATTGAGAAAGCAAGATTAATGATCGACAGTACATCTTTGAATTTATTGCACAAATAAGATAATCTAATATGAAGAAAGATAAACAGAAGACCATATGTGTTACAAAGTAGCTTACTTGAGGGTTCTTATTTACTGTGAAAACTAGGATGATATATACACATATTCTGAGATAAGTTTTTTCTTTATTTCAACAAAATATAAGAGAAGAAAACAAACGAAAATGAAAATAAAAAAAGGCTACGTATATCTATGAATGTATTTATCGTAATATCCGTTTATATTGATGTAACAGGAGGTGGTACTCTCGATTTCTCTCGTTTTATTATATTACTCAGTAGAGTGATTGGAATTTTGCATACACCATAGGATGCATATGCGACAACATTGCGATGCGGCTCTGGATCCATTGAATGTGTTTCTAAGCCATAGAATGAAGCTAATTCGTGAACAACATGACGTTCGTTGATTTTCATGGGTTTGAATGAGTAACATCGCTTTGAAACGCGATGTCGTTGAGTTTCTTCAACAAGTTGACCAAGTTGTCGTTCGATGCCCTGAACAAATTCTAAATTTTTCTTCGCATAATCACGTAAGAAGTCTGTGTAAACAACGGTCGATTGTCGCGATTCTTCGGTATTGATCGATAATGCTTGTGCTAAATTTTTATTTCGCTGTATAATGCGACAGTCATCATCGCATTCAAGGGGTGCTGGCTGTGCGGGTTTTTGTTTTCTTGCTAATGATAAATCTATTGTTCGCACAGATAGTGCTTGAACGAGTGATTGGGTCAAATCAGCATCATCTTTGTCTTCGCTGGCTTTACTGGACTTGATGTTACAAACAACATCTTTCACTAATCGACCACATGGACAACGAACTTCGACTTTTTCTCGACAAGTTGTCGATGGACACGGTTCGCGTCCATGGCATTGAAGATTGCACGGATGACCACATTCACGTCGTTTAATGGAACAAAGCTGGGTGCATTTCTGATCGTTTGCTTGACATGGGCCTGAATGACAAGCACGCTGACATGTATGAACACCGCATGAAAGCGGTTTCCCACATGGTAGACCGCATAAAACTTCTTTTAAATGGCAAGGGACCTACGATGAAAAACATCACATTGATTGGAAATTAAGCATAAATTGCAAGCTTACATTATTACGGAGGGTGTGCTCTCCGACACACATCTTTGACACAAGATGTGTACATGGTGGACATTCATCATCGTTGTGGCAACTGTGGTAGACTGGGTGATCACATGCATGTGTGCGATTACATTTATAATTACATGATGGCGGTTTTGTGCCACATTCAATCGGTGGTTGAAGTACAGTTTGTCCACATCGACAAGATAATTCATCATAGACGTTTATTGGACATTTACGACACGGATTTTTATGGCACAATTCTTCGCATGTGCTACAAATAAGTGACGATTGATTACAAATGATTGATTCTTATAAAAGATACTTACTGAATACCACAATTGAGTGGTTTACCACAGACAAGCTCACAAACATGAATATCGCGATCGCAACATAGTTCGTTACACCTATAGAAAGAGAAAAAAAAGATTCTATGTCGTACTAAAGTGAAAACTATCATAACCGACCGATGTTTTCCGCATAATTTCTTACGATTACATCGTCGTTCACAACAGAATGGATTTTTGATTGGATCGTATTGTACTGCTTCGATACACGTTGTTGATTTACTAAGTTGCCCACAACGACATTGAAGAGTTGATTCTTTTTTACATGGCGGACATGGTCCGTTATGACACTGAGCTGAGCATCGATGACGATCACCAACCGGACCACAGGACAGAATTTTGTCACATGGTTTGTCACAAGTTGGTAACTGAAAACGAAAGAACCCTTCATTTCTATCAGTGATTCTTCTACTGAAAGCAAACATACGGGATCGATGCATGACATTCGTTGTTGATTATCCATTGTTGTTTTTCCACAGGCACATGTTTTACAATTTTCAGGCAGAAACAAACAATCTGTACAGGGTCCATCATGACATATTTTTGTACATCGATGCTGTCCGCATTCAAGTAATTTCTCACATATTTCCCCGCACGTGTAGATTTTTCTATCGCCCGTTTCAACCGTACATGGAACTTCTCGTTCGGTACCATGCGATGAACAAACTTGTTTGACTAAATGATCGCATGGTTCACATTCACGTGGATGACAAACCTCAAAAAATTCAAAGTAGATATTAGTTCGAAGAGAAACATCGTACGATAGATCATACCAATTCACAGTAATGGTGCTGACAGGATTTGAGTTTACCACATTTATTTTCACATTTTATGAGAGAATTTGAACTACACATGATTGTTTGAGATTCGCGTCCACATAAGCACGAACGTTTAACCATCGTTGTACATGTTGGGCATGGACCTGGATGACAAAGTCTAAAGGAGAGGAATCACTAGAGAACATAGAATTTCAATTTTTATTTGATCTTTACTCGGTGCAATGATGGTTGCAATCATTTGATTTTGTATTCAACCGTTTTGCACATCGCTCACCACATGAATGAGGAATTTCGCCAGGTTGAAAAACGGGATTTGTACGTTTATGACAAAAACATTTATAATTTGGATGGCTTGAGTAAGAATATTGACAACCTGGACAACGCCAGTTTTTATCGGTACCACTCTCTTCAGAATTAGCCCATTTTCTAATACAAGTCAAATGAAACATTTTATAACAAACATCGCATGACCATATTTCTTCGTCTCGGCTAAAAATAAATAGAAATTATATGAACAAATAACCGAAACAATACTATTCGAATAACATACTTAATTTTGATAATACATATCATACATTCATAAGTGTTTTCCAATAATTGTTCGATTAGTGTCGAGCGGAGATTTTCAACTTCACCTGTAGATCGTCCTGATGTATGATGACTAGATGGACGATTAGTCACTTGTTGATTTATTTGTCTCGATGGTGCAGCATGTCGCTGCTGACCTCTTCGATATTGTGGCTGCGGTTGATAATGATGCTGATAATTGTGGTTAAAATGTCCACCAGCACGTGCCGGTTGTGAACTATAATATTGTTGTTCGTAGTATGCATTCGGTGGATACCACGACTGCTGTTGCTGCTGCTGTTGGTACGAACGATGACTGTATCGAGCATCTTGTGAACTTGTTTGCATTGGACGACGTTTTTGTCTTCTGTTATGATTATTAGTGTTGTTATTGGAAGCTGAATTTGAATATGTGTCTTCTAGATGCAGATTTTCGGGATAGTCCGATTGTGCAAAACTTTCTGTCATTGTCAGTCTGAAATAGAATGATTTTCGAAATTATTTTAATGTAAAAAACGGTTATATATATATATACGAGAATGGCTTCTTTGTTGGATAACATGACACCAACAAAATCTGTAATTACGAAACTACAGTGACTACGACTATAAGGGGAATAAAAATATATTGCGTCATCCAAATCACCAATCATAACATGGCGCATTCTTAGATACTTTTTATCTTTGTTTCTGAACAGTGAAATAGATTTATAAATATATTTTGGTGAACGTCAATCGATCATGAACTATGATATCTAGAATACTCAAGAACCTCAAGAAAAGCGAGAAGAATGATTCATATTATCATCATTAACATTCAATCAGATTTCTGATGAGAGATGTCGTATCTTTTCATAATCCGTATGCTTCGTGCAGAATTCTTTGGCAAAATCT
Source organism: Adineta ricciae (assembly GCA_905250025.1). Lineage (NCBI taxonomy): Eukaryota > Metazoa > Rotifera > Eurotatoria > Adinetida > Adinetidae > Adineta > Adineta ricciae. Next base: position 404,119 of record CAJNOJ010000005.1, read on the forward strand.
TATTGATTATTTCAATCTTTCATGTCCGTATCATTTGAAGACAAATCTGAATTGATTCTGCATGAGATAATCATCTCAGTGATAAAAGCTTCGACAAGTTTACAAAACATTGCTCATTAATATCACTTTCATTCAAAGAATAACAAACAGGAATAGGTCAACTTTGCAAGTTATTCACGTTCCATATCGACACTAATATATTTGAACACAACGAAGATGTTCTCTTAATGAATGAACAAATTGGCTGTGCTTTTCTTGATCTACAAACGCGACCTCTATCGTTTCGAACATCTGCTCTATTTTCAATAAAGGTTGGTTTCGAAGCAACGTATTTACCAAATGACTAGATTGTATATGTGTGTTTCTATCAAAATTTTCATTAACAAGGCGTGAAACGTTTCTTTTCAGAAATCATCGATTAAATATCAAATGGGTATCGAAGCAAAAGATTTCGGTCTTGACGTTGATCTTCTAGCGTTTAGCGGTATTGTCTTCAGTCCTGAACAGCGTGCTTCATTACAAACATCGCTTGTTATTCTTAAAGAACAATATAAATTCAAAACAATTCATTTATGGGGCAAAATTTTAGGAATAACTGATGATTATTTCATTGTTCAAGGTCGTCAAAAAGATGAATTAAAAGAACGACAATTTCTTTATAGGTAAACTATTCATTGATTAATTTCACTGTAATTAAACAATTGATTGATTTTCAGTAAAAATTGTATCGAATGGAATATGTTAAATGCAGCTGATGATGAAGCAAAAGAATTATCATTGTTATGCCAAGGACGTTTCACTGGTGATCCGTCACATGAATTTGAAGTGACAAAATATACAATTGTGAATGAAAACACTGAAGATGAAAATGTCGACGAGAATAAAGTAATGAAATCCTCGACAGTCTTCTTTGTCACCCATAACTATTCTCCCTTTTAGTCACAATTACGTGAAGAAGAACGATTAGCCGCTGTTTTGTGGAAAATCGAACAAGATGCGTTGATCATTCCACGTGGATCGTATGTTCTTCAACCAAATGGCAACGTCGAGCGAAATCGTACATTTGAAGGTAAAAAAAAACACAAACTAAAAACTAATTTCTTTCTGAACATATCGTTGATTCATCGGAATAGGTTTAACAGTAACCGAAGCTGGTAAATTGACTAACTATTTCCATTTCCGTGAACCAATTCAATTGCAACAGAAAAGTCTCATACATCGAGCAGCACTCAATAAAAGTGTTCATTTTCTTGATACTATCGATGAAGATATTCCCAAAGGTAAAGATTTTTTTCATCAATACAAGTCCTGCAATTGATTTATATTAAATTTAGGCTGGAGTGTTCAGTACGAACGTGGCAGTGGCTTGATACAAATTCGTAGTCTTCAATGGCTTGGCATGGCGTTCTTTCACATTCCAGAAACGAATCGATTCGGTTCGCTTTACTGTGGCATTGGCGAAGAAAATAAAGATTTGCCATTTATGCTTTGAATAAATCGTCTCGCTTCGTTTTGTTCAATGATTAGTTTAAATCGATGGAAAGAAAACAGTTAAATAAATAAATAAACTAATTTCTGTTCATTCGATTATCAGATTTGATGCATAAAATTTTTAATTTCTTCAAAAGTAATAATAATATGAAACCTATCAAGTTCGATTTCAATGTCGTCAGCATCAATCGATTAGAATATTTCTTTCTTTCTTTCTCTCTTTCTTTTTCCTATATAGATTCTAATCATACAAACAAAAAGAATTCGACGAATTGCGAATTGAAACGAAAACTTTTCTTTTTTTTAAACAGATCGAAAATGATCAACGAAATCGTGCTGTCGTGATGGATAAGGAAATAAACAAATTCGTCCGATTCTTTTTCTTTTCTCTCCCACTCTTTCTCTCTGTCTCGCTCTCACTCACCTATTATTTCTATTCTCCAGACTTCTGTTGATTTCTTTTACGGCACAAATTTCTTCTTTTTTTTTCAATTCATTTTCGAGCAACTTTTTTCATTTGTTTTGTCATTAACCATGCTGCCAACTTGCATTTGTCGCATTCTTGAAATCGCTCATAGACACAAATGATGTTCACACCTTCTCTACTCAAACTACTTTCAGTCACATAAATCAATCCGTATGGCTACTGGAACACGTCCAACCAAACCAACCGTGTTCGACCCGCAAAAACTAAAGGTACTAAGGGATTTTTCGTGTGCTGTGAATGATATGTTTGGGTGTCGTTGGGTAAAATAAGTGAAAGGATTTGCGCCTAATCGGTGTTTGATTATGAAAATAGCTCGATTACATCAGACAAGATTGAACATTCGTTTTTATTTATTTAAGGAAAAAGGAAATCGTCGACCTGAAGGATCGTCGAATTCAACTTCAAGTGGTTCATTACCAAAACGATATCAGAGTGTTTTTATAGAAGGTACGCCACTAACTTCATTCGGCGTGCGCAATGACGACAATCAATTGCGTACACATTCGGTAGATAAACTCGACTTTTTTCTTATACTTTTCACTCCAATAGTTGCGATGTTTTTGTGTTTTCATTAGCCCTCTAATCATATTCAAACACAATCTCATCAGCGTCCACTTAAGCCTGTCAAAGAATTTCTTACTACAAATGCGCCAACCGATCAGCGATTGTTCGTAAAAAAAAATCTTTAGAAAACAAATAGTGTTTTTTTTTCAAACTTGTACATATACATTTTAGCGATCATCGTTGGCCTTCGAATTCTCAAGTAAATAATTGAAACAAATGTTTTCTTGTTCATTAAATATTTCTCTTTCCTGTAGACAAATAATCACGCACGATCTCAAACCGAAACAACGGTACAAAACGTTAATATAGCTGTTTCGAAGTCATTGAAGAAGTTACGTCAAGATTCGCCAGTTCCAATTTCCACGACTAACGGTCGGTCATCTTCGTTAGATCATGTCCCATACTTTTCTCGACCGTCGACAAGTCAAACAACGTCTCATTCGCATCATGACGTTGGACCGACATCGAATTTCTATTATCAGACACCCGGCGGGATCAGAGGTCCTCTTCCTGCTCAGCTGATCACCAAACGACCGTCAACATCACGTCTGTCTAATAACCAACTTTCATCTGACAGTAGTCCAACAAATGGACATCAACCCATCATAATAGCGCCTGCCCAAAATACAATCAAATCCATCGAAACCGGCCATACACGTGCACTGACGGCGATACGTGTACCCGCTCAAAGTCTAGACGTCAATTTACAACCAGTGGATGGTTTTAATTTCGATAATGTGAATGTTGATGAACATCCGGATAAATCAAAAGTAAATGAAAACATTTTTCAAATTGAATTCATCCTTTGTTTTTGCTTCTTTTTTCATTAAATAGAAATCGAAAGCCGGATCAGATTCATCAACAGTTACACGGTCTGTATCTCGAAAGCAATCAATCACATCACGTATACCAACTGTGGAAAGTCAACATCGTTCACTACCAGAGGTCAGCATTAATCCACATATTCAGAGTGCAGTGCCGACAAATGATGAATCATTGACAAATGGTCTACCAAATGAACAAACTCGTCCGGAAATTCACGAAAGTTACGCAATTTCTAACACGAATCTTGGAGAAAAATACACAAATCATCATCATATACAAGTGGAACCCATTGGTACATTCAAACGTCCGTCTTCCCCTGTAAAAAGTCAACAGGTGATTGATATTCGTCCGAATGTCGTTGTTCAACACCAACGATCTACATCCAAATCTGATTTTGATGCCAATAATCGTTATTCCTCTGCGAAACATCCACTCAGCAATGGTCACGTTGAACGAAATCACATCAATGGCGAATATCAAAGCCAAGAAAACACTCCGACAAATAACGAGACCGAAAGTACATCTACACTTAAAAGATATATCGAACAAGAGCGTGAGGGTAGAACCTCTTTAGTTTCTCCACCATCACCAGTCACTCAAGAATTAAATCGCATTTGGAAAAAGCAACGAAATAGATTTGTTATTCGATCTCCGGCCGGATCTCTATCACATCGAAAAAGTTCAAAAACACACCGACCATCGGGTCGACTGAAAAACTATGACGACGAATCCGATTCCGAAACGACTGCAACTGAAACTCAGAGTCGAGAAGAAGGTATGCAAAAAAAAGTGAAACCTCGAAATACATTAACATTTCAAGAAGCCAAACAATTGAATATTATTATCGACATTTTTCCATAGCTAAATAGAAAACAAAGGAATCAATGATTGCTTTTTTTTCCTATGTCAATAGAAAAAATCATCATAAATTCGTTCGATTTAACTTCTAGAGCTGGTTCGTCGTCATGGAGCGCCTCCCAGTGATCTCGGTAGCGATTTCTGGTCGGATTTAACCAGCGAATTTAGTGACACAAAATTACGCAAACATCCGAACATTCGAACATCGACACCGAATATAACTGCACGTAGTTCAAGTATGAGTTCAAAAGAGATTGGACAAATACGAAGACAATTGACTGGTTGGTTTATAATCAAAGTTGACTCGATGTCTATGAAAACAAATGAATTCATTTAGATCTTCAAGCAATGTATAATGATCTTCTTAAATTACTTGATGTGGATGTTGAATCTGTTCGTGGCAGTTTAAAATCAAATATTTCTTCACAAATCGATCATAACAATCGAAGACATCGATTCCGAAAGATCATGCCAACACCATCCCTGCGACAGTCGAATATCGATATGGGGTATATCTCTTTTAAATCTATCTCAAACTTATCGAATGTTTCGTTCTTCTTCCAGAGAAGTGAATCAACGATTTACTCGTCTTGAATCATCTGTAGTCACCTTAGCTGAATCTATCGCAAAACTCTCTGCTCAAATTCAAAACCAGCGCACTGTCAAAGATGATGTGTTTCGCCTTCGTCAAGAAGTATCCGATCTTCGTCAACAATTGTATCATCATTATTCTCGTCAACCATCAGCAATGCAATCTGATCCAACCTCGACGACACCTCAACAACCATCCCGTTTACTTACTGCGAATGTACAACGTCTTGCTACGATTAACAGTAGCAATCATTTGAATTACTCTTCGTCCTATATGCCCTCAACATCAACGATCCAACGATCAAATTCGGTGATCGATCCACGACAAGCACGAAAAATTGAACAGTATAAAACGAACGAAAATCGTTTCTCTCCTATTCTTATAACTTACCTTTTTATTTTAGATTTTTCGGTCCTGAAGCAATGCTTCGTTATTTCTTAAGTTTATTGAATTATGAAGAATATGCTTCATTACTCGAACGAGAAAAAATTGGATTCTATGAATTACCGTACATCAGCGAAAAGAAATTGCAAAGTCTAGGCATTCCATATGGTCCATGTGCTCGAATTGTTTATGAAGCACAACAATATTTCATATCTTTATTGACATTAAAATCGAGTGGAATTGATGTATAAATATTCGTGTTAGTCATTTCGATTGAATTTCTAGTTGTTCAATAAAATAAAACATTTTCTCGATCCATTTTTCGATAAAATCCTTCGAAATGCAATTCTTATTGTATGTAATCGTGAAGCAAAGATGATTGTTTATTGTACTCACACCAACGAGTATTAAACTGGTCCAACGTTGTTCGATTAGTGAAACACCATAATAATGTTCTTCAATTTGATCTGCAGCTGTGTTTGTCAATGAGCCGAGATTGCTAAATGCGAAATCGACATCGTTCACCGAGAAATCTTCATTGTTATGAATCATTTTTAATAGATCAGTATCGTTTTTACAATTAGCTATGTATTCTTTTTCCTTAATTCGATTATGAAGATCATGATGTTGTTCAATTGCTTTAGACCATAATGAATTGATCGAGTGTTTGTCAAGTTTGACGAAACAATCGAAAACAGTGGCAAACATACCCGATTGATCATAGTTGAGTTCAAGATGAGGTCGAATATTAACCATCATATGGATTTTAATCGTTTTCTCTTGCTTGTAATCGCGGGCGAGATAATAAGCAGCCGATGTGATGATTGTTAGGATGCTATTCAAACGTATGGTATGTAAATGGCACTGTTGTTTAAGATAAGAAAGAATTTTGCTTGGCAGATAGAAATGACGAACAGCTGTTCGTGAAACCAACGGGTTGGGTCGGATAGGTCTTGGTTTCATCTCAAGATCCGAGATTGTTTCGAATGAATACTTGTTGAAAAGGTATTTTTCCATAGGTTCCAGAAAGACCGACGTTTCCTTCTGAACAGGCAATAAAGTGCATAATGAAAGATATTGCCGGCCAATCGAAAATAAATTTTTGGCGTCAACAAGAGCATGATAGAATGACATAATGAGAATATGTTCATTAATAATCGACCAACGAGTCAAATTCGTATCATCAAATGGAGTGTTCAATTCTCGTTCGAATACTTCATGCCAATCGACATCCTTTGAAAAGCAAATGTGTTTTTTTGTTGATGAATATATCAAATTTACTTGTTCGTATTTGAAATTTGCCATGAGATCTTGTTCAGCCTGTCGTACATCCTTTGCTTTGTATACTAAAGTTTTTTTATCATTTGAAGGGCATATTTCATAGCCGAAAACTGGAAAATGGTCATGATACAATCTTAACAAAGCCGAGCGAGCTGTTGATTCGTCAATGTTTATCTTTGTATTAGCAATAATGACTTGCACTAATATTTGATTTCCATAATCTGCTTGTTCACGGCAGTAAATTCGTTCAGCTGCGCCTAGCTCTCGAATAAAACCTGAAAAGAACGATATTTTCCATCTTCTTCATCATTTTGTTTATCAAACACTTACTCATACTTCTAACCTTGGATCGAACACTCAGACAACTATGTCTGGATTTTTTTTGTCGGTCGTTTCTCGTTTCCTCGAGCGTTTGATTTGTTACCGACTGTCGTTAGCGTCTTAGTTCGAAATCTGCCTGTCGACTATTTCTTCTTTCTTTGTGACATTAGTCGGAACACATTCATTTCCGCTCTTCAATGTGCAAAGCCATCGAAGAACAAAGAAATATAGAAATGAATATTGTCCGCTTTGCTTTTCCACAAAACAAAGGCATCAATTTCTTCGTTCTTTACCCACACAATAACTCGGATTTCCGTGTTCAAATAAAGTTTAATGGTGGATTATAGAAAACTAATACTTTTAAGTTAATGTAATAAATTGTAGTGAAGATCGTTTCAATGGCATATTCTTTTGTTTCTCGATCGCACTCAATGTTGAGTGTAACTGTGGGAAATACTTTATTTTTGGATGTGTACTGTCCACACTACGACAAGTTATTATCTTATATTGACAATGTAAAAGAAGAATTTGAAAAAGCATTTTTGACAAAAACATCAAGTTTTTGTACTGTTTGCTTGAGCGATATCGAGCGACCTCTTCCATCGTGTTTCATTCAGTTCTATTTGCTTATATAGGGAAGATGATGCAACCTATGCGAACCGAGTTGAAGCAATGGCATTTTCCAATAACTAACAAAAATAAAAACCACTTTTCTTGTTTTCTGATGAAACTTAACTAAAACAGACCAACTCTTGAATTAACTAATCTATCCTCATATAAACTAAATATACCAGTTACTTCTACAGCGAATCAGATGTTGTAAATAAAAACTACATGTTTTTAATTGCCAAGATTATTTTTAGATTAAGAATTCGAACGTACAATCTTCGAACATCTTCGTTCAAATGGCCTGATAGAAAATATTCGTGTCAATATCTCATTCGACTCAAGATATTCCTTTTCGTACGCTTCATTAGGCAGAGATTCAATGAAGTCATAGTCTCTGCTTGCGACTAAATACACGCCGAGACAGGATGGGTGATATAGGATAAAAAGAAAGATACCTATACAGCAACGCAAAGAAACATTCAAACAACGTGTCCAGGATTAAACATCAAACAAATATAAGCAAACGTTAACCTTACAATGACTCTATCTCTAAAGAAATCAGAAATGAATGATGTAGGATTTTAACTTGTATGGAAGAAATATTTTCCGTTTGCTTTCATTTAGCCGCTTATTAAACGCACACCAAGTCAAACGGACATTGCAGCATTCAAAGATCGAACTAAAATTGATGCATTGAAACGATTAAAAACATCATTGAATAAAATTATTTCAACAGCTCCAGCATCAGCGACAAAAGATGTTCGTCGTAACATTCTTATTTTCTTTTTTTTTTGTAAATCATTTGATATTTATCATCTTACAGGCAACACGAGTGGAATTTGATGGATTTGAGAAATTATTCAGTCGATTTTTATTAGAAGGTGTCGATCAATCATCAATTGATTGGCAAGAAATTCGGCCACTACCTGAAGGAACTGTAAGTTTGAAATCTTCATACAAATTCGATCCAATTGTACTTAAATTATTCAAGGTCATCCCGTACAAAAAGTTAATTACAGCTGATCTAAGCGATGCAAAGGAACTTTTGAGTAAATTAATTGTTGTCAAACTCAATGGTGGTCTTGGAACAACGATGGGATGTCAAGGACCGAAAAGTGTGATCTCTGTGCGAAATGATTTAACATTTTTAGATTTAACCATTCAACAGCTTGAAGTACGAAGTTATTTTTCCGATTTTCAAGATAAACTCATCTCTTTTTGTGTATTTCAGCACCTCAATCGTCAGTATGATTGTGATGTTCCGCTTGTTCTAATGAATTCATTTAATACACATGAAGAAACAGAAAAAGTCGTTGAAAAGTATAGTCATGTTTCTGTTAAAATCTACAATTTCAATCAGTCGAAGTAAGATTCAAGAAATTAACGAACAAAATTAAATCGATGGAAAACTTTCGACTATCTCTAGATATCCACGTGTCGATCGGGAAACACTGTTACCAATCGCGACCAGTATGACAAATTCAGACAATGAATGCTGGTACCCACCGGGTCATGGTGATGTCTATCAAGCATTTTATAATTCTGGTCTGTTAGACCAGTTCATTCAACAAGGGAAAGAATATATGTTCTTGAGTAATATTGATAACCTTGGAGCATCTGTTGATTTATGTAAGATTGTGTGTTGCTGACTGATTTGAGTGCAAATAAGCTGGATTTTATTAGATATTCTCAAGCATTTACTGACGGATGCGGTGAAACATGAGTTCATCATGGAAGTAACAGATAAAACACGAGCGGATGTGAAAGTAAGATGATGTTTTTGTCGAAAATATACATTATTGATGTGCTTCGCTAAAACAGGGTGGAACATTGATTGAATATGAGGGAAAATTGCGTTTACTCGAAATAGCACAAGTTCCAAAAGAAAATGTAGATGAATTCAAAAGTGTATCAAAATTTCGGTAAGAATGAATACATAATTTGTTTCTGTCATATATCTCAAATGTCTATTTTATCAGAATTTTTAACACCAACAACTTATGGATTAATCTACCAGCTATAAAACGAGTTGTCGAAGATCAATCTCTTCACATGGAAATTATTGTTAACCTTAAGGTAAGTAATTTCATTTACAAGCGATCTTTATTTGTGTTTCCCTGGTTTTCTTCAGTCTTTGGACAAAGGTTTCAATGTTATCCAATTAGAAACAGCCAGTGGTGCAGCGATCAAAAGTTTCGAGGGAGCTCAAGGTAGATTTGAATCTAATAATAAGTGAAATTTGAGTAATACTTTTTTCTCAGGCATAAACGTTCCTCGTCGTCGTTTTCTGCCAGTTAAAACAACATCGGATTTGTTACTTGTTATGTCAAATTTATTTACTATTCATCGTGGAATTTTAGTTATGAATCAACAACGTTCGTTTCCTTCAGTACCACTCGTTAAGCTCGCAACAAGTTTTAATAAAGTACGAATTCTAGTTTTCATATCCGTCAAAAATCATTTTGATTGTTGTTTTCAAAGGTAAAAGATTTTCTTTCACGTTTTCAAAGCATTCCCGATTGTCTTGAACTCGACAGTCTTACCGTATCAGGCGATGTGACATTCGGTAAAGGTGTCTCACTTCGTGTATGTTAACGCAAATTCGAGATATTCATTTTTATCAGATCATCGTCTATTTCTAGGGCACAGTTATCATAATTGCAAATCATGGTGATCGAATCGACATTCCAACAGGCGCTATATTGGAAAATAAAATTATTTCAGGAAATCTGCGTATTCTTGAACATTAATTCTATGCTATTTCGCTGTTTTTTATTTTTATTTTCGCCAAGTCTTTTCTCTTTTGCTGAATCTCTCTCCATTCTATCGCTTTTGATTTTGAATAAATCTGGTGAATTATTTTGAAAAAAAAGTAGATGTATTTTGATAAGTTTGATTTGTATTCGTTGTAGAGTCAAAAAAAAAAAGAATCGGAAAAGGAGAACGAGCACATGGCTCCATTTCCACTTATTAAATTGGCGATTGTCTTTTTCAAACAGATTAGTAAACCACTTGCTAATCAGATAAAAGTACGCGCGAAAAATAGTGAATTTTTCAAAAAATATGTGAGTGATTCATCTCGTAGATACTTTGCATGACATTCTAACTTTTATCATTAGGTCTGCATGCCTCCCGCTCAATTCTATCATTGGTATGATGTTAATCTTCGGATGAGGATGTTAGGCATCGAAACGAAAAAAGTCGCAAAAATGAATGAAGAAGCTGCAGTTACCCTCGGTGCTGATATTTTGGGTGAAGGTATGCGAAATAATCAGTTTATTTATTGACTAACTGAATTCTTTTCCAATTAGCGGTAATTTTGAGTGTTGCTGTTGCTGGCTTGGCTCTTGAATACGCTCGACGATCGAAAAATGACACTGACAAAGAAACACGTCAACAAGAACGACTAGCTAACATGGAACGACAGTTATCTGAACTAGAAGTCACACTTGCGAATCAAACGGCAGAAATGCGACAACTTGAGCGTCTTATCCAACATGAAGTATCTCCACCAACGAAGCCAACGAAATCCTCTCCATTAAAACCATCATCAACACCATCAACAGAAAAAAAGCCTACTGCACAAGCCTATTCGATAGTTGATACAACCTCATTTCAATCGCCATTAATTCAATTACATACAACTGATTATATATATTTTCCAGTAGCATACGTTATGCAAGAAACCAATGATTATATTGTTTCGCCATTAAAACAATGGTCCTCATCGTTGAGAATAACAAAACACTAACACTTTGCTAGATTTTTTATTTCGTTATTTCTTTGCCCAGCTGATCCTTGATTATTAATTGATATACCTACTACATATACCCTTGTTTTGTGTATTCTATACATCGAGAATATCAAGTCGTATAGTGTACTCTAACATTAATATTGAACACTTCTAAAATACTAATCTGGAAAGGAAATTGTTTCTTTTTGCACCAAGGTACTTCGGCCCAATAGAAAATGGGCACAACTCATTCATTGACGATGAAATCATGATAAATTATATGTACACACTTCGTCACGAATCAATGCGTTGTCGTGCAGAACGCAAAACGAGAATATATTTACTATTATTTATGATATTGACATCACAGGTGTCGCTGATGGTTCGCCTTAGATTGTCCAAAGATATAATACAAAAGAAAAGAACGAAGAGCAATATAGTTTGATTCATTTCGATTTTTTTTGTAGATCATAGCATGCTGGTTGTAGATGCAGACAAGGATGGCAGTAATTCAGAATCTCCAACAACAGATTCTGATGATGATGATGATGATTATCGTATTGAATCATGTTCGCATACTCATCGTTCATGTAGTCGACATGCACCTTGTAATAGACTTCAACATCAGCATTTATCGACCGAGTCTTCAACTCATGTCAGCCTTTCGGCTAGTTCCAAACCAGCCAAAAACGATATACGAACAATCGACAAACAATCAGGACATCAAAAGAAGTTCGATGGAATCAAATGGCGTCGTATATGTTCTGCTCCCGGCTGTACATTGTATTTAAATCGCGGAAAATTTTTTCAAAATTGGTTATGTAGAAAGCATTATTCCCTTAAGACGGACGATGACGTTTCTCACCGATCAAACAGTGCAATAGCAGAGAAAACTACGACAAAAGTTCCTAAACCTATTCGAAGACCGAGAAAATTATCCATTCAAAAAGCCAGTCAAAAGGAACAGTAAGCAGACAGTTTCCCGTATTCATTCGTTAATAAATCTTCCGATTTAGACTTCATAAACAAAACAACATGAGGATTACTTCTGAAGGTGCCCGTCAGAGGTACGACGGTCGCTATTGGCGTCCCGTGTGTGGTTACGATGAATGTACATGTTTTATTGTTCGAAATGGTTATTGTCATCGACATGATATAGTAATGCGAACAGAGAGCGGCAACAATCCATCGAAATCACTCAATATCGAGTCTCAAACAAACTCACAAATCACACCATCGATGTCGAACCCGAAAAAAGGCGATGTTCAAATGGTACGACAGTTATGGAATGGATCGAAATGGTATTCATTGTGTAATTATCATACACGGAATTGTATGCGAAGGGCGAGAGGAAAGAAACATAAATATCTTTGTGATGCACATTATAAAGAGTATCTGAAGAAACAAAAAGATCCTAGTTTGATTGATCATTCCGATCAAATCCCGATATCGCCAACAGTAAAACGAAAGAAATGTAATATTCACAAAATTTCATTCTGATTCGAATCTTTCTTTTTGTCTTCTTTCATTCATTCTAGTAATCATCGATGAAGAAGATCCTCCGACAAATCAAGTAAAACATCTAACACTCATCGTTTAGAAAATGACCACCAAAAATATCTTTTTCTTTAGCAACATTCTCAATCGTCTATCGTTGTAATGAAGCATACAGAACAATGCATTCAAACTGATGTAACTTATCCATTAGAATCAACGAAGCTCAGCCAGGGTTGTATTTTCATCGACGACAATGAAAACTATCACAATCAATCGGAATCATGTCAGATTTCAGCTGCCGTCAAAAAAGAAGTAAATATCAAAAGCACTTTCCGAGCAAAACTAATCTTCTCTATTAGGATGATTACATTATCAAAAAACGACATACGCCCATTAACGTGAATGCATATCCATTCGATTGTAAAATTGAATTAACCAAAGTTGAAATCTAATATCTGGGCGTATCAAAATATTTGCACATAATCTTTTAGATAAATAGCAACACATTTTAGTGCTGTGTATTTTAGATCTTTTTAACATGTCTTTCAATGTAGTTCTCTTGTTTTTGGAATATCCAATGAATCCAATAAAGTTAAACAAGATAGACGAAGCATATCAATTTCATTTGCCACACGTGATCGTATCGCTTACCTTTTTACGATCATCGATTACTTTCGATGTTTTTCTCTTCAGCTATAGATACGAGGCAGCCATTCATCAGTAAATATGCTTGTTTCGAGATGACATAGCATGGAAACGAAATGTTACTTCTAGTCTGTGTCTACGTTCGATAAAATAAAAAAAAAGCATAGATTAATTTTATTATTGTTTCTAAAAAACCGAAAAAGAAAGGCTCGCAAAGCAAAGCGGTGACAAATACACATGACGAACAACATTTATGAAAACATGCCTCGTATCTTTTGTTTTGTTCTAGCTTTTCTGTTTATGTTCGGCATACTTGAAATTATGCATCGAGTTTAGGACATTCAGGATGAATGAAATTTCTCGGATGAATCAAACCATTTTGTCGAATGACCCATTCATTTGCTAAGTAGTCGATCACTTGTTTAACATGTTCTTCGGTTATATCACCGTCAAGTTCAGCTAAATATCGATAGTATTTCTTCCAAACATCGAACGGAATACGAGCGTTAGCACCCGGTGGATCGCTTGTTAATAATTCGCAGATTTTTATCAAAGTATCAGTAATGTTCTAATCAATTTGAATGTAGTCAAGGAGAATTTTGAAGAAAAAGAACAAACTTTGGCTATTTTCGAAACAGTTATGGCAAGAAATGAGTCCCATTGAACTTCACCATTGAAAGCTCCGATTTGTACAATATCATCGAATTGTTCACGTGGAATTTTGATATCATCAAATTTGTTTTGAATTTCTTGTAATGACAGTTTACCTTTTGGCGAGAGCTAAAGACCGACATGTTCATTCTATGAGTTTAGTTCTTCTTTTAGAAACTTACTTGTTTATGTAAGATTTTAATCAAACCCATCGTTAGACCTGTATCAATTTTTTGCGTTGCTAATGGCATTTCGAGACCTAATTAACAAACGATTAGCTTGATAATTACTCTTAAAGATCTTGTCATCTCACGTTCTTTAACTGGTGGTGTTTCACCATTTGCTAATGCTCGAAAGTATCTAGAATTACACGAATGATAATCAATGAAGTAGAGAAAAGAAAGCACATACGCAGCACTCCATGCGAGAACATCTGTTGGTTGCGTACGTATAGCAGCTTTCGAAAATTGAAGTAAGATATCAGGTAGTTCAGGCGGGATTGGAATTTGTTCGCTTGTATAGTACGGCTCATCAGTGAAATTAGCTGCTGTTGCTTTCGCCATGGTGTATTTCAATCGTTATGAATGAAGAAATGAGTAGGAGTCGTCACTCGCTAATAAGCTGTAAACATGTCAACACACAGTCTGCCATTGATATCTAATCATCCTTAACAGTCGAACCTCATTCTCAAGTTTCATTAGAAAATTTCGAAAAAAATTTTTGATGATTATTGTGATTTGCCATTCAAATTGAGTTCGAAGTACAATGATGTAAATCGTTTTAATGAACATTTTTTGATTGAATGGAAAGTAGCGCACAATGATCCTATTCGCTAATATTTTCGTCAGGCTCGAAACAAAGAATTGAACAATGTTTGGTACAATTTTATTTCATTTATTACCTAATTCTTCATGTCGGCAATTAAGCGATTCTTTTCAAGTCATAAAACATCATCAAATGTCAAAAATAATCAGAATCAACAACAAGATAGTCACGTCTCACAAAGTAAACTACCAGCGAACAACACTACACCAGCTGTTCCTGTCGACAAAGTAACAGTAGCAACTGAAATTGTGGAAAATGACGAAAGTAAAGAAAATATGGCTTCACCACCATTCCCATCAATAGACATACCATTAAAGTATGTCAACTAATGACCATCTCCTGCCTATTTTCACTTTTTTCTTCCTTAAAAAGATCAGACACGACCGCGATATCTCCAACAACATCACCAACGTCGGAACCGGTACTAGCTAATAATCACGAAGAGAAACGATCTATGTATGTACACTCAGGAAGTTCTTTGACAGATTGTTGTTGTTTATTTTAGAAAATCATCCAGTTGGACGGTTGATGATTTCGAAATCGGTAATCTCTTAGGACGTGGTCGATTCGGTTATGTTTATTGTGGTCGAGAAAAGCAAACACGTTTTGTAGTTGCACTAAAAGTACTTCGAAGCACTTCTCTCTTTGTAATTGATCACAATTGCTGTTTAGATACTATTCAAAGCTCAATTGAAGAATTCGAAAATGGAACAACAAGTGAAACGTGAAATCGAAATTCAATCGAATCTTAAGTACGTTCAAGTTTGTTGTTTTTCGTCACTTAATTATTAACGAATAGATCGATTATAGACATCCAAATATTCTTCGTCTCTATGGATTTTTCCATGACGAACAACGAATCTATCTATTACTTGAATATGCACCTGGCGGAGAATTGTATCGTCGTATGCAAACAGAAAAAACTCTACGCGAAAGTGAAGCTGCTGGAGTAAGATTTTCTACGAACAAAATATAATAATTTCCACCGAGTTTTTTAGTATGTCTACCAACTCTGTAATGCTTTGAATTATCTACATACAAAACGAGTTATTCATCGGTAAGAATATTCTAACAATTGCAGCACGTATATTAAATCTTCTCGTTTTAGAGGTACGTTTAGATAATCCAATAAATCTATGCAAGAATCATGTAATTGTAGATATCAAGCCAGAAAATATTCTCATTGGAAAATATGGAATTTTGAAATTAGGTAACGATATTTTTTTATTAGTTCTGTTGATTATTGAAATGAGTTTTGTCTTTCAGCGGATTTCGGCTGGTCAGCTGAGAGTACATCGACATGCAAGTAAGAGAGTATATCGTCATTTTGTCAAAAAACAAATCATTTCTACTTCAACAGACGAACAACACTTTGTGGTACATTAGATTATCTTCCACCAGAGATGTTGAATGGAAATGGTTACGATGAAAAGATTGACCTTTGGTGTCTCGGGGTACTCACATATGAAATGGTAATCAATTTTTGTCGTTTATGTGATGATAATTTGACTTCACTTGTTCCGGTAGATTATCGGTAAACCTCCATTCGATAGTCAAACTCAACATGAGACTATTCGAATGATACGATCGATTGAATTAACATTTCCAACAGGAACATCGCCTGATCTTCGTGATGTGATTACGAAAGTAAGTCTCTCGAAAGTCGAATTTCACCGTATATTCGATATTTTTAGTTACTTCGTCGAAATCCATCGGATCGTTTACCTTTGAAAGATGTTGCTCAACATGTTTGGATAATCAAAAATGCGGACATAGCTGCGATTGAAGAAAGCTATATAAAGCGAAAGAAAACCTTAAATCGAGAAAGTTAATTTTCTCCAGTGAAATCAAGCATTTGGACATTCTGTTTTATGTTTCTTCTTAATTCAATCATTATCTTTCAATTTTCTTCTCTTAGATTTCTCTCTCTCTGTGTATAACAGTTATTCTGATACAGAAAATTCAGTCCTTCTAGGTAATACAATAAAAGTATGCATAATGTTAACTCGATAATCGTCTTTTGCGTTCTGGTGTTGTACAGTTCGACTGTTTTGAGACGCAATAGTGGAGAAAACCTGCTCGAAGCAAGTGTCTGCGTAATATACTGTTAGACAGACGTTATCACCAATGATTAATGAGTTTTTTAAGGTTGATGACATTTAGTTATTTGTCAGAAGTTGACATCATCGAAAAAAAGATATTGTCTAGAGATTTGTAGGCAAAGTTGAACTTGAGAATAGGATTCTCTATCATTATTATTTATTAGTCGATCATGATCAGAAAAAATGAACAAGAAAGTACGAAGAATTCTTTAATTAATCATTGAAGTCATTGGTGGATTTCTTGGCACTTGAATTTTTGGTAGATTTTTTATAATAATATCGTAAGTTTTTAGAAATATCGTTCGTAATTCTAACACAATCGAACGTAGATCATCGAATATTTTCTTTTCATATTCAAGCAAATATAAATGATAATCTTCAATCGAAGGATACTTATTCAAATATTTCAAGATCTCATAATGTTTCTTGTAATAATCCAAAAAAAGATTTTCATTCGTTTCGATAATTGTTTCCATTTCTTGAATTTCCTTCAAAATCTGAAATTGGATACTCACACCTTGATTATTCCCTGACTCGGTGGTTGGGATGTGTAATTGTATATAACAGCGAAGAATAACTGAAGCAGATAAGTATTTATCAAAATAGGAATGAACTAATTTAATCAATTCATTGATTAATTGATTGGATTGGGTGTTCGAGATCGATTGTTCGATCTGAAGAAAGTACTCTTTAGAAAATCGATTATCACAATCAATGATCTCATGTAAAAGCTTTGCATAGGACAATAAACTCATTAAAATCTCTGATTCTACAGTTATCTTGATCGATTGGATAAGCTGTTCAATATTCGAATTGAACACATGATCTCCAGTAGTGTTCGCAGAGATATGACACTGACGAATTCTTTTCGATGTCGAACGCATGTACAGCAAATGAGAACTTAGGATAGAAATTAATTTGAAATATTATATAAAAGGCGCAATCAATCAAATGACATGTATATAAACAGATGGTTTCTTTTTACGTTTGTTTATATTACTATGAAGAGGATGCGACGATTATTTAGATGAATGGGGTAAAAGGCCATAGGAATAATAACGAGCAAGAAGATGGAAGATATTGAAGAGAAAGAGAAGAAAATATCACAACTGGATGCAAAAAAAGAATACTTTTTTCCTGCTTTTCTCGCCTTTCCTATCTACGATTACTATCATTGTTATTCTTTCATTGTGTTGACTTGGTTATTATTCTAAATAAATTCTCGTTCGGATCGATCATATACCAAGAGAGAACAGCAAATGTTAG
Source organism: Adineta ricciae (assembly GCA_905250025.1). NCBI lineage: Eukaryota > Metazoa > Rotifera > Eurotatoria > Adinetida > Adinetidae > Adineta > Adineta ricciae. The sequence goes on from CAJNOJ010000005.1 coordinate 422,250, forward strand.
ATCGACAACATAGAGCGACAGAGAGAGAGAGAGAGAGAGAGAGAATGAAAGAAAGCAAAAAGAGTAATCTTTCTCTTTCTTTATCCTTCCGCTGATGCTACTGTTTCTAATGGAACTATCACTAGAGATACACACAAACACAGTTGGATAGGGTCATTGCTTCGTATTAACGTAGCACACTGAATGTGTTACAAATTACAATGCAAATAGAAAGATTTTAACATTATCAACGCATAGTTTGTTTTCTCGATTACTCTCATTTCGCTATCTTTGATCAATCATGTCTGATCATGAATGTTCGGGTGAAGTCTCCTGTTGTGCTGATCCATCAATCTTGACAAGTCAATATTCATTTTGGCTCTATAGGTAAAACTCGAATGACAGATTTCGACGAGGGAAAGAGAGAAACAGACAAACCGAATCAATGAGTTGCTTGACAATTCACTAGAGAAGCATTTTTTATTATTCTAGAGATGAAAAAATTGAATCACTCAATTTATTCATACGTCCAATGGTCTCTCGTGATATTTATGATATAAAAACTTTCTTTCAAGACGCTTCAATATTTCATAGTGCATCGATTGATTTTTCTATGTATTATTATGCATTTCGACCGAAGCATTCGTATGTAATTGTTTCTAAACATGGCTTTTTAGCTCATGCATCTCTGAAACAATGGGATTTCCATGATCAAACAACACCAGCCGTGCTCATGCTTGGTTTAGTTTATGTTCGTTCAGATTATCGTAAATTTGGTATTGGTGAGTTGTTAACGAATTATGTTTTAAACCTCAAATCAAAAGAAACCAAACTTGTTCATGCCAATGTTCTCACTAAACATCTACCATTCTACATTCGATACGGTTTTCAAGCATCGTTTTCGCTGGTTAATCTCCTAGGTAAACTAAGTGATTTCTTCCATCTAACCAATGTGAACGAAGATGATGTACATTTGCAATTGTTTGAATCGTCCGATATTCTTGATGTTGCCACTTATGACCATCAGATATATCCGATCTATCGAATAAATTACTTCGAACAATTACGTGAACATACGTATTCCATTGCTGGTTATGTTGCACGATCAACGACGACCAATTCAATCTTAGGTTATGTGATTTTGAATTTCAGTCAAGCTTATATCAAATGTGGTCCATTGTATGCTGATAATTCGAACATAGCGTTGTTATTGTTGAGACAATGTGCAATTGATTACGACGGAATGATGTTACTTTCAATACCGGAAGATAATCGTTTAGCGATTAAGTTATTTGAGTCGAAATACTTCAAACAAACTGAGATTCTCCATCGTGTTTATACAGGAAATGAAAATTTATTTCAAGGCAAGAGTTTCGAACGAATATGGGCGATTACCGACGATTGGCTTTCGTTAATCTAATGTGAAATCAATCCTGAGGTGCTTTATTCATCTGTTTTTTTTTCTTGTATAAGTGTGATAACCAACAAAAAACGTATTTTAACTAATTATTCAGTACAATATATCTATATAAATGTAAAACAAAATGCACTTGATGTAATCAATCCTAAGAATCTATCTGTCGATTGTATTTGAATAAGCGAAGACCGAGACGGAGAGAAAAGCTTTGCTTTCGTTGTATGCGACGTACAAAATGCTGATTCATAATACGAATGTATATTTTTCTCTTGTCTTCTCCTTCGTTTTTGTGTATCTATTCATCCGTATCACATTAGAAGTATCGTTTACTCGAAATGACGACTGGAGCAAATCAAGTCCAACTGACAGTAACGCGAAAATCAGATGATGCAACTGTTGTCTTAGTTGTTAATGAAAAGATAACTGTAGGCGAATTAAAAACGGAAATTCGATCTCGTTTACCGCCGAAATTCGATCAAGGTTGTCGACTTATCTTTAATGGGAAGGTATTACGAAGTAAACGAAAGCTAAAATATTATGGTTTAACAAACAATCAAGCACCACCAAATGTACTTGGCAATTCGAATATAGTCATGGACGATTCAAAAAATTGGAAATCCGACTCTTCATCATCGTCTTCCGAACAATCTGATTGACATTTTCTTCTTTACACAATCTAATAAATATACGTGCAAACTAACATATCGTTTCAAGCTACTTGAATATATTATTGTATTGCAGCACATAATCATACGACATGAGTATTGAACTTTTTCCGATGAATTCTATAATTGAAGGAAAGGTTACGAAGGACAGGAAGTGTTTTCTACTGTACATGATTAAGGATTTCTGCTTATTAATACAGAAAAATTTGTTCTTTGTATGACTACTGGAAGTATAGAAATTTCCTTAGATGATGTGACCTGTGTTTCATAACTCAATAAATATCTGATATTGGTTCCTACAAATCTATTTCAATTTCATGCTTAGATTGTAAAGAAAATCAACATTCTCATATTTCGTAGCTTTTTCACAGTACGCAATGACATTGACGAGCATTCAAACATAGCTTCAGCTTGATAATCAATCAGCAACAAATGCAAATTCAGGACTAATTCATTCTATCATCTCTGAACTATTTTTCAACATAATCATTTTTATTGATTTTGACAACAATAATAATAATGATTAATTTGTACAAAAAACTTGAATTCTATTTGAAATTCGTATGGAATTAAATCTCTCATTTTTGCACTTTTCGAGTTCATCAGGTCATTTATTACATGCATCATGAGCAAACGACGTTAAATCATATTACACCTCACTAAATTTATCACAATTGATTTTTCTTTTATCTTATCTGAACGTATCCATACTCATCGTAGCTTGTCTTCAATATCGTTCGGATTGATTTCAATGGGAGAAAAAGAAATCAATGAATTGCACAATTTCTCAAACTTCTCTTCCATCGAATGTTCGATGGACTGTGCGCTGAGATTAACAAACAAGGTACATCTACTTGCTAAGATTGGCACCACCAACAGATAAATTCGTAATGTAAATGACTGAAATAGTTGAGTATTATTTTCATGTAATGGAGATGAGAAGTTTTGCTTTCAACTTGCAATGGTAAGTCGAAATATTTTCTTTTCACACGCGAATAGATAAAAGGTCATGTTGATAAAACATGCAAACAATCGATTTGCTTTCTTTTCCTTGAATGTTTCACTTTCGATGGTCAGTTCTTCGGTACTGTTTGTTTACTAACAGAGTCAGTCGTTTGATGTGAGTCAAAATCGGACTACTTGAGAGGTGGTCAAATAAGATAAGATGATGGCTTTCAATTACATATGTACATGCTGCAAGACACTTTCATTTTATCTTTCGAACAAAAGAAGAAGAAGAAGAAGACAAGTAAGATTTGATGAACAATGATAATATAAAGCTTTCAAATGTATCTGAAGTGGGAAAAAAGATTGGGAGATTTTGGTTCTTTTTTTTCTTTCGAATGAATAGGAACCGAAAGGTAAAAGTAAACTTTTTGTATTGATTTATCTATGAGGTTTCGATTTGACAGGAGTTGCAAAGAAATGTTCTCTTTTCTCGCCTACACAGTAAATCGCAAAAAGAAAGAAAATGAAGATTATCAAATTGAATCGTATGCCGATGACGATGATTATTATCGTTAAATAAAAAATTGAAATCAGATGCGAATATGTTTCGTACCGATGTAAAACGATCATCATCATCTTCCTCTTTTTCCTTTTCGTTTGTTCGACGGTATAATAGCAGTAGTCAGTGTAGACACCTGCTGTTTACTTAAACTTTATTTTATATGAACAGAAATCGTTATTCGCTAAACTTTTCAGATAATTCATAAATGAATTTAAAACTATTGATATTTCTGTTCTGTTCCAATTTTTTGTTGCTATACTCAATAACAGGTAAGATTCAAAACACGCACGTAGAACTAATTTCATCCAATCGTTTTATTTAGACGCATGTGGTATCAATGAATGGAGATGTGAAACAGGCGGTCGTTGTATTCCGACAACATGGCGTTGTAATCGAATTAACGATTGCACTGATGGATCCGATGAACGCAATTGCAGTAAGTTTAGTGGGTTGATTGAAAGTTCGAAATGGTTTGTATGTATTTTTATAGCTTATCCAAGATGTTCGGAGTCGCAATTCGATTGTGGAGATCGGTGTATACCGCGTACGTGGAGATGTGATGGTGATAATGACTGTGGAAACAATGCTGATGAACAAAATTGTCGTATGTTATTGTTGTTCACGAAAACGTCTGCTGAGAAATAGTTCTAATTTGCATTCATAGCTCCAAGAAGATGTTCAAATACACAGTTCCAATGCAATGATACAAGGTGTATTGATGCTTCGATGAAATGCGTGAGTTCAACTTTTGTGGATGATTTAGTAAAGAAATGAATATGTATTTTGGTGTCTATAGAATCATGTCAAAGATTGCAGTGATGGCAGTGATGAAGGAACATTTTGCAGTAAGGAATCGTGTTTATGTTATGATTTAGGGAGAGTGTGAGATGTATTCGATTCATAGATTATCGTTCATGTAATTCTTCAAGTGAATTTCAATGTGATATACAACGCTGTTTACCATTAACACAAAAATGTGATGGTTATTACAACTGTGATGATCGTACTGATGAGCTTAATTGTAGTATGTATCAAAGGCGAAGTGAACAATTTTCGTACGTAACTTAATTATCTTTTCTCTGTGTGATTATCAGATGGTACAGCTTGTACGACGAATCAATTTCGATGTGTGGCGAATGGTCGATGTATACCAAGTTATCAGCGTTGTGACTTTCGTTTACAATGTACAGATGGATCCGACGAAGCTAATTGCAGTAGGACAATATCGATTTAATTTGACAAAAAAAAAACAAGCTCTTTTTATTGATTAGCACGACCAAATTGTACACAATCTCAATTTCAATGTTCAAATGGAAGATGTATTCCATCGTCATGGGTTTGTGGTAAGACTAGTGTTTATGGAAGGAAAAAAATTATCTGAGTAAATGAATTCTCATTATTAGACAAGGATAATGATTGTCTCGATCAAAGTGATGAAATGCATTGTGGAGCAAGACTATGCCCTCCACATATGTATCCATGTAATGTCACAGGACAATGCATTGATATAACAAAAGTATGTAATGGTCAACAAGATTGTGCAGATGGTACAGATGAAAGTCCTCAATGTGGTAAGTAATATTGATTTAAACAGTTAGAAGAGCTCGCGATGAAGTATCATCACGTAAGTTGAGTAAACGACATATTTCTCTTGGCTTGGCATCGATTTCATTCGAACGAAAATCGACTATTTCGTAAGATATATCTTGTATTTCAATTTGAAACATGTTGAATGCATACCAAAGATAGTAAATAGCTACGAGTGATAAAACAGACCATAAGGTAATGAAGACTAAACTAAATAGGTTCATATATGCCCATCCATAGGTTAGTGGAAGGGGCAATGCTACCGTTGTTGCTTCTGAAAGAATCATTTGATGAGATTTAGCATGGCGCGTGCATTGAAGCTGATTGAGTTTTTTGATTAATAGGTTCTCGACTGTGTAATTTGTATTCGTGTGAGCACGGTTGTCGACCTACTCCTGATGGTCGAGGTGTATGCTATTGTCCATTGGGATTTCAAATAGATCCAGCAAACAATCGTTCTTGTATCGGTAAGAAAAGATCAGATCTGATAATCTTCATACACAATATGAATATTTAGATGTCAATGAATGTGAAATCTGGGATGAATGTGATCACAATTGTCAAAATACAATTGGATCGTAAGCAAAGAAATCATTGACTAGCTTTTTGGTTTGAATTTTCGAATCGGCAAATTTAGATATGTCTGCACATGTCGAGCGAACTATACACTTGAGACAGGCAATCGATGCAAACATATCAATAGTAAAACTTAATTTGAACACGAATATTCATTCCATATCTATCCGATGTTTAGGTGATAATATGAAAATGTTTGTCGCAATCGCGAATAAAATATACGAAATCGATCGACTTGGCAATTCTCGAATTCTGTATGTTGGGCGAGAAAACATGACAATCAATGCTGTTGACTATCACTACCGAAATGGAATTTTGTACTTTACCGATTCTCGCGCACATCAAGTAAACAAATCCAGAGGAAAAACATACAAGAGTAATGTTCTCATCATTTATCTATATCCTTTAGATTTACTCTTTATTACTATCATCACCATACTCCAGTGCAACACTCATTCTTGAAAAGAACATACTTTCACCCGTGTCCATTGCTGTTGATTGGATAACGAATAAATTATATATTGTCGAACATGAATTAGCACGCATCGACATGTTTTCATTAGATGGAAAACAGATGAAAACGAATATTATTACAAGTAATATTCATCAACCGCGAGCCATCGCTATTGACCCGATAGCAGAATATCTGTTCTTTGTGGACGAAGGCGATTGGCATCGAATACCTGCAAAGATCTTTCGATGTCTTCTCGATGGTTCTCAATGTATGGTGCTAGTTGATCAGAAATTGGATCAACCAAGTGATATCGCAGTCGATCATATTAAGCAACGAATTTACTGGGTTGATCGATCATATGATCATGTGGAAAGTTGTGATTATCATGGATCAAGACGGTAGGATTTTCATTTGGAGCTATTCTTTTGAGATGCGCAAACATTGACTTTGATTTAGGATTACATTGACATCCGGTAGTCAAAATATTCCTTATACAGTTGGCCTTGATCTTTTCGAAAATAATCTCTATTTAACTGACGATATGAAAGGTGCTGTATTACAACTTCGACGACATTTTAATTCGAATACAAGTATTTTTTACAAACCTCAATCATTTGTTCGACCAAGAGGCATCAGTATTTACCATGAAACACGACAACCACAGCGAACGAATCCATGCAATGGGACATATAATGGTGGTTGTGAACATTTATGTCTACTAGGTCGAGCAAATCTTCTCGCGAATAGTTATCAATGTCGGTGTCAATCGGGTTATCGACTTAAATCAGATTTACGAACGTGTGAACGTAAGATTGATTAATTGATGTTTGTGAATGACTTTGATTTTTTTTGTTTTTTTTTCTCTGTTCTAGCGGTGAAAGATTTTCTACTTCTTACACGTTTGTTTTCCATTCGTGCGATTGATTTCAGTCGTGATTCAAAAATTGAAGCTCGACCACCGATAGTACCCGATCGGCGAACAATCATTATGGATTCTGTTTTTGATTATCGACAAAAACTCGTCTATTTCTATTCAGAACGAAGTCAAATGATCTATATTTCGTATATGGATGGTGAAAGTGAGTAAACACACTTTCTTCTTTGTAAAACAACGATGTTTGATTCCATTATATAGAACCAAAACCAGTAACAACATCGAAGATATTTCCCGTCGTCAGTGCCATGGCATATGATTGGTTTTCCAAGTTACTCTATTTGACATCATCGACTGAGAGTCAATTATTTGTTGTCAGAATGAATACAACCGATTTTCCCCAACGTGTACTAGTCAATAGTACCATCGGTATACATGGCATTGCCGTAGAACCCACTCAAGGGTCAGTAGACACATAACGTATGTCTTAGCAAAACAAAAGTTCTTTCATGCATATTGTAGATATGTATTTTACTCAACAATTATTCGTCCAGCTAAAATTTATCGAATGTCATCGGATGGATCAAATCGTATGATCATTGTGCCAAACGAATTAGGTACTCCCTATCACTTAACATGCGATTACGGCAGCCAACGACTCTACTGGACTGATGGTGCACTATCACGTATTCAATATTCAGATTATAATGGACGAAATATTCAATCGTTGAGAGGACGATCAATTTCTCATCCATTTGGAATTGCAATATACGGATGTGAGAAATAGATAAATGTTCGAAAAGATTGAACATGTTTCTTTTCTTGCAGCTCGATTGTACTTTACTGATGTGACATTGGAAAGTGTATTTGAAAGCAGTAAAACTTACAGGTAATGCATGTACAGTCGAATGAATATTAGTTAGAAACGAATTCTTTTGATCGATAGTGGTTATGCTTCACCAATTCGATCGGATATTCCGGCGATTTCAACCGTTCGAGTCTACGCAGAATCATCCCAACCAATCAATAGTAAGAAAAGATAGCATTTGTATCGATATACATTCTATATCTATTTTAATTGTAGTTACACATCCATGTTGGACCAATAACGGCGAATGCTCAGATTTCTGTTTCCCTAAGCGAGAACAGAACGTTCTGACGCGAGTCTGTGGCTGTCGTTACGGTCAAAAATTGAATACAAATAATAATGTTCAATGTGTGGATAATTCTGCAGTTGAACCAAACCGAACATCATGCAATGGGCAATTTCAATGTCGAAACAGTCGATGTATTCCATTAAACTACAGATGCGATGGGGGTAAATTCTCAGAATTTGTCAAAAACAATTTCTGATTTCTCTCCTCTGATAGATGATGATTGTCATGATAATAGCGATGAACAAAATTGTCCAGGTAAGTGTCTGAAAAACAGATGATCGCGTATTTTCAATTTAACATGTGAATATAGCTGGAACACCACGATGTCCAACTACACAATTTCAATGTCGTAGTACGGGTGTTTGTATTAATAAACAGCTTGTTTGTGATGGTTACGCTCATTGTCTCGATCGTTCGGATGAATCGAATTGCAGTAAGATCGAGAGAATAGTTTCAGTAAAAATTCCTTGATACTATAAATTCATTTTTACAGGTCAAACTTGTAATGATAATCAATTTCGGTGTGCATCAGGAAGATGTATTTCAAAATCATGGGTCTGTGATAATGGTAAGATGAAATATGAGATTTTATTTCCAATTAGAATGTTTTGACCTCTTGAATTTGACTAGAAAATGATTGTGGAGATTCAAGTGATGAACAGAATTGCCATGGTAAATGTTCTGATTCTCAGAAAGAAAAGTCAATAGGTTTTTTTTGTTTAGAACGAACTTGTGATCCACTAACACAGTTCACTTGTCCTCATACACCTGGCAGATGTATTCCAACCGGTAAGTTGACCGAAATATCCTATTACCATTGGATTAACTATGATCTGTATTCTAAACAGCTTGGAAATGTGATGGGCAAAATGGTAAGACGCCATGATTTCGCATTGAAATTTCATTTCCTCTATTTCTCTTTCTGTTGATAGATTGTGGAGATAATTCAGATGGTTAGTTCATTCAAATTGCTCATTCGTTCTTTTTGTTTAAATTCGGATTCCTTTCTGTAGAACTTAATTGTCCACCCATTGCTTGCGGTACCGGACAATTTTTATGTGCGCGTGATCGACGTTGTATCAATGCAACACGTCGGTGCGACGGTATTGCGGGTAGATCGAATCATACATTCAACTGTACATTATTTACTAATGACAATTACTATTAATGTAGACTGTCCATCAATGGAAGACGAACAAGGCTGTTCAGGTTCTACACCATCGTTCTGCCGAGCTGATCAGTTTCGTTGTGGAACAACTTGTATACCCAACGTAAGCTAGATGATGTATTAGTATATTGAATAAAAACTGATTGCTTCTTTCCATTAGGCATGGCGTTGCGATGGCCATCGAGGTAGGGTTTGTTTTCGATGGATAATTGAATAAACTTGAAGGATTTGATTTAGATTGTGCTGATGGGTCTGATGAACCATCGACTTGTGGTAAGCAGATTTTACTTTCGAAGATATTCAGACCTCGTCGATTGTAGGTGCACGAAATTGTACATCGGGCGAATTTCGTTGTTTGACGTCGGGCGAATGCATTCCGGAGACATGGGTGTGCGATCATGATGTAATCACACTTTTGTTACTGTTTTTCTCGTTTAAATGATTGGAATTCTCATTTAGGACGATTGTGAAGATGGGTCCGATGAAAGTTTAGATCAATGCCGTTAGTATTTGTTTGAAATTTTGTCAAAAAGTTGAGTGAATGTAACAATCTTTCATAGAAACTGCCCCGTTTTCCTGTCAAGATAATCAAATACCATGTCCAAGTACAACCATCCATCAATGTGTAAATGTTTCACAAGTTTGTGACGGGTAATGATCTATTTCGTTTGTGTTTCACCGTTGTTACACGAACTAACTCTGATGTTTTAGTAAACCGGATTGCCCTGGTGGTGGCGATGAGTCGCCATTATGTAACAATGATCAATGCTCGGTCAATAATGGTGAATGTAGTCATATATGCCATCCATCTCCATTTGGTGTTCTATGTCTTTGTGAACCTGGTTTTCATGTAACCAATGCGACAAATTATAAAAAATGCGAAGGTAAAATAAGATGAAATTTAAAAAAAGTCTACGAATGTTCGTTTGATTATTAGATATTGACGAATGTGTTGAAGATCCATTTTTATGTCATCAGCACTGCTTGAATACCAATGGAAGTTTCATTTGCGGATGTGAAGAAGGATTCATTTTACAATCAGATGGACGAACTTGTAAAATCATAAGTAAGTCATTTGAGAAAATCTAATAAATTCAACTCATTTTCTACAATCTTTAGATGAAACTGGTATTCGTTTATTGGTTTCATATAGTTCTTCAATTGGCTGGTACTCGCCAACATTGAAAACCTATGGCCAAGTTCCTCTTGGTCCTAATATGCGTTACATATCTGCATTTGATGTTGACAATCGAACGAATACATATTTCTGGGCTGACATAGCAACAAATACTATCTATCGTCGTTCGCCAAGAGCAACGAATTACACCAAAGTAAATCAACTTTCAGAAGTTACTTCGATCTCACAGACAATTGTTTAGATTATTACAAGCGGTAATAGTTACATTGCTGGCTTGGCATATGATTGGATTGGAAATAATTTATACTGGACTGATTATATGCTCGAACATATTGAGGTTTCATCAGCAGATGGTCGTCATCGACGGATATTATTGCATGAAAATCTCACAAATCCATGGGCAATCGCAGTCGATCCTCGACCAGGCGTTCGATTTCTGTTTTTTACTGATTGGGCTAAAAATCCTCGCATTGAACGTTGTAGCATGGATGGTCAAGAACGTATTACACTTGTCAACGATTCAATTCATATGCCATTTGGTTTAACGCTAGATTTAATACGTGAAAAAGTTTACTTTAGCGATCGTCATTTGAATTACATCGAAGTTATTAGTTACACAGGAGCAGATCGACGGAAAATCCTTGCGAATACCCATTTTCTTCATGCGCCAACGTCAATTGCTATTTTCGAAAATTATCTCTATTGGTTTGATTCGAACTCAAATGAAGTACGTCGTTTAAACCGATTTGAACATGGTGTCAAAGCACAACGACATGAGAGAATTCTATCTCGCACAGGAATTACTCATTTGAAGATTTCGCATCAAATTTATCAACCATCAGGTACGCACGAACTTCTTCTGATTATTTTTTACTTTCATTTTGTGTAAATCTAAGGTCCAAATCCATGTCAACAATCTCGCTGTACACAACTTTGTCTTCTTTCTCATACTTCATCATCGGGTTATACTTGTGCTTGTTCAACTGGCTTCTATCTGGACCGAGATCAGTTTACATGTTCGAAAGGTATGAGTTTGCCGTGAAAAACGAAACTGGAATGCAATGCAATTGACTATTCCATTTAGATTATTCGCCTTTCATCATTTATATGAGAAGTCGAACAATCGGAGGAATAAACGTACGACATGATCAACGATACATTGATGAAAATTCGAATTACGATGATTTATGGGAACGATTAGTTACCGTTACAGATATCGGCCGAGGTTATGAATTTGCCTTTGATGAAGCTAACGAAACGATATATTGGTCACAAATGAAAGGTATTCTGCCCGATGGATCTACCAGGGTATGAGAAATGTTTTTTTCGTTGAAACTTTTGGAATCATCTGTATTGTTGTCGTTTAAGTATGAAATTCGTCGAATTAATTTCGATGGTACGAATGAAACAGTTTTCTATGGTGATGATGAAATCTTAGTCGGAATGGAAAGTGGTACAATGCAAGTCGATGCTGTCGGACGGTAAAATTTCCACTTCAAACATTGGATCATTACTGGATTTATTTCTATTTAGTAATCTATTCATTGTCAACATTCATCATAGTCGTATCGATGCCATTTCATTGAATGGACAATATCACACAATTGTATATAGCAATCCGGAGAATGAGACTGGTATCATGCGACCGATTGCTTTGGATCTCGATACGTTACATGGGCAAGAGAATTTTATTTGAAAATCAACTGTTTTTGCTAATAGGAGTTCATGTAGATTTGTGTATTGGATTGATCTTGGCGGTGGACAAGTGCCGATGAAAATAGCTCGTGTTCGTTTCGATGGCAAATATCCAGAGAATGTTATAACAGAAAATCTCCTGCGTCCGAACTATATAGTGTACAATCTCGATCTTCATTGCATTTTCTGGAGTGATACTGGTATTCAAAAAGTAAATAGATCAAATATTTCAATAACTTGAACAATGCTGTAAATTTCTATTTAGATTTCATATCATTGTATGGATTCGGGTGATACAAAAGTTCTCGACGTTGATGTTAGCCATCCTCGTGGTTTTGATTTTCTTACTCATTTCCTATCTCCAGCATCGGGATCGTCAGTTCAAACAAATGAAAATGATGACATTTCATCCACACATTATTCCTTATTCTTTGTCGATGCTGATCTAGAAGGAGTTTATAAGAAATGGTTTGATCATAACTTAAACCCAATAACCGATATCATCCCGGTACGAGTTAATCAGCAAGATCCAATGCAAGTTCGAGCTTATCCGCGCTACGAAGGTAATGAAACTTCTTTTCTTCTCTTAATCTTCCATTCATCTCTTCTAATTTAGCTCTAAATGCATACTGTTATTACAGTTCTTATTGTGAACAGTTCTGCTTTCAAATTGATTCACTTAACCATAATACACCGACATGTGATTGTGCCATCGGATACAAATTAAACAGCGATGGACGAACATGTTCACCTAAAAGTCAGCAATTCATCATCTATAGTACACATTCCTTGTTGCGAGCATTCGATTATCGTTCGAATGATTCGGCAAGAGAAGATGTTATGCCACTAATAGCCGGTAAGATTCTTTTATATGAAAATGAGACAGAATGGCATCTGTTGGTTCTTCTTCCGTAGGAAACAACATGGAAATGTTATCGGTTCGATATTCTACGCGTGAAATTTATTGGATACATGCGAATCGTCTGATACGTCGGGCAGTTTGGACAGATAGTCGAACATGGAATGTCACAACTCACTTACAAATAAGCGTTGCTGCTGAGCAAAACTTTATTCTTGGTCTGACGCTTGATTGGATATCTGGAAATTTGTATTTTTCATACATATCGAACCAATATGGTCATTTAGAAGTTAATCGTCTCGGAACAGATCATCGTTTGATATTGCGCAAAGGCACTAATGAAACAATCTATTCTCTAGCTGTTAATCCGAAACGAAGGTAGTTTGATAGAGTCAAGATAAAGTTCAATGAAGATTTGATTATCTATTTTACATAGATTTCTCTATTGGTGTGATCGTGGTCCACGTGCTCACATTACTCGTTCATTGCTCAATGGTGAAAATGTTACCTATCTTGTTACAACACAAATCATTCGACCCGAATCAATAACAGTTGATTATTCGACTGATGATGTCTATTGGGCGGATTCTATACGTGATACGATCGAAGTTATTTCATGGGATGGACGAAATCGGCGAACAGTTTCACGTAATATTCCCAAAGCGATTGCTTTACTTGTTGCTAACAGTGATCTTTATGTTATGGATCGAGCATTTTCATCGGTAAGACACTGGCTTTGCATTTTGAACACACAGACTTATTCCTATTGTTTTATTTTCGAAGATTATGCGTATTAACAAGACAGCTAGTAATGTGACACAACGATTAGAATCGATTTTACCGTTGAAAACTTATGAAGTTGGTGGAATGGCATTGTTCGATGAACAGCCTATCTATGAGTCACCTTGCCAATCCTCAACGGTTCGACAAAGATTCTGTGAAGATCTCTGCTTTGCTATGCCTGAAACAAGTGTACCACAATGTGCATGTGCATTCGGAACATTGAGTGCTGATCGGCGAACTTGCACACGTAAGAATTTTCCATAATAGACGGTTCGATTCAGTGAATTGTCTTCTAGCACCAAATGAATATCTACTTGTGGCGATGGAAAAAGAAATTCGTCCGATGTCTATGCAACCACATGGTTTAGCAACGAGTGCACCGTGGAGAGCAATTACTAATCTTAGTATGGTAGTTGGAATCGATTTTGATTATCGAGATAAGAAGATATTCTACACGTAAGTACTCATCTTCATTCTCTGCGCGATGTTTGATCAAACTGTTTCAAGGGACATTCAAATTCAAGATATATTTTCATTTGATATGGATGATCCGAATCCAGTTGCTCGAAAATTAGTACAATCAAATGTGACAGGTAACAGATTTAAAACGAAGTAATTTTAAGGCAAACAAAGTTGTTTGGTGATCAGGTCGTTCACAACCTGTCGGTATTGCATACGATTGGGTGTCTGATCGTTTGTATTGGACTGATGAAACTTATGGACGAATCATATCGGCAAGACATAACGGTTCAGAAAAAGTTATTATCGCAGCTAGTCTACGTCCTAGAGCAATTGTTGTGCATCCGTGCAAAGGGTTTGTTCCAGATTAAGAGAATTAAGCTGTTTCTTTACTTGTTCAATATGTAGATTACTGTTCTGGTCAGATATTGGATCATATCCGTCGATTCGTCGTTCGACGTTAACTGGACGACAAGTGACATATGTGATAACGACCAATATTCGTTGGCCAAATGGACTAACAGTTGATTTCGATGACGATCGAATCTATTGGGCAGACGCCTGGTTGTATGTATCATTTGACAATTTGCATATTCCATCATTAAAAAAATCTATGTTCATATTTTATCTAGTGATCGTATCGAACGTGCCTCATTCGACGGTACAAATCGTGAAGTCATTGCCACAGTTGTTCATCCATTTGCAATAACTGTTCATGGACATCATATCTATTGGACTGATTGGAATCTTCGTGAGTGACAATCACCTCGAGTGAATTTTCCTTCCAAACCATTTTGTATGTCTAGGTGGTATTTACCGTGCAGAGAAATATACCGGTGCTAATATGGTTGAAATGCAGAGCAACCTTCCCTACCGTCCAATGGATATCCATGTCGTATCGGATCAACGTCAAAAGTGTTCATCTTCTCCATGTAATATCAGTAATGGTGGTTGCAGTCATATATGCAAAACAGGATTGGATAATCAAGTGGAGTGTACTTGTCCAAGTGGTCAACAATTGAAGTTAGCAAATGACCGACGAATGTGTGTTCGTAAGTGAAGTGAGAACAAAAATGAAATTCGATGCGTCTATTTTATTAGCGATATCATCATCATGTGCATCCGTTAATTTCACCTGTCGCAATGGTCAATGTATTTCCAGACGAAAAGTGTGCGATGGTCAAGGAGATTGTTCAGATAATTCAGACGAAGAGACAAGATTTTGCTGTAAGAGATCAAACGTGAAGTCGTTCCTATATGATAATTTTATTCTAGCGGTCTATACTTGTCGACCAACTGAATATCGATGCTTGAGTGGTGGTTGTATTCCATTTGTTGAGAGATGCGATCGAAAAATCGGTAAACCTTTCATAATTTTGATGTAAGATTATGACAAATGCTCTGTTCATAATTAGATTGTAATGATGGTAGTGATGAAAATAATCCTTATCAGCCTTGTGTCTATCCACAATGTCCTGACGGACAATTTACTTGTGCTAATTTTCGATGTATTGATTCTTTCAAACGTTGCAATGGTAAATATAAAAGAATGAGTTTCTATCATCTTATGTCTTTGATCAATAGGATACGATGATTGTAATGATGGAAACTCAACTGATGAAGTCGGTTGTCCGTCCCGTGTTTGTAACGGTACAAATAGTATGAAATGTCCTAACAATAACATATGTATCCAACGAAGTTATCTATGTGGTATGTAGCAACATTTAGTGCAGAAGAATTATTGATTGGAAATCAAACCATTGTTTTATTTATTAGATGGCGATAATGACTGCGGTGATAATAGTGATGAAAGTCCAATATTTTGTCAAAGTATTCAGTGCAATACAAGTATGAATTGAAAGAGAAAGTTGAATTTTTCATAATGCGTCGGAATTTTTCTTTATTAATCTAGCGGAATTTCGATGTGGAAACGGTCGTTGTATACCATATTCCTGGGTATGTGATGGACGACGGGATTGTGCTGATGGTATTGATGAACCAGCTGATTGTCGTTCCACGAATCGTACATGTCCAGCAGAACTTTGGAAATGTGATAATGGCCGATGTATAAGTCCAGATCAACGATGTAATGGTATTGACGATTGCCGGTAAACTGAAAATGCAAATATTTTATTCAAGATTATCGGTTTTTTTTTTGGTACACAGAGATGGAAGTGATGAAGATGAAAGACACAATTGTGGTTAGTGATCGATTTGATTAGCACATAGAGTGCGATCATTTATGTTCTTTCAGCTGAAATGCCTTGTCGTTCCACACAATTTCGTTGCCCGACAGGTCTGAAGACTAATTCGCGTTTGAGATGTCTCGATCAATCAGCTGTTTGTAATGGTATTGCTAATTGCATGCGTGGAGAAGATGAAGCCAATTGTACTCGACGTAATTGTTCTTCTTTCCAGTATGCTAAATAATATCCATAAGAAAGGATAGACTTCGAGAATATTGGTGTATTTCAGATTTCAATGCGCCAACGGTCTTTGTGTTCCACAGTCATATGTTTGTGGTAGGTGTTATTTTCTGAGTACAAATAAGATTATGAGTGTTTTCGGTCTATTTAGATCACGATAACGATTGCGGTTTGTTTATTTTAAATGTAAATCATTACATACAAGCTTTAGTTGCGTTTGTTTAGGTGATGGATCTGATGAACCGACATCGTGTGGTAAGAAACGGCAAAGATTGTTCTATTTTATTGATTTCTCGTTTTGAAAACTAGCTTCGCAGTATCGAAATTGTACTAGCGCAGAATATCGGTGTGAAAATGGACGGTGTATACCAAAGTCTGCTACGTGTAATGGCTTGTAAGTTGGAACATGATGATCTGTAGGATGGAAGAAATGCTCACTTTGTTTCTTTCTGTTCAGTAATGATTGCCATGATAATTCTGATGAGAAACCTTCCTTATGTCAAACAGAACAATGTCCTGCCGGACAATTCCAATGTCGAAATAAACAATGCATTCCCTATGAAGTTGTTTGCAATGGTGTAAGGAATTGTACTGATGGAAGTGATGAACCTGCTAGTTGTGGTGAGTAACAACAGTTCGACTAAACATTCTTAAAGTTTTGTTCTATCAGGTGTGAATGAATGTGCGTCGACGGTTCTCAGCGGTTGTGAACATAGTTGTGTGAATACATTAACTTCTTTTCGATGTACCTGTCGACCAGGTTATAAATTGGCAACCAATCAGAGAAATTGTTGGGGTAAGAACGCTCACCAGTATTCTCGATTTTCTACACACAGAGTGCTTCAATTAAATCATGTCTATTTAGATATTAACGAATGTATTGAAACACCAAGTGTTTGTCAGCAATTATGTGAAAATACTCAGGGTACGCATAGTTATGCGAATAAAACGTTTTTGTTCTTAATTAATTCTATTTCTATCAGGTTCTTACATTTGTAAATGTGCATCTGGCTATGAAAAGGGTCTTGATGGGCGCAGTTGTTATCGAACAAACCGTACGTATTCTTTCATATCTCATTCATGTCTCATCTCGTGCTTTCATTCAGGAACTATTATTCCACATGTATTATACATAAACAAATACTACATTCGTGCTATTGACCTCGATGAACAAACCGAAATAACAGTTGCTCGTGGTTTTATGGAGCTATCTGCTATAACATATGATTGGAAAGATCGAAAAATCTATGTTGGGGACAATGTTGCCAATAAAGTCTATCGCATGAACTTCAATGCATCGCAGTCGACAGCGATTATCGAAGGTAGTCGAGTACGAGGACTCCGCGCAATAACTTTGGATTGGATTGGAAGAAAATTGTATTTATTATCCAGCATACCTGAACTCCGCGTCTGTGAATTAGATGGTCGAAATGAAGTGACACTATTAGATTCAAGATTCTTATCCCAACCGAATTATTTAGCAATTGATCCGTTAGTCGGCTACTTGTTTTATTCCGATTGGGGTCAACCACATATTGGAAGAATCAATTTAGATGGTAGTAATTTTGTTAAGGTTATTGGAACAGATACGGCAGGACCTTTGGGTTTAACTATTGATATTATTACGAAACGAATCTTCTGGATCGATAGACGTTTGCAACGATTAGAGTAAGTTACTCTTGTGTCTAAAAATTCACTTGAAATAATTTTCTCATCATAATTAACTAAATCTATTCGTTTATGCAATATAGATTCAGTAATTACAATGGTGGTGAGCGTAAAATTGCATTTTCGGGTCATGATTATGTGCCATACTCGCTTGGTCTGGGATTCATTGATGGTTATGTAATTTGGTCAGATTTCACTAACCACTCTTTAATTCGTGCTGACGCGTTGAATGGTTCAAATAAACATGTGCTGATACCAGACACGATCAACGAAGTCTTGTCTCTTGCTATTATCCATCCATCGTTACAACCACAGAGTAAAGAACAGAAGTTTTCGATCGGACTAAACAAGCGAATCTTGTTTTTGTTTTGTAGTTCCAAATCCATGTGGAACAAATAATGGCGGTTGTTCACATTTATGTCTATTGTCAACGAATCAATCGTATACGTGTGTCTGTCCTGAATACTTTTCATTTGTCAGCAATGGAAACAATCGAACATGCGCCGCGAATTGTAGCTGTAATCAACACCGATGCGGACCGCCCAATGAACGATGTATCCCTTGGTCAGCGAAATGTAATGGAGGTAAGTTTATCCTTTTCGTATTGGTTTCAATATCTAACGACAAATAATGTGTTTTAGTGAATGACTGCGAAGATGGATCAGATGAGCCCACTACTTGCCCGCAAAGACGATGTACAACAAATCAATTTCAATGTCGAAATCAAAATTGTACACCGATTTCATATGTTTGTGATGGTAAAGCATAGATAATTTTCGAGAGAAAATGTGTTTATTTCTTGTTTTGTTGTGAAGGTATGGATGATTGTGGTGATAATTCAGGTAGGGATTTAGGGGAGGTTTGATTTGCAGAGGAAAACGTATTGCTTATGACAAATTTAGATGAAGAAAATTGTGAATGCCGCTGTATGCCAGGAACATTTCGATGTAACTCGGGCCCATGTTTACCGGCGGTGATTATTCGAGAAAAAAAATCGCTCTCATTCAATAAAGATTTCCTTTTAGAGATTCCGTTGTGATGGTACTCGACATTGTTCTGATGGTAGTGATGAGTTAAACTGTGGCAATCGTACATGCTCTCATCATCAATTTACATGTACTAATGGTCGATGTATCCCTGCATCATATGAATGTGATTTAGACAATGATTGCGGAGACAATAGTGATGAAAACGCTTATTTCTGTCGTAAGATTATTTTCTCGATAGATTCCAATGTAAATATCGATTTGTATTCTCAAGGTAACCGCCCGTGTCGTCCTGATCAAGTTCGATGTCCTAACTCATATAAATGCATTCCGAATGCAGCACGGTGTAATGGACGAAACGAGTGCGGAGATAATAGTGATGAAAATCCTAATCAATGTCCGGCATGCAATGATGCCAGCCATTTTCGATGTCGTGATGGAGGATGTATTCCGAGAAGTTTGCGTTGGTAAGCAGAATGATTTTGTCGGATGATAGTATATAACAGAATCTTATCTATTAAGTAATCATCGAAACGATTGTCGCGATGGATCTGATGAAAATCCAGACACATGCAGTAAGTTATCTACTGTCATAATTTTTTCTTCGATTCGAAAAATTTGTCTGCTTCACTTTAGTTTATCGAGATTGTAGTGAAGATGAATTTCGTTGTTCCAATGGTCGATGTATTCCACAACGATGGTTTGAAACAAATCTTCAAGAAGATATTTAGAATATTCGTTTGATTTATTTGCTTGTTTGTTTCAGGGTTTGTGATCATGATTATGACTGTGGAGCTGGTGATACATCCGATGAAACAGCTGATTGCGGTTAGTTATCTGTTGACTTTTGAAAGAGATTTGTAGCGAAAAAGGAAATCACGTTGTAGCTGCTCGACCATGTCCGAATGGAAGATTTAAATGTGCATCAGGTCACTGTGTTAGTAATACGAGTCGTTGTGATGGAATTCCACAATGTGCAGATGTTTCGGACGAAATCGGTTGTCCACCACGTGGTCCGAATGGAACCTATTGTGCAGCAGACCGTTTCACTTGTAACAACACACTTTGTATCAATAAAAATTGGATGTGCGATGGCGGTAAGCCTTTTCGCAGCTCTTTCATAAGTCATCTTTAATGTTTTGTTTATTTAGACAATGATTGCCATGATAATAGGTAACTGATCCTGTGAAGTATAGATTTGTTTATCTTTGTCTGATTTTCTCTAGCGATGAAACACTGGAAATCTGCCGAACAGTCCCGTGTAACTCAACATATCATTTCCGGTATCCGAACACACTGCGATTTATCTCCCAATGTCAATAAGATAAACATTTATGATTCTATTTTAGTTGTACAAACGGTCGCTGTATCTATCGTTGGCGCATGTGCGATCATGTCGATAATTGTGGCGATAACAGTGATGAAGATATTCATGGTGTTTGCCGCACAAGAAATCAACCGATAACATGCCCACAATATAAATGTGAACACACCAACCGATGTATCCGATTTTCCGATCTGTGCGATGAATGTAAATGAAATTCTACAAGAGTTTGCAAAGAGGATTTTCGTTTTTCTTATCGCCTAGATGACGACTGTGGGGATGAATCCGACGAATTAACATGTCATCATAATACAACAATAACATGTGCAAATCAAACCAACCATTGTGAACATCAATGTCATAATTTACCAAATAACCGAGGCATTGTTTGCGCATGTCATCCAGGTTATAAGTATAGTAAAGAAACATCGAAATGTGAAGATATTGATGAATGTCAAAACACAACGTTGAATCATTGCTCGCAGATATGTATTAATACGAAAGGAAGTTTTCGCTGTGAATGTGCAGCAGGTTTTGAGCCAAGTGCGGTGAACCGATCAGACTGTCACGCGGGAGGTAAATTGTTAGAAAAAAATGAGAAGATTATCAGATAAATCTTTTCTTTTTGTTGTAATTAGATCAAACGATGGATCTCCTGATATCTGAACCTGACGATATTCGTCGTCTTCGTCAAAACTCTCCTGGAAATGCCGCACATTATGGTGTGCTTGTCGAAGATCAATACAGTGCTGGTTTTATTTCCATCGATACAACGAACCGTTTATTCTATTGGATTGACGAAGCAACGCATGAAGTCAATCGGGCACATCTTACTCCGAGTGCAATTTCAACAGCACAGCCACAACAACTATTATTTGAAGATACTGATCATGTAATCGTTCCAACAAGTGTCTCTATTGACTGGATTGGTCAAAATCTGTACGTCACTGATGCTACTCATGGTTGTATTTGGGTGATGAAAAATGATGGACGTTATGCAACAAAATTAATCACAGGTATCGAGTCTCCATGGGTTATCGCTGTAAATCCAGTGCTTGGAATATTCTATTTTATTAACTATGAACATCATGATTTTAATGACACCAGTGACCGTGTTGTTGCAATCGAATCAGCTTATATGAATGGAGAAAATCGTACTATATTAGTCGATACAGATATTATTTATCCGACCGATTTAGTGATTGATTTTTATCAAAACTATCGTGTTTACTGGACAGATGAAAAGAAAGAATCGATTGAATCAATGAATTTTGATGGAACCGATCGAGTTACGATAGCACATATTGGTGTACATGCACCGCATTCTTTGGATATATTTGGAAGTCATGTCTATTGGATTAATCGAGAAAATCGATCTCTATATTCAATTGAGAAATTTGGCCGGGGTGTATCAACGATGGTTCTTGACAATTTAGAATCACCTTTGTTCGTCAGAATTTATCATCCGCTGAAACAAATTCAATCAGGTTTGATGAAATTTCGAAAACAAAAACGTTCTGGATTCATTTATTTTTTCAGTATCAAATCCATGTTCAACGG
Organism: Adineta ricciae; assembly: GCA_905250025.1. Classification (NCBI taxonomy): domain Eukaryota; kingdom Metazoa; phylum Rotifera; class Eurotatoria; order Adinetida; family Adinetidae; genus Adineta; species Adineta ricciae. Next base: position 444,535 of record CAJNOJ010000005.1, read on the forward strand.
CCAATTGCTCACACTTATGCGTTCTAAAACCATTGAATCAATATCAATGTTTATGTCCACTTGATACAGAAATGCTAGCAGATAGTCAAACATGCAACGCACGTATGTATCGTATAATTTTAGAGCTATTTCCACTCTGTGTCTGTCTTGTTTTCCTTTTAGCAATTGTTCCCGAACGAGAAAGTGTTCTGCAATGCTCCTGTGTGCATGGTCGATGTATTTACCAATCGGACGATCAAAACAATTATCGAGTAACTGGATGCGACTGTTCACCGGGTACAATCCATAGAATACTGACCATCGAAATGACTATTTCTCACTTTTCTCATAGGATATGCTGGTGCGAGATGTGATAGAAAAACTATCATTGAGATCGTTGGTAAACATTGGCGTAAGATTCTTCTTTCTGGAATCATCATTGTTGCATTAATCGGTATGACTATATTTGGACTTGTTCTATTCCAACGCAGAGGATTGTAAGTAAAACGAATATGAAAAGAAGAACTGTCAAATGCTTCCTATCTTGTGTATTCAGAGTCCCATCAATGCCTACTCTTCCATTGCCGACAGCTGTTCGATCAACACTGAATAATATTCGAAATTTTGTTACACGCTCAACAGATACGATTAATACCGTACGATTTCGCAATTCTCGTCCAACGACAGCCAGCAGTGCATCAACTTTAGTAAATAGAAAAGGGAGAGACCAGAATGTATTGACATGAATGTCTGATATTTTCTAGGCTTCATCACCTGTATTCGCTAATCCAATGTTCGGTGCCACAACGTCTAGTCAATCAACGAACGAACCAGCGAAATTGAATGTTGAGGTTTTTCCACCTCCCTCGAAACCAAATCGAAAAGGTTATTTTTCTTCTATTTCTATTCATTAAACTTGAATCTCGTTTCCTTCTAGGTACTCCAGTGTCTCCGCCACCCAAACAACAGCAACAATTTAATCCTCAAAGCAAAGAAACCGATCATGATAAAGCCAATCTAGTTGAACGAAGTGTTAATGATGCATAGAAAACAAACATTCTCTATTTCATTTTTTCTCTCTCTCTTTCTTTCTTTCATGTGTATCTAATGAATATTGTTCTATTTGTTATATGGTATTAGAGCTTACATTTTCGCTTTCATCATTTTAATGATTTCATTGTACTGTTCCATATCATGGCACGGAACATAAATTAATTTAAAAAAAAGGAGTTGAATATTTACAAAAAGTATTACAATTCAATATCAGGCTATTTCTACACATTTCAGAGGATCTGAGTAACGTCATACGAAGATTTGGAAAGTTCTTTAAATGTCTGTGTGAATGCATATAGGTATTCCACATTATCAAGAATGCGATTTCTTATAACTGATTTATGATAAACGATGATAAAAGATGTTGATTGAATTTCATCTATTTATTTATCTTGATGGAAGTCTCGAAGAATGCAACAAAAACAATAATACATGTTTTTCGAGAAATTTCAAGATTAAAAAAGATATTTTCTTTGTTGTCAACACAAAACAATCTATTCAGACAATCGAAAAACATTTCCTTCGAGTTGTTGAACAAATGGTGCTCGTTGGATCTTCTTTTCCAGCTTTTCAAACAGCAAATCATCATCTTTCTCCTGGTTTGGCTTCAGTTTCTTGTATCGTTTAAAAATCTACACAAGAAAACAGATGATTCGACAACTTTCTCGACTTGACTTACCTTTTTTCGTAACGCTTCCAAACTGAGCGTTTGATCTGTTGCTTTACTCAAGGCACGTTTGATTTCATCGTACCATTCAAAACGAGGATTCGTCGGTACTGCCTGGTTATTCTCATCCTCATCATTAACCTTGGCTTTTTTCGATGATTGCTCATCGTTATCATTGCTTTTCCGTTTCAATTGAGATTTATTAGCGTCTTCGTTTTCAGCTGAGGCGCTTTGATTTTGTTCCTCAACATCCGTTTTCTTTACTTGATTCGGTTCGTTATTGGAAGGCTAGAAAGATCTATGTTACAGCGTTTATACTAATCGCTTTAATCATGTTACTTTGGGTAGTAACTTTTCAAGAATAGACCACACTTCTTCAACGCTTCGTGGCGGAAATCCTTTGATTGAATTATTTACGAAGTTCTAATGAAAGAAGAAAATAATTATAGTATTAAAGACTTCGAACTCACAATAAATTTCGCTCGTTTTCGTGGTGTGTTTGGATAATATTGCAGCTTCTGCAATAGGATCTTCGCTTGGGCACTACCGGTGTTCTGATTAATTGCAGATTGCACAATTTCAAACCATTGATTTTGTTTCTTTTCACCTTTATTGGTATTTGTCGGCGCGGTGTAATTCGCACCACCATACTTTTCTTGTTCACTTACACATTTCGTGTGTTCTTTGTAGGAATCACGGCTAGAAAAGTTCGACAATAGTTCACGGAATCAAACAAAGATGAATTCGTACGTGAAATCCTTTCCACAATCGATACATGAAATTGTTTGCACTCGTCGACATGTGCTTCCGATATGTTTATCGACCTGGTTCTTTTTGAGTGCCTCACCGCAACTTCCACAATGGAAAACAACCATGAAAATGAGATTTTCTTTTGATCTAAAACAGAGAATTGAGAATACACCGAGTCACTCGAATAATTAACTAATCGTTTTTGTTCTCATTGTTCAGTACAATTAACAAAACATCAGATTTATTTTACAATGTACAAACAATATCATTTTTTAAATCTTTTAGGTTCTTGTTTAACATAGAATGAATGTTTCTCATCTTTTCGCCTGGACGACGACGACGACGACGAAGACGAAGGCGGTGGTAAATCGACACCCGGTGCACACCCTAACTCTTTCAATGTTCGAATAAGATCATCATCATTTTCGTGTTCTTTTGGTGGTTTATAATTCTTGACATGATCGACACGTATTTGACGGCCTGCTAATTTAATTCCATTAAAATTATCAACAGCTAAGATTGTACTTCGTTGATCTTCATAACATATAAACGCAAAACCTTTTGATTTACCAGTTTTTTTGTCACGTAGTAAATTCATATTGACAATTTCACCCCATCTAAACAAACCGAAAGAAGAAGTCATTTCGAATTGCGTACTGAAGAATGGATTCTTACTGAGAAAAAACACAGAGAACATCTCCTTCAGTTAGTTGAAAATCTAATCCACCAACATAGATCCAAGCACTTTCGCGATAGACATTATGCCAACTCTTATTCGTATTTGCTGCTCCAGTCTGAAGTTCCTTCTCATTCAATTCATTTAATAATCGTGCTTTGCTTAAAAAGAGAATTAAAATCAAGAAAATATTTGTAATTAACTGAAATAACCTACGTGATCGAATTCATCCGTGTAGAAAATAAAATAAATGTGCGGATTCGTTGAAAGAGAGAATGAAATGAAATTGCATAGACTGCGTAAATCTAAATACCAATCAGTGTTAACTATAGATGGCAGTTATGAATTTTTCGGCGTCATAGGAAAACAACATTTATTTATTTGATAAGATCTAGTCATTTTCACATATAGATACAAAGTTGACTTAGAGGGTCTAATAGATTATAAATTTGAATTTTTTTCAAGATTGTGTCATTTCTAAAACAAAATAGCAAGGATCTAAGATGGACTTTAACGATGATGATAATAACCCATTTGCTGATTCGTCAATAAGAAAAGCAACAGCGAACTCTTAGTTTGTATTCATATCTTTGATTGTTCAATTTCATATCTGTTTATCTTCTAGCTCAAATCAACCGACGAATGGCGAATACAACCCTTTTGCAAATACAACTGTAGCGGCTCGAGTAAAGCTTAGAATCATCGTTTTTCGTACAGCACACTGTTACGTCTTTCCTTTCTAGCCTGCTTCATCATATCAACAACCAAGTGTTGCTGCTGTGTTGCCACCAACACCAGCACCAGCATATCAGCCACCACCACCCGTTTATCAACCATCAACACCAGCATCAGCAGCGGCATATCAGCCGCCACCACCCGTTTATCAACCACCAACACCAGCTCCTGCGCCTACAACAACACCGTACACAGCTCAACAACCGGCTGATAGATATGGAAGTGAGACGAAACAAACATCGACCCGCGTTGACCTCAGTCAATACGAACGACAACAAGCTGAACTCGAGGAGCGTGAAAAACGTCTTGCTGAACGCGAACGAGCATTATCTAACACAGGCAAAATTGGACGTACGTATATCAATGAGTAATATCTTTGACTTCTCTATCATGTGAGAACTTTCGCTTAAAATGAGTAATCATGTCAGATAAAATTTATGACAGATAAGTAAGAGAATTTCAAAGTAAACAAGCTTGCCTTCACTGTTTGACTCTTCTCGTCGTATTTGTTCAAGCTAGTTTGGTAAATTCGAATATCTACTTTTATTTCAGAACGAGAAAATAATTTTCCACCATTACCAGCAATATGCCCATGTCGACCATGCTTCTATCAAGATATAAACATTGAAATTCCAGGTCAATTTCAACTTTGGGTTCGATATATTTATTATCTATGGCTTGGTACGTTTTGAATCATATCTTCTCACTTACACATCTACCAATTTCTTATGTTCATAGCTTATTCATTGACTTTATTTTTGAATATGATCGCGGGACTGTCTTATTTTGGTAATCCACACTGAAATCGCAAGCATTTAAACACTATCCGTTATTTTTATTTAGTCGTCGACAAAAATGGTGCATCGACATTTGGATTATCATTGGTCTATTTAGTCTTATTTGTGCCATTATCATACATCTGTTGGTTTCGGCCAATTTATCGCGCATTTAGGTTTGTTATTCGATTGTTAAGATGAAAGTCCATATCTAGTTACAAAACTATAGTATCTTTAAATGAGATGATGGTCTCTCGATGAAGAAGAAGTATCGAAACGTTCAGTGTGAGTCCTATGTGAATATCATAGCAAATCTTGATTCTACTAATCTGACTACTATTGAACGCTTATTCTTTACTAATGTTTCTTTTTCTTAATCTAATCTAGAGAAGACAGTGCATCGAGTTTTATGATCTTTTTTCTTGTCTTCTTCATACAACTTGCCATAACAGTCCTACAATTCTTGGGCCTTGCTAATCTTGGATGGTAATATATCTCCTCTATATTGTCATTCGCACTCTGCATGTTCATAACACTAAACTTTGTTTGCACTGCTTGTCATACCTATTTTGTTCATATTAACACATATTTTCTTGTTCGAGTCGAACGAATCATTGATATTTACTTAATCTCAATTTAGAACCGACAGTTCTGCTTCGTTTATGATTTTCTTCTTTATCGGAGTTATATATATCGCCATCGATATCTTGTTTGCAGTTGGCATTGTACCTGGCATGTGGTGGGTGTTGTGTATTATATACAGCTTTGCTTTTGCTTAGATTTGATTTTCGTAAACCAAAGGAGATTTATGCAATGTGTGTGTACCTTTCTCTTCTAGTGGATTGATTCTGATGATTCAGTTATTCGCTGCTGGTGGAAGCAAAATTCTTGTTGGTCTTCTAGTCATGATTGTAACATTTTGCTTCGCTCTGATCGCTCTCGCTGGTAGTCTGTTACTAATCAGGGTAAGATATGAATGATGATGCTCGAATATCTTGAAAAGAAAACGTCTTCTTATTCTAATATGTATATAAAATGTTTGTTTTCAATCTAGCGGTTTTGCTCGACTTGGAGTTATGTCAACAAGTAAAATTGTCGGAACGATGATGATCGTTCTCGGTTGTCTGTGGACATTGATATCCATTGCAGCTGTTATTGCCATACTTAGGGTATTGAATCAGCTGCTAAAATATGAATAAAACGAAATTATACTTTCACAACATTGTTTTCTACAGAATTGGTATATGATCCGTTTTTCTCTTCTAGGTTCATCGATTATATCGACAAACAGGAGCAAGTCTCGAACAAGCTCAACGTGAAGTTCAAACGGCTTTCGTGAATAAGTAACTATGAGTATAATGAAAACGAACATTGATTGATTTGTGCTTTTCCTCTAGTCCGACTGTTCGCGGAGCAGCTCGCGAGGTCGCAACAGCTGGCATCAACGAAGCATTGAATAGTGGCCGAAAATAATCAATTTTTGCACTCATGAAAATAAATAAATGAATAACAAATGTTTTCCTTTCGCAATATTCCAAAGAGATACTTCTATATTTATGATTATAATCTTCCCCATTCTCCATTTAATTCTATTTTTGTTGTTAAATCGGCGTGTCGTCGACGAGGGATTCCCAGAGAATAAGCATTTTGACTTTTGTTGTATTTGTTGCCTTCGTCTCTTCATATTTATTAATTTAATTTTGATGTTGTGACAAAACAAATTTATTCTGTGTTGTGTGCCATAGCAAGAAAAAGACATGTATAACCAAATATTCGTTGATTTGTTTTAGATAATCAGTGAATTTTTTCAATATCGATCGAATGGATATCATTGGCATGCAAAAGAAAATTGATAGACAGATTCGTGACCCTGTCGTGAAAACTGAAGCAGAGCGTTATTCCCTGCGAACCCGTTTGGCTTTTCTACCTGACGATGTCATCGGTCAATCATGGTTTTTCCGCTTATTAACATTTCTTTATTATTATTTTTTTGTATTTTTTCACGCATTTGAAGGTAGAACACAAGCCGAAAATATTTATTTCAACATATATTTTATCGTTCTCTAGTTGTCGGTATTGAAAAGATCGATCCTGATAGCGGATGTCTTTTTATTGCGAGACATTCGACACATAATGGCGATATTTTGGGTACACTCGTTTGCTTCTATCATAAAACAGGACGTGTATTAAGGTGAGCTGATCAATCGATGAGTTTTGATCGATGAGATTTAACTGCTACTATTTAGACCATTAATTCATCGATATTTGACAAAATTTTTTCCATTTCTACGGTTAATGGGTGCTGTGCCAGGCGAACCGAAAAGTGCGACTTCATTATTGAAAAGTGGTTTTTGGGTTGCAGTCGTTCCCGGTAATTACTGTTTCCGTACACGCGTTTTGACTTCATTTTTCATTCAGGTGGAGCTGATGAAGGTATGATTGGCCATGAAAATGCATACAAAGTATGTTGGCCAAAGAAGCGTAAGTTACATATAGATGTATTTTTCAATGATGATTTCATTAGTTTGACTTGAATTTGTAGGCAAAGGTTTTGCTCACGTTGCTGTTGATGCTCAAGTACCAATCGTTCCACTTTTCTTAGCCAATGTAGATGAAATGCGATGGAATCCTCTCCTTTCTCTCTGGAATTTTCTCGGACTCGGTCGCCAATTTTCCTATGTCCTTGATTTAAACATTCCAATATTACACTCCGTATTACTTATCATAGGCTCAACTGTATGGTTTCTAGCTACATTCATTCAAATACCAATCCCAGCGAAATTAACTTTATATATTGGTGATCCAGTGCAATATGACCCATCCAAAGATTCTATTGATGATGTAAGTTTGTCTTTCATGCGAGATTATGCGTTTTATAGATTTATCTTTCATTGTTTAAAGATTGTTCAACGATCACACGCTGATCTCCAACGATTGATCAATCGTTGTCAGCCTCAGGGACGATCCTATTCCAATGCGGTGAAAGAAAGATTCGCAGGTTTACTCAACTGTTGGAAAAGTACACTTCTCGAAGTGAAAAGTCATTAATAAGTATTGAGATTTTTTTATGCAGAAAAGTCTCTCATTGATTCTGTTTTTCAAATCATATATGATGTGATTTATAACGATGCTCGTCTGATACCACTAAAGTGATTTCATTATGAGATTCTAGATTTTGAAAGTTAAAATATGATATATGATGATTCAATGGACACGGAAGATCAGAATTTGTTGACATCGGCAACATTTGATGTCAACAAATTTCGATTGAGTAATGAAAGCGATGAACAATGGTTCTACCGGAAACAATTCATCGAAGCATATCGATTTGAGTACAACAAAGAAAGACTTTTGTGTTTGGCACAGTGCTATGCTAATACCAAATGTCTTGGATGTATGTGTTAGAATTGAATAATGCAATGAAGAGAAAAATATTTCTTTTAGGTAAATATTCTGAACCGTTAAAATCATTACTGGATCAATTGTCAGAAAAATTCTCAACTTCATCAATCAAACGATCACCATGTGAAGAACCAATCGGTGTCAACATCAAACGAATCTCACCTATGTCAAAGTACGTTTAATTCACCGAACTCTATCATTACTGTAGCTGCTAAGAAAATTAACAGAACATTTTCTGTAATTATCTCATCATCAATCAACCTGATAATAGTCTACAAATATCATAATTACTGAACCTCACTTTAATCAGCCTTTTTTACTCTATGATCACTTTCAGTACAAAACAATATTCTTTCCACTGCGCTCAATTATTTTGTTTTTCTTGAATTTTTAGTGTCAATAAGTCTAGCATGCAATCAAATGTTAATTTTTCAAATACATCAAATTTTGTATCCTTTTCATCGTCGCTTTCATCACATGTACCACCATTACAACCTTCTCCGACTCAACAAATCATACCACCAAAAACTAATCCGAAAACATCACTGAACGAATCTCCCGAAACCAAACTAACTCGTCTACGAGCGTTTACAAATCAATTGAAGCAATCCCTAGAAGCTGCCCAGAATCGAACGGGCAACAACGAAAACGATCATGCTATCGAACACATCTATCAAGTTGGTACCCAACAACATTTGTTTGTTGATTATCGACCTGATGAACAAAATGATCAGTCGAATTCCTATATTTCACCTGCAAATGCTTTTCTAACTAAAACATTTCGTAGCAAACTTTACATCGACGATGTTTATATCTGTGCTGGTGAAGGTACAAACAAAAAATTTTGTAAACGCAATTGTTTTCAGAAAGCACTGAATCGGTTTCTCTACGAGAACTTCAATGTCAAAATGAGTGTCAGCAAAGATGGACGGGAACAATATGAATTGATCACAGCAGTTGCGAATAATGTTCAAGAAGTATCAGTTGTGTCAGATGATGAACAGGACAAAGAAACATTTGCAATTCCAACGAATCATCCAATGGCCAATACAAAAATCAATTTCGTTCATGCAAGAGACACATTAACTATTGCTGGTCGCACAGCTCGCCAGCAAAGTGAACTTGAAAAACAATACTGGCAGCAGTGGGGTCGAGGTGTGCCTATGCCATTGCAACCGAAACGTATCCAACGATCGCTATCACCACCACCACCTGTTCCGCATCTCAAAATCGAGGACAATTCACCGGCAGTGATCGAAGGCTTGGCTACAACACCGGCTAGCATTGCAGTACACATCATAAATCTTTCTCTGAATTTCACAACAATGAGTTTTCTTTAGAATGTCATTTCGGAAATGGAACATTTTGCAGAAAAACAACAGAAGCTCGAATCAATCAATAATCCAGAGTCAGTTCTTTTAAAAACAACTCTTCCAACGAATAGTCGAGTAAATATATTTAATATCTTCGAAATTTACAGACACGGAAGATTTCAGAAAGCGAGATAACGATTTCAGTGAAACGTTTCTATCTCATCTCTATCTCTCCCTTTCAGTTCTTATTATCAATCCGACAAGCTTCGATACTTGGTTATACCTTATCAATTCAATGCATCTTTCTCAAATACTTAAGCAAAGGTCAGTGTACTGATATGTAGAAAAACGTTCAATTAGAAAGGAAAAGAAGCAAAACAAATTTTTGTCTGCCTACTAATTGAATGTTCTTATACATATCTGTACATTGATTTGAGAGATTGTAAAAAGCTTTGAGAATATGGCGAAGTCGCCTGAACGATCTGTTCGAATAGAATTTCTACACGATTTTACTGTTTTTCTTAGGAAATTGGCTCGATTATGAATACACAATCTACATGTTCTGAAGCAGCGAGCAATGCTATTGATCCAAACTTATTATCTCAACAACGTGCGAAACTAGCAAAAATGCAACCGTTTCTGTTTAGTTTGTTGAATTCTCTAGCTGATGCAAGTCATGCTATTGATTTGATTTCCACACAATGTAATAAATATCATCTACACGCGAATTTTGAATGTCCGGACAAAGCGACATTGAATGGTTTTCATGGACATTTGATTGTGGAACAAATCGAAGTTGCGGATGGATATGGTTTGAATAAGAAATTAGCTAAGAAACAAGTAGGAGTGAAAATAGTGATTGATGTATAAACATTCTCGTTTCGTTATAGGTTTATTCGAATGCATTGAAGTCAATTTCATCAGCTAAATCGTTTTCTCTTGATTTACGTCATCAAATTCGTTGGACATTAGTCTGTCATGACGAAAGCTCAGGTTTATTGAAAATACCACTACCTCGTCGACCAATGGCAGTACGTGATGGTGAAGACCGACCAAGTCGTTGGGGACCACCAACAAATCTATCCGCTGTAACATCTTCGTCAACATCAGCAATACGTTATTTTCATGAACGTCGTGTAGAAGAAGGTTCTCAACGTGAACGAGAATATCAATCGACGAATGGCATTTGCATTCCACCACCAGCCTTAATCGAACCACCATTAACACGTTCAGATATTGGCAAAGATATAAGCAAATGCACTTCGTCAACAGACGAAGCGATTGCGAATAATATTCGTCGTTTAATTCCAAATACATTCGTTGTTTTCGAACTGCTTGATTTCGATGAAAACATTCCGGGTCATTATGTCTCAATGTTATTCACCTCGATGTCAAAAAATAAACTCGAGCTTAAATATGAATTCGTCCATGTACCAAATGGTTGTATGATAACGTATAGTATTAACAATCGCTTTTTTATGTCATGGATTGCACCGACAAAAGTTGCCGCGAAACAAATAGGAGCAAAGAAAGCGATTGAAATGTTAAAAACACTTTATCCGAGTATAAAAAGCAAACATGTGGTTACTGATATGTCTATGAACGAAAATGAGATTTCGGGTGTTAAATGCCGATTGATTCGACGTGCTCAATTGTACGATCATTCATCTTCAGCGGCATCACTGACGACAGCAAATAATAATCTACCGCAAAAGGAAGATATGGGCTCGAAATTATTGAAAAAAATGGGTTGGGTTGGTGGTGGGATTGGTAAAGATCTACAAGGCATAGCTGAACCGATTCAAATCGAAGACTTACAAGGAAGAAAAGGTCTGGGTAGTAGCAGTCTGTTTCCAAACCAAACTTTTGTCAAGAATTTACGACAGATTTTGGAAGAATTTATTGCGACTAATGATGATGATGGAGAATTACAATTCGCCAACGAATTCAATAGTGAAGAAAGAAAATCGATTCACAAAGAAGCAATGAAATTGCATTTAACATCAAACTCCTATGGTCGAGATGGTGAACGACGTGTTAGTACTTCAATGAGTTCAAACAACTTCTTCATATCTGTTCTTCTTTTTCAGATTCGTGTCACACAAAAACGTAATGTCGATCAACTTGTTGATCATCTATTGACTCATGGTGGTGAAACAGCGCGATACGAATTGAAAGTGCAAACCCAACCCAAATTAAGATCTTCGAAAATCGCTCAACAAAAGTATAGTCAAATGGCTCCTCCGCCATCTTCGCAATGGCCAGCACCCGATGCATGTGATGATGGAAATTTATAGTAAATCATTCTCATGCTCATTGTTTTGATACTTTTTTTACTGATATACTTGAACACGTTACAGTTGTGTTGTATTTTTAATCTGTTGTTTTTTTTCCTACATATGTATTTAGATGAAACGAAAAGAAAATTCATTTGAAAAAAATCAAACTGATCATTTCATTTCAACAGAAATGCGCATCTCAATCTTGCTTATCTTATTTCTTGTAGAAAAAAGAGAGAAAAGAAAGAGACAAACTTTTATCGTGAATAATCTGATAGTATATATTATATAAATAGAAAGATTCACTTAACATCTGCAGGTGATAAATGACAAGGCCATAGCCGGTAATATCTTTTATCATTTGAAAATCTAGAGAACAAGGGGAGCGGTTAACTCTTTTATCAACTCGTTATTCATTATCAGTATGTAATATAGAGACTACTACATTGCTTCAGTCGTATTCTTCGTTTAGTAGATGTTCAGGATACTCAGTTGTAAAAACTTGGTTAATTTTTTCTTGTATTTTAGATAAACATGCGTTTATCGATAGCGATATTATATTTCCTAACTGTGATTGCGTCTAGTCATGGTAGACGGCCTCGTTCATCGTTGAATATGTTTCATGTTGAACCAAGTGTTGGTCAACCTTGGCCAAAGCCTCAATCCATGCAGTCAACTCCTCAACAATTTGCTATACATCCGTCTGCTTTCCATTTTATGATCAATTCGACAAGTCAAACTTGTGATACCTTAACCAGTGCATTTGATCGTTATTACAGATTAATCTTCTTTCCTCAAACTTATTTCGACTATATTCTCAATCCAGCATCGGCAACCGATGATAAAAGTGATAAACCAAAGAAATCATTAGCTGATCTTCATGATGCGACTATACTGAAACGATTGAACATTCACATGCAACAACCTTGTGAACAATATCCAACTCTTGAATCCGATGAATCATGTAAAGAATACCGAACTGGAAATTTTCTCTTTGAAAAATTCTTTTCTTTCGTCTAGATACATTAACAATCAACACTGATAATTCTATGCTAGAATCTGTGTCAGTTTGGGGTGCTCTCCGTGGTTTGGAAACGTTTAGTCAACTTATTTATGCTGATGATGATCTTGGGGTAAATATTTGATGAAATCCATACTTTCGTACGTAAGAATCGTTTGTTTGCTTCAGTTTGCTATTAATCAAACAGTGATCAATGACTTTCCTCGCTTTGCTCATCGAGGGTTACTTCTCGATACATCGCGTCATTTTATCTCGGTGAAAACATTGAAAATGAATTTAGTATGTAACGAACTCTTTCGTCTAAAATATAAATTCGTTGTTGAATCTTCTCCTTAAAGGAAGCTATGGCTCAAAGTAAACTCAATGTCTTTCACTTTCATATTGTTGATGATCAATCATTTCCATATGAATCACGTACATATCCCGAACTGAGCGGCGCAGGAGCGTACAATCAAGCCCATGTCTATTCGCAAGATGATATTGCTGGTCTGATTGAATTCGCTCGTCAACGTGGTATTCGTGTTGTTGTTGAATTTGATTCACCAGGTTTGAATATAAACATCGAATCGTAGATCATATCCTTCTATCTGGTGACTGTTTTTAATCGATAGGTCATACACAATCGTGGGGATTAGTTATTGACGTACTGACACATTGTTATAGTGGCGGAAAACCTAATAATGAATATGGACCAATGGATCCGAGTCGAAATTCAACATTTGATTTCTTGAAGAAAATGTTCTCTGAAGTGGCCAATGTCTTTCCTGATCATTACGTACATTTAGGTGGTGATGAAGTCGATTTTGATTGCTGGTAAGAAATCAATTTCTTGAGTATGTACATGTAAACAAGAAAAAGAATTGGTTTATAGGCGAAGTAACCCAAATGTTCAAGCATTTATGCGTCAAATGGAATTTGGAAACGACTATTCATTACTTGAGCAATATTATATGCAAAAGTAAAGCCTTTTTAGAAAAAAGGATTTTGCGGCAAAAAGAAATTGTTTTTTTTCTCCGAATATTTTAGTGTAGTTGATATTGTTGGTTCAACAGGAAAAGGTTATGCAGTTTGGCAAGAAATTATCGATAATAATGTAACAGTTAAAGCTGATACTGTCGTAGAAGTTTGGAAGGTTAGTTGCCAAACAAGGTCACGACGAACTTCTAACAAAGAAAGGAATATATATTATCTCTAGGACCCATATCCTGAAGAATTAGCACGTGTTACAAAACTAGGTTATCGTACACTTTTATCGACTTGCTGGTAATTTATCAAGAATTTAATATTGTACCTAATCTAATCCTGAGCATTGAATCTAGGTATTTGAATTATATATCCTATGGCAAAGATTGGATTCCATATTATAAATGTGATCCACATAATTTTGTTGGTAAATCTTCGTATCGTCGTGATGATCAATAGTTCTTGTTTTTCGTGTGTAGGCACTGATGAACAAAAGAAATTAGTTGTTGGTGGTGAAGCATGTATGTGGGGTGGTAAGTTATCGACGTGAGAGACTGTTTCAAAGAGTTTACTCGTTTTTAAATAATGTAGAATTTATCGATGCGACCAATGTCATTCCAACAACATGGCCACGAGCTGCGATCGTTGCTGAACGTTTATGGTCATCGAAGAATGTTACTGATCCGAATGCAGCCACGCCTCGCTTAGAAGAACATCGTTGTCGATCACTTCGACGTGGCATTCCGGCATCACCTGTCAACGGCCCGAGTTATTGTGATTATGAATATGACCGTTAATTGATTGATCATCCCAAGCTGAAAGCTTCTATTAATCTTAAAAGAACCCACTCGATTTCTCTTCTGTCTTTTATCGTACTGATTCCTTCTTAGCAGCATTGTGATTCATTTTGCTTGAGAAATAAATTAATGCAGCAATGACATTCGATCGACAAAGATCATAATGATAAATATCAATAAGCTTGGAGATCCTATTGTTTTGTATTTCTCTATCCAATAAGATCAAATTTGTCTTTCTCGTCTATTCATTCGATATTGTATTAATTCATTATTGAAAAGATAATTATCTCCAAGAAGATACTTAGAAAAATGAGAATGTCTTAGAACCGGAATAGGATCAATTGACTTTGACATACTCTAATAGAGAAAGAAAAATGATCAGAACAAAAGTTTGCATTTCTTACTTGAACTTTTTCAAATAAAAAGATCAATTGTTATTCCTTTTCGAGTCAACTGAAGATGATTTGTCTCGCCACTCGATTTGCTTTTCATCTAAATTCGCGATTTCAACGCGCGGAGTTCGATTCTTTCTCTAATGAAAGTTAATTATCATCGTCCTAATCTATATCAACAACGTCGGAAAATTCTTTCTGATAGGATATGAAATGTTATCTGAAAGAAAGGTTGACAGTTTCATGGTGTGCATTTGTCAGCAAATAAAATGGCAATGAAACAATCTAGTTACTGAATATAGTTCATAGTTGTCATTTACAGACGGTCGATAGTAATCATCTTAATAAACACGCAATAAAACAGAGAAATGAAAGGAGAAGACATCATGACTCTAAGACACATATGAGAGAATTCTCTTTCGTCATGCGTTTTTTTTTCTATACGAAGAGATTGTTGTTTTTTGTTACCGCTATTTGAAATTGTTCGTCGATGGTGAGGAAGTGAACGAAAGCGCAAGAAGAGAGTTGCTTGTAAGAATAATCATTATATTCATAGTCATCAAAATATTTTGTAATAACTATATTGCTCATTCATCATCACATATGATCTTTATCGTTGCATATACTCAGTCTTTTTTCCTATAATTGTCACATACTTACGGCACAAAAAGGAAATAAGAAAACATAGCGAGAAAGGGAGAGAGAGAGGAGGTTCTAGTTTTTCATTCTATTGTTGGATGCTGTTGTGTTTCTATCTGTTTGGAACAGGAGAGCGTGTGTAGCAAAGAGACATAGTCGAACTCGTCGGATATGGAAAGAATTTTTCATCTTGAAGATTGTTTTTATGCATGTTGTTACTTCGTATTTCTCGCATGCGTTCGTACTTATGATGTTTTCTCTGTTATTTAAATTATCTGAGCAAGAAGAAGCAAAGTGCCAGCAGGGCTTCTAGCCATCGGCAACTGAAAACGATTCACAACATGCTGTCAGAAAAAAATAGCGCTAGTTGACTAATACTTAAATTGAAACGGACGTATGCGTGCATAGGTTCTATCAGCAGACGTCACCAACTTCTAATTGGATCTATTGAGAAAGTGAGATGTGTTTGATTTTGTCTTTGTAAATACGTAGGTTTCTGTACGCTCTAGATGAAATATAGGTAAAGTGAGACATTTTCCTTCTCTTAGTCTTTCTTTTTCTTCTGCTTCGTTCTTTTTTCGATAATCTTTTTTTCTCTTTTTGACATTTCTCTCCTAGATGAGGATGCACGCTCAAATGCGTTCCCTAACGAGTGTTCTTGTTTTTTTTCCATTGAGTATTGAACATCGTGTCGTACACTAGGTACTGTTAGTCACTTCTTTTCATATCGAACTAGTATGACGCACATATAGATTATGTATGCATATGCACGCGTGTGTTTCCGTTACTATCCATTACTGTCGTGGATGAATGAAACCTTTGTCGTTTGTTTCATTACGTTTCTAATACGAGACATGCAATAGGGGAATTGTATCTTTCTGTCAACATTAGTAACAACAATAATCAGCATTGGAAAATCTCAAGTGATCATCTTGTATTATTACAATGATGAACAAAGGAAAAAAAATGAGAAAGACAACAATTGTAGATTTCTTTTGAGAATCAAATCTACATACTTACAAATAGTTGACTTTATTGATAATCAATGCTTGAAGTTGACCCTGGATATTATTTTCTTGTCTTCTTCCTCCATTCTCGTTTTGTCTTCTTCTTTTTCTCTAGTCATCACAAACGGCAAGGTCGATTGATTAGTAAGATAGTGGGAGCATCGATTGCTGAATAGTTTTTTTTGTTCTCATCATGAATGCAATAGGCACGCACAGAAGCAGAAAAATGGTCATAATTCTCTCTAGATTAGATGCATGATTCTACGGGAACATGCAAATTCGATACGCCGATGGATAATATGAAATAATGAGCAAATATGTCTGTGTGTGTGTGTGGATATATTTAGTCAAAACAACCGCTGTATTTCTTTCTTATGAAAATGATATATGAAGAGAATTCTTCTATGTGTATTCAAAGACTTGTTTTTAATACGAACTCTTCTAGGTCATCAATAGTTATTTTCTCATTTGATTGTTGAGAAAGAAGAAAGAAAATATCTATAATTGATAAGTCAAATGCATATAAATGCTTTTTACTATCAATGAGATCTCGATCTCATTTTCTTTCTTGACTATGCAATGGAACAAACCGCCGATCGGATTTTCTGTATTTTTCTTCTATTTTCCACAGAACAATTATTTGTCACTTATATCAACGCACTTTTTCAATAGATAGTAGCGCTCGAGAAATTCCTTTTTTTTTCCTGCCGACTAATCATTCTGTTAGTCTTTAATTTTCTTTTCTTTTATTTCCATTGAAGAAACCTGGAATGTGAAGACTTTTTATTTACCAAAACTGCTTTGGTACTGATGAATAAATGAATAAGAATTTATCTAAATGAAGGACTCCAGTAACGGATCATTTGTATGTCCAAATGATCGACAATTACAACTTCGAGCAAAGTAAAGAAAAAACAAATATTTGTTTAACTCATTACTATGTTTGATTTCTGATTAGACTCAATTCTGGATGGTCATTTCATACAGGTCGGCCGACAACTCGTAGTGCTAGTGCAGCACCTTCAAGTCGATTTGGAAGTGCGGCGGCGGCAGCAACGAATGCTGCTGCAAGTAATAATAATTCGTTACGTGATGAAGAAATGGAAAGAATAAAAAAAGTGCTTGAACGAGCTCAACGAATTGAACTTATCGAACAAGAACGAGTCGGGTACGATTAGGTTTTTCTTAATAACTAATTGTTCAAATCTTTTGCTTCTTTCAGACGACTTTACGATCGTCTAGATAATATGAAAAAACATGCAACTGGCAATGGTTCGACACAATGTGTTCTCTGCGCAGATGGTTTTGGCATGTTAGGAGTATCATCGACTTTTTGTGCCGATTGTCATAAAGTATTGATACATGAAGACGAAAATCAAAGTGATTTATCATTCTCATCGTTCGCTTTCTAGGCCGTGTGCAATAAGTGTTCAATTGAAACTGTTCATAATCAACAAATCATATCATTGTGTAAACTTTGTAGTGAAAATCGTGAAGTAAGAATGTTAACAACGATGAAAAGCTCTTTCACTATGAGAATCCATATATTTAGTTATGGAAAAAAACAGGTGCTTGGTTTTTCCGTGCCTTGCCCACACGTTCAGCAATTCCTATCACTATAAAACCGTCCTCGTCAGCTATATCATCAGTCACGACAAAAAGTGATAGTATATCGATTGAAGATGATTCAAATTCAGACGATCGACAAAGTGTAGGAAGTCGATTTAATCGTCAACCTTCTCCAAGTACAGGTATGAGGAAAAAATCTGTTTTCTAAAACACATCAGAAAGAATTTTGGTATTTGATTGTAGCAACAATAAATAATCATTATACAACTGTAGATTCTTATCAGCAAAATTATGATAATCAACCTGCAATGGCTGAACATGATCGGGATGAGAGTATCGATTCCTTCAAAACTGATGAACGAAGTTTGAAAGGTAATTATGATTCCACTTCAATTGATATCTCAACCTAAATCTTCTAGATGTTTCAATCGATGAGTATGTTCCAAAATCTCAATTACGCACGCAATCTCAATTATCACAACCACTTGTATCCACATCATCCTCATCTTCATCACCGATCCCATCAAATACATCTAATAATACATCATCAACTCCGCCGCCGACACAGACAGCACCTACAACTCTACTTCCGCTGTCGGCATCACCGATACCACTAACCGCAACTTTATCTAACATTCGTCCTCTATCATCCATTGTCATCAATACACCATCAGTTGTAGATGATTGTGGTACATCTCGACAGTTTACTTTATACTTTCAAAGTTCTCGTTGGGTTTTTTTTTTTTTGTAGGCCTAGGTCTACTCGATTTTGATATTATTTGGAGAGAAGCTTTCAATATTCTAACGATTAACTTAGTTCGAGCACGAAGTTTACGAGCAGCTGACTCTAACGGACTCTCCGATCCTTACGTCAAACTACATCTCGTTCCGGGTGTTGCAAAAGTAAATATTTACAAGCTTGTCGAACACAAACTGACAAGTCTGCTATTATTATTTTTTCATAGGCAACTAAATTGCGTAGTCACACTATCCGTCGAACGTTGAATCCTGACTTTGACGAAACACTCGTCTATCATGGCATATCAGCAGAGGACATAAAAATCAAAACTCTTAAGTTAGTTTTCAACGATCGATTTGCTGTTTTGACTGAAAAAGTTCCTTTTTTTGTGTAAAGATTCACCGTGTTCGATGAAGATTCAGTTGGTTCAGATTTTCTTGGTGAATATCGCTTAAAACTATCCACAATTAAATCCGATGTCAAAGAAGCCTTTTCAGTCTATCTTCAACATAAAACTGATGTAAGTTCCTTTCAAGGGAAAGAACAACCTTTTCTTCATTCTCACATTCTCCACCGAGAAATACAATGTACACTTACACGTCTTGTTCTAGGATTCCGAGGTAAGGAGAACAACGTACAGCATTCTATTGTTTTCACATATTGCAGTTGCTTCTCGTTATTGTCAACGTGATTTTGTATCTTTTGTACCAGATGTGTTTAGTCTATCGCTGATATCTGTTAATGATTTATTCTCGTTATATTTTTAGTTTCTGCATGATGAAGATAAAAATGAACGTGGTAAAATTCTTCTTAGCTTATTCTATTCGAAACTGACGAGTAATTTTCACGTGAGAGTTATCCGGGGTATTCAATTGTTACCGATGGATTTCGGGCAAACATCAGATCCGTATTGTAAATTACTTTTGTATCCATCGACTGATAATAATTCCAAATGGAGCTTCAAAACAACCGTTAAAAGACATACCTTACAACCAGAATTTAATGAAGAATTTGTTTTCTCTCGTGTACAATTTCCGGATTTAATTAGTAAAACATTACAGATTACCGTTTATGATAAAGACGTCGGCAAAAAAGATGATTACATTGGTAAGCATTTCATTCGGCTGGTTTCTAAAATTAGCTGCAAAACGAACTGATCACTACTTGTTGTTGATCTCGTACTTGAATATTGCTGCATGACAAATGTGATTGTTTTTCTTCTAGGCGGTTTCGAATTAGGTCAATCAGCATCAGGTGATGAACTCAAACATTGGTTATTAATGGTTAAATCACCCGAACAATGGGTGGAGATGTGGCACAAACTAAAACCCGAACAGTATCATTCAACCTTACGACAACAAGATTCTCAGACATCTCGATAGCAATAATTGTTAACTAGAAACTTTTTGTTTCGTTTTTGTTGTTTTGTTGGTTGTTTTTCTTCTTCTTCTTCACGTATTCATATGATTTGTGAACATTCAATGTGGATTTGAAATAGAAGACTAGACATGAAGAATCCAACGAGAATGATAACTGATGGACAAAAGAAGAAAAGATGTCTGTTTTCTTTCTTGCAAATGTTTATTTTGATAACTGACTGTTTTCATGTGTCGGTTTTTCTTCTTCTTGTATAGTTTTCACCGGTCAATATTTCTCTGTGCCTTGAGTGATTTTTCTTCTTACTGTTCATCTCGACAGAGATCTTCTTTAAATTCTCTGTCGTTCTAGTCTTCCTTTTTCATCATTCTTGACTATCGATAGCGCGTCAGTTCCGGTAAAACTGAATTCATAAGTCCTATGAAGATTTGACCAAACAGAGATGACATCCGAAAATATGAACAAAATCGAATTTTATTTTAGTTGGCTTTTTTTCTTGTTTTTCTCTCTGTTGTGAACTCTTATTATATCAATATCATTTGTTTCTCTTTTGCGAACAGAATCTCTTTTGTCATTTATTTTCCTTTCTCGATCTCTTTTGAATACACACGTGTAAACACATATGTAGAGATATGTGAATGATACTGCTCGGCTTTGCGTAAAGAGTAAGAAAAACACAGGAAAACGTATATCGATGATATTAGCGCCATCTTCAATAAAAAAATCAAAAGAATTTGACGTTAACTACAAGGTTGTTGCATAGGAACTTAAATGGCATGAAAGAGTGCTGTTAATAGTCAAAGATTTTGCTTAGGGGAAGAGGAAAGAAACCTATCGAAGAATAAGCACTTGTTCTGATGGACCAAGTTCAAGTGTTATCAGCTGTTTGTAAAAGACTGAACGGCGATGTTGAATCATTGATGAGTCAAATGACATTGCGGCAATCTGCATTAGCTCAAATAGATGCCAATCAACAATCTCAAGACGATCAACTTCGCCAATTTAATATGGATCTGCAAATCAAACTGTCGAGAACCGATGCAATTATACAAAAACTACAAGGAGATACCGAACATATCTCACATGGTTTACGCGATGCTATCAATGGCCAGCAGGAACTGAATCGATCGATTGCACAGCGCCATCAAGAACTTAAAGCAGAAGTAATGAATAAATAGAGAAGCACACTTGTGAAATAATTGACCGAGAGTAAATATTTATTCGTTCTTTCTAGCTTTCATCATTGAGTCAACGGATTGAGCGTATGTTCAATGAACAACAAGTGGTGCTACGCACATTCGAGACGGATACTGCGCGAGCTTTAGCAACAGCTGATTCGCGTGCTCGGGCGTTCGTAGATGAGCTTCGAACGGAAATTTTTCAAAGTAAAGCGCAAAAACTCAGTGAACGAGAGCGTGCAGAACAACGTATAACTCAAAAAATTGATGAAGTCAAACGATCTTTAGAAAATTATGTAAAGAAACCTTCTCAATTACAGTTCCTATCGAATGAAACTTTCGTTTCCTGTAGGATCGTTATGAAAAACGTATTGAAGACGCCATACGTCAATTCGAACGTAAGAATTTAGATGTTGAGGATCATTATAAACGATCCATTCACGATTTAAATCGTAATGTCACTGTAAGAAAAATTTGCCACCGAGAGAAGTAAAACATCTTCCTCCTTTTCTTCTGATTAGGCAATCGAACAAGATGTTTATAAGCGTTTCGATGATCGATATCAGCGTACGGTAACAAGTCTAGATAAAGTGAAAAAAGAGATGCGTGCATGTTTTGAAACGCTTGAAAGTTCGGTGGAAACCCTACAGCGTATAACTGATAGTCGGATCAAAGGTACGGAAGAAAAACTCGAACGACAAGTTCAACAACTTCGGCGTCAGATTGATATAATGTAACGAGAATAAATTTCGGTCGTGGCAAAACATGTTATTGTATTATTTACCTGTTTACATAAACGCATCTTCATGCTATCATTGGTTACTAAGCACCTGTCACAATATATTATCAAGTATATTTTGATTATGTTTGTCGTTTCGTTTTTTTTCTTATCTCATTACTGATGTCATATGTGAAGTAAACAAGCTTTTTGCCTATTCTTCTTCTTATAATGATATACGCATATGTAACCACATAAATGATCGTAATGCTCACCAAGAGATATTTTTGTTTTAAACTTCACCCTCTTTTGCGCTGTTTAACTACCTTTGTACGTATAGTGCTCGAATGTATTGTTATTGACGCTCTGTATGTATATACGTCTCATCCAGACTAAATCAAGATTAGTATCTGTCTGTCATTTATACATTGATATGTTTGAAAGCAGTAATATACTTTCAAGGTGATTGGTTTCGAAAAAAAATACCATTTATCATCAAAAATAATAAGACTTGTCCTTGTATATGTGATGGATATTTTTATGCCTGAATGCATATTTATACCACTTAAGAGTAATTTAAGACATCGTTAAGAGTGAGTATTGCCAAATAAGCTAATTTATTTTAATCCTTTTTTTTTCTTAACAAAAAAATACTATGGAAATGTGCCAAATGAAATAAAACAGTATCACAGCAGCAAAAACTTATAGAAATTAATTTATAAAAGGAATAACCTTAACTTAAATCAGATGGAAAAGAATTGCATAGTTGAGAAAAGTGGAGACAAAAAAAACGAGTTTCTTATAAACCACCTTGGACAAATTTGTTGAATTCTTGTGCATCAAGACGACCATCTTTGTTGGTGTCAGCGCTGTTGAAAGCTGCACCAACGGCATCAAATCCAGCAAGACCACCAACAGCACCGCCTGCACCTGAGGAAAATGATGATGATTCGTAGCTTGATGAGCTGAAACCACCAGCAGCACCACTTTCAAATCCAGCAGCACCAGCTTCAAATCCAGCTGCACCAGCTTCGAATCCAGCAGCTCCGAAACCAGCAGCTCCGAAACCAGCTCCACCAGTTGAGCTTTCGAAGGTGCTTGATGAGAATGATGATGAACCACCAGCAGCTAAATCTCCACCAGCCAAACCAGCGGCGAATTCACCTCCAGCAGCACCGCTTGAGCCGAATGATGATTCTGCGCTGAATGATGATGAGCTAGCAACAGCTCCAGCAACAGCAGGTGGTGACTAGTTAGACAAGGAAAACAAGATGTATTCATACAGTGACACGAAGGCAATCTTACGATATCTTCGACAACACCAGCAGCACGAGCTTGTTGAACGAGTGTTTGGGCATCAAGTAATTGAGCTCCATAACGTTGAATATAAGCTTGTGGGTTTTCTTGAGTAACACCCAAGCGTTGGAATTGACGAACAACACGGACTTGAGCTTGTTCGTATTGGATGATGACGTTGCGTGGTGCAGCGTAAGCTTTGGCAGCTTCGGCACGTTGAACGATGGTTTTTCGTTTAGCAGCAGCTCCGTATGGGACCCATCGTTCGATGATGATATCACCTATTAGATTTTAGAATTAATGTAATGCGACAAATCGATAAGGAAGTAAAAATACATACGTGGGCGAGCTGGAGCAGCTGGGAGACGTTCGATGATGACTGATCGTGGTGGAACAGGTAAAGCAGCGAGTTTACGAACGACAGTTTGTGAGGCAACTGACGCTGGTGGCTGTGGTGGTCTTTCACGGAGGATGAGTGGGGGTGGTTGTGGGAGAGGTGGAGCTTGTTGTTTGATGCGGAGAGGTGGTGGTGGGGGTGGTTGAGGTGGTCGCACTTCTTTGATGATGAGTGGCTAAAACAAAGAATAATAGTAAATTTCACGCCCTCACCCTCACCCAATACTTACGCCTGGTGGTGGGATTGGTGGTGGTTGAAGGAATCGAACTTTGATGTTTTGTGTGTAGGTTTGAACACCACCTGGTGCTTGTCGTCGAATGATTTGTGGGTTGGCATCAACGTAGAGACCAGCACCTCGTACTTCAGCACCATATTTCGACCAAGCAGCATTGGTTTCAGATGTGTAGCTAGCAGCTTGGTTGATGGCTGTAGCATCGAAACCAGCAGCACCAGCGGTTGATGATTCGAATGATGATGATTGGAAGCTGCTGCTGCCGGCAAGACCAGCATCAAGAGCACCATTGGCTGAGAAGCTTGCTGATTCGAATGAACCGCCAGCCAATCCAGCTTCAGCACCAGCTACACCACCAGTTGATGATGAAAAGCTTGATGATTCGTACGAGGATGATCCATAACCAGCACCAGCTCCTGCTTGTCCAGCTGCGAGCGAATTGCCGATCCAGCTTGAAAATTCACCACGGTCGATTGATCCATCTTTGTTAGCATCGACTTGTGAGAAAAGTCCGTTAGCATCTACGCCACCAGCACCACCGCTTGATGAAGATGCTGAATAGGATTGAAATTCGTAGTTGGACGTCATGTTCGAGCGTGTGTTATTGAAACAGGAGAATGGTTAGTAAAGTATTGTGAAGAAATCACTGTTTATATACCAGTAGCAACTATGCTAGTCTTCCCACACATATAGATGCATTCTTTCTCTCTCTCCATCTCCCTCTTTTCCTCTCATTTATTCTCTCATTTTTCACCTTCTCACCCAAGTACCTTTATGACGTAGATAGCTAATGAAGCGTATGATTTGCTGGGTATTCCTCTATATCTTTTTCTTTTTCTCTCTTTTTTGCTGTCATATTTCAGTATTTTTTTATCATCATGATCAGATATTGGGTAGGAAAAAAAAGGTATCAACATGAATCAAGCGGCTTATTCACTGTGTCCTCAGACATCGACCGCCAAACCGCATCGAATAAGGGTTTTTCTATCCACAAGCAAAAAATCAGATAGTGCGACTACACAATAGAGCCGACCATCACCTATACACAAAAAAGCAGCTATTGATTGAATAGAAAGGGCAAGGTTTAGTAAAAAAACTGAGTACACCTTGCTTGGCTGACTGAAAGCTGAAAAGACAATAACAACCAATGATTGTGAAAATCACCACCAATGACAGTATTGATGCAAAGGATGAAAGTCTAAAAAAAACCGCTATGCATATTCGATCAGTCTCTCTCGACGAAAAAATGTAGTTTACGAGTTAAATATTATTCAGATTTTGTTATTATTCGAACATAATCATACCCGTTTCCTTTTCACAACATATGTTTTTTTTGTTTAAATATATACATACAAGCAGAAAAAGAGCGAAAAATCAAATCGAGGAAATACTACACAAAACGATTCGGCTGCCGTGCTTGAATTAGTAATAAATCATTCTCTTTGATTGAGTTCGTCAAATCTTGATCGGGTAAAAACTTTTCACAATTGTTTATCGATCGATCTTTTTTTGAACTATAATACTGATTATGTGTGGAGAAAAAGCGATTAGATTTTTTATTCTGATGTCCTTTTTCTGCTGGAGACGACATAATTTGACTATCTTTGGTAGTCGAGCGCGACTGCTGAGTCGCTCGAGGTGACATCGACGACGAGTTCGACGAATGCCTCTGATGATTCGTACTGCGTGGCTGTAAATTAGACTGCGATTGTTTTGATGAGGGTTGACTTGGATGATTTTTACTAGGTAGATCGTTATCTAACTGCGATGAATCAATACACGGTAAACAAGAGAATAATTTACGAAACTCTGAATTAAATTTCGCCTACAAGAAAAAAAAAGAGAGCATGTCTAATGAGGTAGATTCATATTTCGATTCAATAAAAGCAACATACACTGCAGAATCCGTATATAAACGGATTATGACAAGAATTCGACATTGCCAGCCAATTAGCAGATAACCACAGAACTACGATATGTTTGAAACTAACAGAAAAAAAACAATATTTATTCGGATTGGTCTCAAGAACAAACATACTCATTAATTTCAGGTTTATAAAAATTTAGAAAATTGTATAATTGTAAAGGAAACCAGCAAATTAAAAATAAAGCCACAACAAGAAATAACATTTTCAATACCTGCAAAACAACACATGTTAACCTTGATTTTTCTTTATCCCACTAAATTTCGGATGTATAAGCAAAATAAAACTTGACAAAATCATTAGTTTTCGAAATCAATCAGTCAAGCAAGCTATAGAAATATTATCTAGACACGATCAAATTTCATCCTCGAACATCGCATATTCGCTCTCTAATGTTATTTATTCTATTAATCATTTCTCAAGGTAATATCCATTAATCTTACTTTACGTTTATTGCGAGCAATAACTTCTTGATGTTTTGTTTGGCCAACAGGTTTAGAAAAGTACAAATGCGAGGCAATACGAAAATATGCGACACTGATTATTATAAATGGGATTACGTATTGCGAATAAATATTGTAAACGATGTAAATTCGTTGGATTTCGTACGATTTTCTTGTTGAATTATCTTGTTGAACTTCGTATGGATATGGTAGACATTGATAGCCGAAGTTATCGATGAAATAGACGTTATAGAAGATCAAACTAGGAATTGACGAGCCTAGGGCAATCAGCCAAATGATAATAAAGATAATAAATGCACTTCTGGTAGATAATTTCGGTTTTAATGGATGTAACATGACATGGTAACGATCAAGTGAGACAACAACTAATGTATAAATGGATACATCGACAGAGAGGATTTGGACAAATGGTGCTAATTTGCAGAGAAATTTCGGTAGAACCCATTTTTGTAATACGGCTGCTTGAAACTAGACATAAAACAGACATTTTGCATAATGAAATAAGAGCAACAACAAAACAATTCTATGTACCTGAAATGGTACAGCAAAACAAGCTACTAGACAATCCGAAAGAGCTAAATTACAGATGAAATAATTCGTCACCGAACGCATTCGTCGATTGCGTAGAACAATGTAGATAATACAAGTATTACCAAGAACAGCCAGTAGTGAGATAATTCCATATGCAAAACTTAATAAAATTACTTGATATTTTTCCGGTACGAGAGTTTTAGTCAATTCAGCGACACTATTCGTTCCATTTAATGTTGCCGTCGTTGTTGTTGATGAACTATTTGTGAGAAATTTATTCGAATTTAATGGATTGAGGGTAGTTGGCAATAACGAGAGTGTACGTATGTCCGCCATTGATATTCATTGTCGTGTGAAAATCAATCTATATATACATTTTCGCATATTATTCATTTGAATAATAAATAAGTTCATGAAATGCATTATGCAGATGAATCTAGAGAAAACAAGTTCACAGTATATCAACTTTTCGTTGCAAACATCACTCGATTTCGATCAGATATGAGGCGTGAGTGCATTGGAATAAATATTGATCTTAACTTCAGAAAAAGAAATTGTATTTACCTGGTAAATGGAAGGAAAACAAGCAGATTTGTGTTTCATGGTTTCAATTCGGACGCAAGAAAATCAATCGGATGCTAGCTTTCTTCTACTTGATGTGCAGTTACGAAGCGATTCAGAAAAGAGTATATATAAATCGCTTGTTTTCATGCAAGCATTATTTAGTAAGAGAGATGACGAAGGGAAAGAAGAAGAAGAAGAAAAACAAGAAGCAAATCTATATCTATCATATCTAGTTGCTTATGACATAGAAAAGTTCCTTCGGCTATGCTAATAAGCAAACAATCAATATAGGGATAAATCGATGAGCTTGTGCATGAGATGATAAAGCGATTTGTTGTCTTGATTCATTCAGCTCATTTTTTCGCCGCTCTCTGTCTCTCATGTTAAGTTAGAAGGAATGTTTTATTTATTTGATTAAATAACAACAATACTAAAACAGGATGTGAAAAGACGAATAGGAACGGATATCTTTTTTTTCCCTTTTTTCTCTTTAAATATCAGTAGTCATTTGTAATGTGTTAACATATTTTCTATTCAGATATTATTCAAGTGTTAAACTGGCAATGTCATCCAACGAGAGAAGGAAGAGAGAGAGAGAGACAGACAACACGCATAGAAGAAAAAAAAAATCAGTAGCAGCTGTTCTTCAATGCAAAGTCAAAACGATGTTTTACATCAATTGACAATGAATATCTGTATTCGATAAAAGAAAAAAAAATCTGCCTAAAAAACTAACTTATGATCAAATCAAATCGAGGTCCACATTATACAAATTAATGCCTATAAATAACTAGTAGTATATGTATATGATTCTCACTTGTTATCATTAGGCTTGCTTGTTTGTCATTTATCGCTCGATGGGATCATTTGCCATCAATCCTGTCATAGATGATGATTAACACCAAATGTGCTGATAGACAAATCAAGCGAAAGATATCTTCGACATCATGTGTGTGTTAGACAAGTTAGTTTTCATGCATGTATACATCTAGACGAGTTGGTTGAATAATAAATAACGAAGAAAAAGGGCGGAGATACGAGCAGTTGACAGTGATAAAAATCAATTAGTAATCCAGCTGCTTAACCTGATGTTTTTGTCCTTTTTTTTGATATTATCTAGAAGTTCAAACAATAATTACCAGTCGATCGAAGGCGGATTGCTTTTTTTTTTCGAAAAAAAGAAGGAAACAACGGGCCCTTAGAAAATCAAATACTCGGAGTCGTTCTTCATCAAAAAGCTTCATTCAGTTTCGAATAGCCCATATCAATCGGTCTTTCAATACTTGAATGACGTCTGATTTTTTTTCTTCTTCCCTCTTCTCAATTAACTAGTATATACAAAGAGAGAGAAAAAAGCGTTATTTGCATTATTACAATAAGTTGGATGATGATGATGAAGAGCGAACGAAATAAAAGAAGAAAAAGAACTTAAAAAGATGACTGACAAACGGCTGTATGATTCTATTTCAAATAAGCAATCTTCGAAAATGTTGTTCAACGTCAATAAAGATAATGGCTATACTAATTGTCAATAGTCTTCTTCGATGCCACTTGGCAAATAGAACATTCCTACATGATTTGTCTAATGATTAAACTTACATGAAATCTTATTCACAATTTATATCAACAGATAGGAACAGTTTCCTTGTCGACCGAACGAGTTAATACTCGTGTCTGATTATGCGAACTGATGAAACTCGATTAGTTCATCATTTATCTTCTTTCGGTCTCTTCTCAATTTGATACGTCCCATCGTTGTGAAAATCACCAGAGAATAAATACTTGGTACTGTCAATTACATGTCGAATATATAGAAGATGGAAAATATCGACACAACATAAGATGAGAAAAGACTTCGGACATCTTTTCAATTCGATTTCTTTGTCAAGGAGAATCTAATTAATTTTGTTTAAGAGACAAATCTTTCCAATGAAACCAAAGAAGGAAGCCATCGATGACACTTCGATAGAGTGAGAAAAAAAAAAGAATTTGAACAATATTCATATATTTAAGTTAATTTCTCCATGAATACAATGATTATCGAATGGATAACACAAAAAAGAAATCGATGCATATTTCGAGTGAAGTTCGCTGCTTGATTTACAAATGAGAACGATGATGAAATTAGCATGTTGAATGTATTAAAGCACCAACAAGTTTGTTTTTTTGTGCAAGTTCGTTATAACATTGATGTGCATCAAGAGTAGTCTTGACGAAATAATCGGTATTCAATTGCATGCCTTTTTCTCGAAGAAAATCTTCTGTTTCTTTCGCTATTTTCAATTGATTTTCCATGCCTGTTGACAATACAATATATTTC
Organism: Adineta ricciae; assembly: GCA_905250025.1. Taxonomy (NCBI): domain Eukaryota; kingdom Metazoa; phylum Rotifera; class Eurotatoria; order Adinetida; family Adinetidae; genus Adineta; species Adineta ricciae. The sequence continues at coordinate 474,294 of CAJNOJ010000005.1, forward strand.
GCATTTTTCTTTAACAAGTATTCGACATCTTGGGGTTGTATACCGGGAACATGAGAAGTATTCGACTCTCTCCAATCCCATTTTTCTGCTCCTGAAAAAGCGATGTGCAAGATCAAATTAATTACTATTACTGCGTTAGAGAGCGATATTACCTCCGGGAAAAAGTTTGAAATCTTTACCGGGTGGACATCCTTCTACTTTCATAAAGCCCCATTTGAGTTCTTCGATTAGAGGAGATCCTTTGGATATATCAACACTTGCCATCTTCAATACAAATGAACAGGTTTTGTACATACATGAAACTTGAAATGTTTTTCTTTGTTTATTAATCAATTTCTTTTCTTGTGGTTTCCAAAAAAAGAAAACTTCTGACACGAAAACAAACGTACAGAGGAAATAGAGAACAGTAGTTGTACAGAAATGTTAAATAGATTAACACAAATAAATTAAATCATCGATGATTCTTGACGATCATCTGTACCTGTCATTGACTTAGCACGAGCTTTCTTCAATTTATTATTATTATTCATCTGAGAAGAAAAGAGACATATTCAACATAGACGGGCAATTCGAATCAAACATTATCTTACTTGATTATGTTTAGGACAATACACTGAATAACTTTCTTCAATCAATCGACTATCAACTAAATCGAAACTATATGATTTCTATTGATTCAATTCGATTTACATACTAGTTGTTTTCGCACAGGAATAATGATATCGAATTTTACAATTCCGATAGCGACATGCCAATGCTGCACCAGGTATTTTACAAGCAGAACATGTCTATGAATAATTACAAATGGAAAATAATCTTATGCAATGTGTATGAGTGCCTTACGATATCGAGATATGTCATACATGCATCAGACACGTGCATAAGTTCTCCTGTGCTCGAATTCATTTGAATGTGATTATTCCATAATGCACAATCTCGGTGTAGCCAAACTTCTTTTAATTTTCTGTAATGTTTAGGTAATTGTTTATCTGGAGAAAAAAAAAAGAATTCGATTGATTTTCCAAGAGAATCTGCTGTCATACTATTCTGAACGTATCCTTGGCATTGTTCATTCAGTGAAAATGGGCCGAATAAAGGTCCGAGATAGTTTTCGTAAGGTTCTTTCCAACATAAGATGCAACACCATGCAGCTTTGAAATCTTCCACAGGATTCATTTTGACTTGTCTTCGAGGAAAATAGAATGATTGAACGGTTAAGTTCTTTTTTGTATTGGTAGATGTTTCCAAATGTGTGCCTGGTACGATGCGATGTGTAACATCATCGTTAGCAATGACGTATAATTCATCCGAGCGATTTTTCGCCGAAATAGTTGCGGTTTCATTCGAATGTGTCTTTTTCGTTGATCTTCTTTTCGGTGGAACGTTGACATGACGGAATTTTTTTATGATTTCAACTGTTTGTTCGTCTTGTTCAGGATCGTCTCTCGACGGATTTCGCTGAGATTTCTTCGAGGAAGACCTTCGGATCGGTTTATTTACATTATCTGAAGGTTCTTTTTCGTTCAGTTGATATTCATCATCGGAATTATCATTTAAATACGTGGATAATTCAGGCACTTGCTCCTCTAAGGCTCCAAAAAATTTTTGTTCTGTAAAATAAACAATAAATGTAGAAGAGTTTTCAATAAATCGATCGTTACCATCTTCTTTGGATATATTATCGAAACGGACTAGATGACTTCGTCGTTGAGGACGATTCTTCACGTTCCAATTAACACCGCTTTCGCTTGGTTCTTCATCAACAACCATTTCATCACTACCTTTCTTTCGATCTTCATCATTGTCATCACTTGTCTCTGCATCTTCCCCTACCTCTTCTTCATCATCATTGTCATCACTTTCATCTTCACTATTAGAACTATTTTCTCCAATACTTTTAGCTGACTCATCTTCACTCTCTGAAGATGACGGTGACGATGATGATGACGAAGGAAGTGGACGTTTTGAATGACTAGGTACTGTTCCACCAGGTGGTACATATTCGTTATCCTCATCTTCTTCATCGCCGTTATCTTCCATTAAACCAGCAGCGATAGCAGTTTCTAAGAACAGCCGTGTGTTGCCAGTGTAAATCAATGAACGTTTCTTTGCTTCGCGAATAGGTTTCGATGAAAGCTCTGTTGTCGTTCGTCTTTGTGGTGTAGAATTAGAAGATGAACTTGATTGGTCATCGTCAAGATTCGAATGAGTAGGTGATTGAATAACTTTAGGTTTTTGAATTTTCGTTGAAATAAAATTTGAATGATGACCGTTAATCGAACTGTTTAACTCAGAATTATTTTCTGATAATCGTCGTTTCGACGATTTGTGATGATCCAAAGAACCATTACGTCTCTTCTCAATTCCATTTGATGACGAACTGACAGTATCACTATTTGATTTATCTAATTGAACTTTCACAGGAGAACAACTTCGATTTTCACTGTTGGATGTTCCACGTTCGGATGATGTAGATAAGTCACGTTTTCTCGATGTTCGAGTACTGGATTTCGGTGTGGTACTCGGCGATTCAGATACGCCATCCAACTGAGATGAAACTACGATGGTATTTGAGCTAAATTACAAATTGAATCCGATCAAACTCTGATATACTGGAAAGAAGAAAAAGTATAAATCAACCTTAATCTAATTTTATCTGTAGAAGATTTATTAAGATTCGATCGGAGCTTCGTCAATAATTCTTCATAATCTTGTTCAATATATTCTACTTTGCAATGGATTCCGTCGTCGTTGTCGATCGATCCATCAACAAATGGTTGCGTATCTGGCTGATTTGACGAAAACATCATCGATTGAGATTGCTGCTGCTGCTGCTGTTGTTGTTGTTGGAGAAATGAAGGATTATGTTTCTGTTGCAGTGATTTAATTGATGGTAGCGGTGCTTGAGACGTTGGTGTGCTCAAGCCTCGTGTTAAGAGGCTCGTTACCACTGGATGATTACTGATGATTGAGTCACCTGTGTTCATATCATTTGTTGTATTCATACGATTTTTTTTATTCAAATCACTTCGTTCGTCATGTGTTGAACTACGTTTCAAACCGCCAGATGTTCTCGTATGCTGATCAAGAGTAGACTTGTCATTTGTGAGTAAGTTACTAACAATAGTAGTGTTTGGTGGTGTTGAAACAGAATTTTTTGGTGATGAAGTTCCATACGGTGATAAAGACTCGCTGAATGGCGATTGTGGATCATGAATTTCATTTACAACACTCTTCGGATCAATGACCTAAACAGATGGAGTAAAACATTGATTTATTTCGTGTAGGGAGAATATTACCTGTGATTCAGGTAATAGTACAAGTCTTTCAAGTGATTGCAGTGGATGTGGATGTGATTCGCCTGCATTTGATAGTTTATTAGATGTCGATGAATTCATAGCTTGTTGTTGTAACGGTGGTGCTGGCTGATTAATGAACATTGGATTTTGGTCTGACATAATTGGATGGTTTGGATGACAAAATTGTTGTGATGGTGGCATGCGATACTGGTGATGTTCATATGGATGATAATGCATTGGATGTGACGCCATCGATGGTGGTAACGATGGTCGATGTCCACCCCAGGGTGGATGTTGTTGCGGATGCATCATCATACGTTGATTTGGATACATAAAAGGTTGTTGTTGTGGGTCTGGCGAGTAAAATCGTGGCGGATGTGGACTATAATAGCCTCCACCAGGAGGATTTATACCACGATACATCATTCCTGGCGGTTGAAATTGATGAGAAGAATGCGGCGGAGGTGGTTGTGGATGATAATCATTGAATGGTGGTGGTTCCATCTGTGGAGGTAAGGCATCGATGGATGTTGAGCGATGAGGTGATGACGTTGAAGATGATGGACTCACATCAAAGAACGTATTCGGGTTAACTGGATTAGCGTAAGAATTTGAACGATGGTACGAAGGTGGAGTGTCAAATGTAGGTGGACCCGGAAGAATGCGATCTGGCGATGGACCACTACTTGTTGGTGGTGTGCTAACATTAGGTCCAGGAGAATATGCTGTTGGATTTTGACTCATCGTTCGATTGAGTGCATTTATAGCTGGACTAGCTGTTTAAGACAAAACAAATGGGATACATCTTTGTAAAGGCAGAATATGATGTATGCAGAATAGCGTACCTGTGCGAGAACGAGTGGTCGATGTTGGAGGCTCAGAATTAAGATCAAGGTAGTGTGTTGGATTTAGACCTATCAGATAAATGGAAATCAAAATAAACTCCTTTCTTATTTCTCAAGACGAACTTTTAAGACTTTGCTTCAAAAGTGTGATATTATCCATTATTGTATAGATATCATTGCTTGCTACACCTAATGATTGCAATTGAGCAATAGTCAATCGACATACCTTTCAAGTAGCATTCAATAAAATTTATTCAATTAGATATAAAATTCTCTTACCGAATGTATGTTTTGATAACCAGATCGTTCAAAACGATCCGCATATTTACTACACGTAAATGTATCAAGCCAATGTGCAATACTAACCATGGTGAAAAGTTTTTTTATTTGATCAAGCGAAATTCATTCTTCTGGAATAACAACAGTATGGTATATATTATATAAATGTTTAGTTTAGAATAAGAAACAATTGTGTAAAGAATAGAAAAAAAACTGATTTCGTTCGTTCGTTTTGATTGGTTAATTTATATAATACACAATGAATTAGCAACGAGTGTTAATATAGTAGAATATGGTCAGTTATCAATATGACTTGCAACAGAGACGTGAAATGTTTATTAATGATTGTTCATCATAAAGGATTCATAGAACAATTTTCATTGGACGATAACTTTACCCAATCGTGACATACATGTCAATCATTAGTTAGCACATGGATGATCTATTCTTTTTCAGGGCATAGTGTTCATGAAAGCATGAAGAAACATAAAGTAATTCATATTTATTAGAAAAAAAGTTCTAATATAATTTGACGACAATATTATGCTCGATTTAACACCCTTCCTATATTTTTTCTGAGTTAATCTATCGATGATCTTATTTTAATTTAAACCTTTCAAAGCGATATACTTATATGAAATTTCTAAACATGTTTTTCAAAGAATATAGATTGAATGCAAAGATGCATATGGTTGTCTTTTATGTCAAATAAAAGCCCATTAAAAACGGGATTGAAGAGTATAACTATTCATAGGACGATAAGAGCCTAATAGAATTATGGAAATTTAAACAAATTTTAGAAGTGTTGCTGGCGTACTTTTGTGGATGGTCAAATATAAAATCAAGAAGTTTTAAAAAAGTGTCTTTGTCTATTGTATTTTGTAGAGATATCTTTGCTAAAGATTTTCATAAAAAATAGTCAAAGTTTGCTGAAGAAATCTTCTTGCTACGACGAAACTATTGAAAAATTTCAAGCACTTCTATATGCTTAGGCTATAAAGTATTTTGATATTTCTATTAAAGCATAACTATTTATTTGGCAAACTTTGTATATATTTTTATGAAAGTATGCACCACAGGTAGCTCTATAAAATCTGATAAATAAATCAATTCTTTTAAGAATCCTTTCTTGTTGTTGTAGCTGACCGAATGCTGTAAACTATGGTGTGAGCCACCGGTGACTAACGTTGTCCCGGAAGGGTTAATGTCAATGTCAAACGTTTGCATATTAAGGTAGAAAAAGAAGTGTTGCAACTGTATTTCTCGTCTAAGATAACAAATAGGAATTCTTCCATAAAAAATATAGGGTTCAAAGCACCACAAATTAGAGGTTGACACGTCGATGCGACGACCAGCAGTAGATGTACCAGAACCGCTCAAAACGATACGGAATCGAATAAATATTAAATATAAAGACTCTGATTTGTTTTCTGAAAAGAACGTTTATTCATTAAACAAATATTTAAATTTTATTAAACTACTTTTATATCTTCTTCATAGTAACTTACGATCGTCTTTTATATCCTATCTGTCTGGCAATGTATTAACGCATTATTTACACTAATCTAAAGGAGCATGTCACTGTGAATTCTTTTAGTAACTTTTGTTCATAAGATGCATAGTATATGATGATTTTCAAAATGCATCTGGCAAGAGCTCATGAATTTTCCTCTTATTTCCACTTCTTTCTTTTGGTAAGCTTCGAGTGTTAGTGAGAAGTAATTATCATGCTCGAAAAAATCAGTATTTTGAATGAAATGAAATGAAATGAAGATGAGCGATGTTTTCTCTTCTGTCTGCCTCTCTCTCTCTCCCTCATTTTCTTGTCATCAACAAATCCGCTTTTTTTCTTTTCTTGTCAATTAGTTATTAGAGAAAAAAGAGTGTCCTACACTTTTTTCTTCTTGACTACTGAAATAAAATCCATTTTTATTCTTCAAAAGGAAACGCAAAGTTGACATTTTATTCGCGGAGCAAAACAGTAAAAATTCATCTCGATGAAAAATATTCCCTAATAATTAGCCGATTTTATTCTAGATGACGACGAATACTCGGAAAGATATTGTATATGTTGTTGTTGATCTTTGGCCACTAGCAGATAAAGCTGAAGATGTGAAAAAGATTCTGTATGATACCATTGCCGAAGCAAAAAAAGAACGAACATGCTTGAAATATGAATTATGTGAAAATTTAACTGACAAGTCTCAAATTACACTTCTACAAGCATGGTCTACTGAACAAGCTTTGGATCAGCATTTAACAAGTGAAGTTATTAATAAAGCGAGTGAAGAACTTCGCCGTCTTCTCTCAAGACCTACAGAAATTCGACGGTATAAGAATATTGGTTAAAATCTATTTTTGTTCTTCTGATCTTATCCATGTATGAATAAATTTTTTCAATTGAAATAACATTGTACAAATTTCACTCTTTTGCGAATCAGAAATCATGAGACAAAAATGCTTGTATCATAAAATGATGTAAATCTGAAGATTTTAAAGCAATTGATGCTCACAAATAGAATTGAAATTCATTACGAGTCGATTGTTTAAAACAATGTTAATCAGAAACATGTTCATGATTTGAAACAAAAGCTAATCATTGAATTTTTATTCCGCAACGCAAAGAGCAAGTAATATCATATCATACTGATCTGAATCCGATTACCCACCACTGTATGTCTTTCACAGGCGACAAGCATTGTGTATCAGTTACGCAAAAATATTTTCGAAAGGAGAGTTTTAGCTGTTCATTTTCATCAATATTCGTTCGTCTATTGGCAGTAATTATGAGCCCAAGAAAAGAATTGATTTCTCTCCGTAAAAATCAGCAAGATAAACTGTTGATCTTTCTTTTTGTAAGTGACAGAGAAAGATTACCTGCATTGGAAATGTGTGATTCACAAAGTTTGACAAGTGGGCTATGAACCTGTTCGGAGACGAATGTATGACCATGGAAAATTTAAAGCATATCTCGCTTTGAAATATATTGAGATAATAAATAATGATTGATTTCTATTTTTTGCACTTATAAACAACGAAATTTCACCCACGCTTTCCACCCTCAAGTTGATTGTATTTTTGTCTTTTGTAGAAACAAAAAATATTATAAAGAATGGGCAAATTAATGGCCTAAGATCAAATGAATTTTTACAGAAATCAAACCTATTTGGGAAGCTCTCAAACAAGCAGCTCATCGATACGAACAAAATGCACTGTCCATCGCCTTCATCAAGGGCAATAAAAAGTTAGATCAATTGGAACCGTCATTCATATGTACACGAATCATTAAAAAAATACTATTATCTATTGATTTCAACGATCAACAGATTGAAGATTATGAGAACTACTGTCGTGCAATCTTTGCTGACAATCCAAAAGACTTGAAGGATGTCAAACAATCGGAACGTGATTATCACTAGAAAATGCCGATATGGCGGTATACTTGTGATCGCTTCTTCTATCGTTTGCTTAACCGTAGAATACGACTTTTGGATGATGGTGTCATGAAACAAATGGGTTTTTTCATGAACGACCTGTAGCGGCATACAGTAACTACACAAGAAATAATCATTTCGAGGAGTCTTCATAGTCTACCGTGGTCAGGGTTGATCAAAGAAAGATTTTAAACAACTACAACAAACGAAAGCTAGACTCCTATCTTTCAACAGCTGTCTATTCACTAGCGAAATCCATGAATCTCATTGACGTTTGCTCAAGGAAGTGCAACAAATCCTGATCTAGTCGGAATATTGATTATGATGAAAACTAATTCAAAGAAATCAAGAAGCATACAAAGAGGCATGTAGGTACTACGAAAAAGTCCTTGCAATCGAATAAGAATCACTTCGTCCCAATCATCCTGATTTGGCTGTGTCCTATGAACACTTGGGTACTATATACAAGAGTATGGGTGAGAAGACAAAGACACTCTCTTTCTGTAAACGCGCTGTGGAAATTGCTGAACAGTCATCGCTATTTAATCATCCTCATCTACAATGGTACCGAAATAATTTAGCTGACGTGAAACAAAAGTTCTAGTTTATATTATACTTCTTGCTGCGCCCAAAATAAATATTTAATAGGCACGAGTACTAAAAAAGGCTATACATATGATTGTACTAATTGTGTATCAAGAGAACAAAAAGAATTTCTCGTTGTTGAGTAAGGAAATAGCTTCTTTAGCGGTGGCACAAGAAGAGTGAACTTCTTAGTTTGACTTGTAATTATTGACACTTACCTAACAACATCGGAATCATCTATAGTCTACGCAGTATTGTTTTGCTGTTTCATATCCAAAGAGTAATTCATAAGTAATAGTTCGATCAATTTCAAATAAACAAGTAAATACGGGAATGTTTTTACAAAATGGATGAATAGTTGAGGTAAAAGGCTACAGGAGATTCGTATACACGCGCAAATAATCGTTGGTGTGTGCTGAAAAAAGCCACTGGTTATTAAATTGGCAAACACTTTCAAGACTAGCCAAAGTGGTATGAGATATTCTCAGTCTATTCCTATGAGTCCGCACGATCATCAATAGATTGTAGGCAAAAAAGGGGCGAAGAAAAAAAGCGGACACTCCATTTTGATTTGGGCAAGTATCCATCTGACTTCTAATGGCTATATAGAAAGTATCGATATCAACCATTGTTGTGTTTTTTCATCACCATACTCAGTACCATTTGCAATGATAAGTAGAATTGAAGAACTAGATAAAACTACTCTTAACTCACAAACAATGAAATTATGTTTGCCATGAAAACATGAACATATTTTTATTCTGTTCATTAGGAATAGTTCGAACAAATAGTTTTTTTTTTGTTAAGTTACTAAAATATTCAATTTATTCACATTAGTTTTTATCAAAAAATGATTTTGATCTGTTAGAGTGAAAAATCAACATTATTTATCCTTTTGATTACTTTTGCTTCCCAGAAAATATCCTGAACTACAAATCATTTAAATAAGTTCGATTTCAACGTGCAGATTCTACCTAATCATTTCATATAGGTACAGTCAAAATCATCTTCTAAATGATTATACACTCGCAACCTATGAATATTCTACAAAATATGATATATTTTTATTGAATAACTAAATGAAGAAACGTAGAACTAAACTAATCAGTTCATAGAATCATTGACTACATTAAAAAGTTTGTTCTTCAGCTGTGAGAAAGTAAAAGTCTAAAATAGAAATAATTGAGATCACCGAGTCAACTTCATTCTTGCATTTCTCGTTCGCGTTTCTTGTACTCTCTTGTGCCTTCAATTGTAAGAACTAAACTTTGTGGTGCATCCATAGGTGGCATAATAACTTCAACAAAATGTGTCTTATCAGTTTCTTTGGCAACTTGAGCCATAGTTTTTTCAAATTCGTCGCGAGTTTTAACTTGGCCTGCGAAACCTGTTGTTGCCTGATCACGATTTTGTTTGAGGCCGTCGCCAAAATATTCGAAACTCTTGTAGTAACGCCACATTTGGATATTGTTATAAGCACGATCAGGTCCATGAATAAGCTTTTCAATTGTATAACCATCATTATTCAATAAGATAACAATTATGTTTGTTTTAAATCGTAACATCGATGAAATTTCTTGGCAAACAAGCTAAAAAACGAAAGAAAGGAATTTTCATGAAACAAACATCTCCTTTTCACCGTTTGAAATTTCTTACTTGAAAAGAACCGTCTCCAACTAATACATAAACACGGCGATTATCTTTTTTGCCAGCGAGAGCTGCACCTAGAGCAGCACCGACTGAATAACCAATAGAACCCCATAAAATTTGTGTCAAGAATGTGACACCTTTAGGGGCACGCATGTTGAAAATACCTAAGAGAAAATCGCGTTTGTTTCCGAGAATAAATTAATATCCATCGAATTTACCGAATTCAGATGTACCAGTTTCGGCGACAACAATTGAATTTTCTGGGATAAAGTCAGGTAATTTATGCCAGAAATATTCATGGATGATTTCATTTTGATGCTTTGGATTCAAAACAGGTGGGTCAATAGTGAACGGTTTATCGAAATGTTGGTGAGCAAGATTTGCTGGCCAATGTTCTGTTAGATCGGGTAATAATTGACGCATATCAACTTTGTCATAAATTGCGTAGAAGACTTTTGTATGATACGTATGAAATTCTAATCAACAGATCATTCATTAGAACATTTTGGAAAGAAAAACACCAAGAGAATATATTTACCAATGGTCTTCTTTTGTGATAGACGATAAGTGAAACCACCGGTATTGAAATCGCTATTCATCGAGCCAATTGAAAGGATTAAATCCGCGTCGTAGACTTCCTTTTGTACTTGGTCGGTTGAACAATTTCCAGAGAAGACACCTCGAAATTGTGGATGATTTTCATCGATGCCACCTTTGGCCATAGGAGTGACATAGACAGGTAATTGAGTGCGTTCAACGAAGCGTATGACTTGTTTCATCATTTCATGACGAATAGCACAGCTAGAATAGAATTACAGATGTTTACATAGTGAAATGCGTATGATATAGATATTTATCGTACGCATCGACGATGATAACAAGTTTTTTAGCTTTGTGCACTAATTCGAGAATATTCTCAAGAGCTGCTTGATGTTCATCTTTCGGATTTCGTGGAATTGTGAGATTGAGTGGTTTGATATTCGCTGGGTCAATATTGATCTCATAATCACTAAGGTCTACAGCTAGACCAATATAAACTGGTCGACCTTTGAGTAAACTACACAAAAACCAAGACTGTTCATATCTAGGTACGGCAAGAAAAGAAAACAAACCATACCATTGAGTAAGAACACGATCGATCTCTTCCACTGCATTGAGTTTCGTTAGATTTGCTTGAGCAATCTATAGTCATATTTTAATCAACAGAGTTATGCTGATGAGCGCTAATCACTTACAGTAACTTCCTTATACATGTTTGCGAACACTCGAAAATTACCATTGCCAAGTGTGTGATGAAGAATAGCTCCACTAGCTTGAGATGCAGTTGGAGGTGTTCCGACAATATGTACGACAGGTACCATCTCAGCATATGAACCAGCAATACCTGTAAGCAATATGTATTCATTATACCAATCAATAGTGAGTCATTACCATTGATAGCTGAAAGTTCACCGACACCGAAAGTTGTGACAAGAGCCTAGAAGTGTGGAACGAAGTGGTTTTCTTTTAGATCTGAGATTAAGATGTCGATTAACTTACGGCAATGCCACGGATACGAGCGTATCCATCAGCAGCGTAGGAAGCATTCAATTCATTGCAGTTATTACCCCATTCAATACCGTCGAAATCTATGAAGAAAACCAAACAATCCAGGTTAGCATAAACAAATAATTCCTCGGAGTTTTACCTTCGACTTGATCAAGAAAAGGCTAAAAACAGTAGAAAATTGCTTGTAGTTATAAAGATATGAAAAAAAAAGAAATATCTTACCAAATTGTAGTCACCGGGTAATCCAAAGATAATGTCAATACCCAATGATTTCAATCGTCGAAGTAAATAATTACCAATAGTCATCTTCTGTTGTGTCGACATGTTGTGTAAATAAAATCAGTAAAAAATTACAATTTATCTAAAACCTGTACAAATGATATGTCCTATACGAGTCAATGTACCAACTGAAAATACAATACGCTTTGCGATTCTTTCCGTCCTACCGCTGCGTCTCTAGTACAACGTATGGCGCGCTCGACAAACCGATAGAAAAGAAGAAAAATAAAACTGTATGTGCAAAAAAAGCACAAGAGCGAGCAAAGCGATTTCAGAATACGTTTTGCAAAAGTTACGAATTAGACAGTACGTTGGACCATGGTTTGAGATCAACTTTTAAATGTCGCGACCAAGCAAACTAAATTCAATTGAAATTACTCTTTACATGTAAGAAACTTTTCGCAGCCTAGAAACGTTACTTATTTGTCCGCAATAACCCTTTTTTCTGTTCTTTTGTCATCTCAGATTACTTCGTTTACATGTAGCTATATACATGCTATCGGTCATAATAATTTCATATGCGAAAAAACACACTTACTTGTTTTTCTTGTTCTGCTAGAATCCACGTTATATACATCAATACATCTGCACGCACTTAACGTATGGGATTGTATTGACTTTCGTTCGTCTGATCGGAGAAAGAAAAAACCTGTTCACGTCAGACGATCTTGATCGTATGTGCAGTTTCAGTTTTATTTCTGATAGAAAACGCTGTGTAGACAAACGGGACGATGATGAAAACTGCGAACAATAATGACATATGTAAAATGAGGAGATTTTCTTTTTCTCACTACCATACATAATTTGAGGAAAGATCGAAAGATAAAGACTTACAACAAGAAGAAGAAGTGAATGACATACAATATACAAAACAAAACAATCAGATAACACTAGTTCTATTTCTTGCGACGTTTTTCACTACTTCGTTCTTCACGATCGTCAGCATTGCCACGTTTAGATGATGAACTAGACGAGGGATTTGCAGATGGAGCTGAGCCACCAGCACCACCATGTCGTACATCTTTCAAGAAACCAGTAAGACCAAATGGATCTTCTTCACGTTGGAACTGAACTGGACCGTCGCGTGTTGTTCCCTTATCAGCTCCTTTAAAGCCACGTTCGGATTCGAATCTAAAATAAAAGATGATCATAGACATTTTCGATGAAAAAAGGAAAAATCAAAGTACGAACCGTTTCGAAGCGCTGATCAAAGCTTCGGTGTCGTCAAAATTATCTTTTGTAGTTTTGGTTGGTTTATAAATTTGTGAAGCAACAGCTGTAGAGGAATTCCATGCTTGGTCGTATACATTATAGGCTTCATCATCGCCTAAACCACTGTTGAAACCCTAGATGAAAAATAGAACGTAAACTAGAAAAACCATTGATTTAAGTCAATGAATAGTTACTGAAGACATGTTGAATAGACGTTGATCATATTGAACACCTGAACTGGTTGCGGTTTGCACACCCAATGCAATTTGTTCACTAATATCACGGTCCTTTGGACGATTTCTAGAATCGATGGAGAATATTTTTGTTCTGTGAAAACGAATCGCTCTGTTCTTACTTTTTGTCGCCTCCAGCTCGCTGTAGTGCAGCAGCACGTTGTCGTTCCTTTTGTCTTTCTTGTCGAATTTGGTCACGTTCAGCGCTTTCCAAATCACTTTTATCTAAATAAAACCAATGGTAATAATTAATACTTTTTATATTAATAAAAATAAATGATTTACCAGAGGAACGAATACCTGCCCGATCTGTTCGAGCATGCATAGCCAATTCGCGTAGTCGTTCTTCTTTCTCGTCTTTTTGCTTCTTCGCCATTTGTTTTTCAACTTTGGCACGCATATCAACTGCTTCACGAGCCTAAAAACAGGAAAAAAAAAGAAGAAAACTATTCAATTTTCTGCTCAATACAATCTCACCTTCAAATCGGCTGTATATAGAGCTTCAGCAAGTTTAGCGAAATTTTCATTGATATGTGTACTTTGAAGACCGCGACCATCGGCAGCTAGACGTTTATCAAGTGGAATTGTATAGCCCTACAAAAAAATACATTTTTAACGAAGAAGTAAATCCAAAACAAATCTATTCATTACTTTAGAGTTTTTCCAATTTGAGATGCAAGGTGGAATTTTCCAATCTTGTTGCTCTTTGACAGTCACTTTTCGGGTTGGTGAATGGAGAATTGGAGCGGGAGGACTAGGTGGTCCACGTGGAAGTTTCTTATTGATTCTATAAGAATAAATCAGATTTAGTATATCCAAGAAAAAGAAGATCTTCTGATTTCGTACTTGAATCGAGGTGGTTCCATTGGATCTTTTTGTACTTCAACCATTTGAATAATACGTTGTTTAGCACCAGAATTGAATTCCGCTCCTTGTTGCGAAGGTGTATAACGAATATATTGAGCAGGTGCTTGTTTCTCAGCATGTTGAACAGGTAAAGCGGATGAGACTTTCGACGCGACAAGAGCTTCGAGTGCTTGCCGGGTTTTTTCAGTTTTCTAAGAGAAAACACCACTATATAGAAATAATCCATAGCCATGTCACTTACTTCTTTGATTTCTTCTTCTGATGGCTTTTGTAAACTTGGATCATCTTCGCGGACTTCTTTCGGCAAAAGATCAACGAAACTTGAATAGACAATCTGCAAACAAAATGCATTTCGATTGAATCAGATGTGAAAATCGCTTCCTTACTTTGTTTCCTTTAACATTTTGTTTAACAATTGCATCGAATTGCGGTTTGCCTGAAGCATCTACTTGAAGTTGAATAGCATTCGATGTTTGATTTTTCGTAAAACCCATATTCAATGGATACTGAGCCATATGAATTTCAGGAAAGGCACCACCATCGCCAAACATCTGAAAACGTATTGAACTTGATGACAAGCAATAGATCAAAGTTTGACAATTTACCTCTGGTCGTCTTGGAATGAAATCTTTTCGATGACCATACGGTGGAACAGTGAATTTTGATACGATCACAACCTTTAAAAATAGATTTTAGAGGCTCAGTATGACAATGAGTGAACTACGTATGGACTTACTTCATTTTTTCTTGATTTATTATCATATTCATCGTCTTCTCGATCGTATCCAGTCATCGACGGTTGGGGAAGTACTCTAAATAAAAGGAAGAAGATATGTCGTAGAAAAAATAGATAAATTTCGATTTTACTTACTGAGTTAATGACATTTTCTTACAATGTTAATACTCAATGAAATATCTGCAAATTAAGAGATTACTATCAATAGTATTGATGCAAAAAACAAAAACGTAGAGAGTTTGATATTATAATGTTTCGAAAGATTATTTAGAATTGTGTTTGTATATATGTTATTGTATGTACGTACGTCACTTCTTCAATGTTCATTGGTCTACATCATATGTTAAAGAGATGCCATCTATAAAGACGATAGAACTAATGGAGGCAGATCACACACGAACTAGCGACATCTTCGTCATTTGTCTGTACAGGATTAGTGTAGTTAATAATTTTCAAAGTTTTTGTTTGAAAAAAGTGTGATTTATTCACTTTTAGTTTTCCAATTAATTTATTCTATGTACTCAAAATTTTAGTCGGCTATTTGAGATCTTTAAATTACTTATGATTCGTATATCTGATAATATAACGACGAACAGAAAAATTAAATTTAAAAGTACAATATTTACACAAGTCATCTCGATTCACTTTCGTTGAGAAGTGTTATCATAGTTTAAAATCCATTCATTGGATTATTAGGAGTGCGAATGCTACTATGAGTTGCCTCTTCTTAGTTATGATTATGCATCAAAAAAGATGAATGTTTGATTTTGTGTCCCAATTCACTTTCCAGTTTTAGAAAACATCACTGTGCATATGATGGCATTTTCCAATATTTATTTCGTTTGGATAATTGGTTTGCATATGTATACGAATAATATTATAGCGCAAGTGATTAGCATTCAAAATAAGACTGAACCCATTGGTTGTGGTGCTCATCAGAATGTCAATCATACTAGGTCTTATTATCTTGTTTTACCTAACTCAGAAGTTAGATTTTCATCATGTAATCCCGATCAGAAAAGCTTCCTTACGTATTGGGCCGTACTCCAAGATCTGTGCAATAAGGGACCGACAACATCTTTCTTTGCGACTGTCGATAAAAATGGAACTCCGAAATGCTCCAAAATACCTGATTTAATTGTAAACGAGACATCATGTGAGAATGACTACATTGTTACAAACGATTCATTGATGATTAAAAATATAAGTTACTCGATGAAAGAAGACTATATTTGTTATTATGGGGAAAATAGAGGCAAAGTAAATCTGACTTTTGCTGTTAGCTACTCTATTGAAATATCAAGTAAGTGAATCGTGTTTTTACATAGACTTTCACTGAACAAATGTAGAGTATTTATCTCATTTTCAGTCGTATATATTTGATGTCGTACAGTACGGATTTTTTACTTGTTGTATTGATAGAGTTGAATGTCACTTTCACAAAAGGATTCCTTTGTTTTTTTTTCGTAAAAAGAGAACAATGAGTTAGAGATAAGTCAACTTGAAATGCAGTCATGCTATTTTTTGAAAACTATGTTTCAGACATTTCATCGTCGACAATAGCAACTGAATTAACTACAGAATCTTTAGGGGATACTACAGAAGCCACCTCTTCTAACACAATCATATCAACGGATGCTGCCGCGCCCAGTACTACGAAAAACTCAGGTATATAGAATACTTTTTATTGTGAAGTTGTAATACTAGTGACATCATGATTGTATGTATCCCGTTTGGAAAAAGATTAAAGGCCTGATTTATTTCGTCCAAATCACCCAAATGTTCAATAAGTGTTTGAATCTGGTCATCTTATTTTATTTAATCAACTAGCATATGTTTTCTTGAAATAAAATTCAAGATGTATTCTAGGAAGTCATATGTGTGTATACTTTAGGTTCGCCGTCAGACCGCTCAACTTTAATAATTGTTCTATCAGTTGTCTCCAGTGTGTTGTTCGTCGGTATATTGGGAGCAGTAGGGTTCTTTTGTTATCGACGCCGGCGTCATGGCTGCAAGGAGAGATCAAGTACGTAAAAATGCGTAAAAAGAGCACTCCGTAGCTTGTATGGTACTTCAAAAGAAGTTTTACTCTACGACATCAATAATTGATCTCAGAAAACTAGAGTAGAATCGAAGACGAGAAGTGACATTTCATAACGTTTTAGTCCTAAAACTTATATACATAAGAAACTACCGTGGCTAAGACAGCTCAAATGTGGAGACAGTAGTTAATCATTGTATCAATTAAACCGTTTTTGAATGAGAAATATGTGAAAACTCTACTTTGAAAAGCTAAGATTTCTCTGAGGAGATTCATCATTAATGTATTTTGTCCAACATGGCTTCGAAATCCTATAATGATAACGAGAATGAGTCGTTTTACATATCAATTCTTTTTTTCTAACACATTGATTGACTGCATTCATGTTATAGATGACTACTCGTTCGATCAAGTCGATTCAAAAACAGATTCTTCACTATACGGTCAATATGATGCTGGTCATTCAACCAAGCTCGATACTGATGCTGGCTATGCTGTATGGCGACCCGTAATGCAAAGAGATATCTTCTAACACTGTATTTTTTACTGCTGTACAATTTTATTTTCCGTTTATTTTTGGCAACGTTTTAATATGCCCAAAGCCACTCATGGTCATCAAGCCGTGCAAAAATGAAAATATACCTCAGTATGAAATTTTATTGATAAAGTTGATTTCATGAGCATAGTATTTGACCGTCTCATGATGAGCTAAATAAACACTACGACATGATGCTTATGTTGGACACAAGTGATAGAAATACAAAACTAAACAACACCAATCAATATGTAGAAACCAATGTGTCAATACTTCTAACTACAGTTAGATTCGTTGTGTGGTAATCCGCTTTGCGTACTACGAATTGAGTTCTTATTCTATGAGCGAAGTCAACATATTCGTTGATTTTAGATAATACCAACACTGTACGTTGTATGGTATGAGAAAATAACGCGCATTTCTAGTCATCACTACTAGTGACTAATCACAAAATGACATTCGTATAGTAACGAAAATGGCATATATACATAAATTCTTTTTCTCATAAAATATAGAGAACATGCATGATATCTAGTCACTATTGTCACTACTTTTTTTTATTATAAATATTTGTGTTTCTTATCTAATGAATAATCTTGACAACACGATGGCTGTCGAGTCAGATATGTTATATTTACTGTTTTAGTATTAATTTTTATTAATCTTTCCTTCGAATTCTGAGAATAATATATACTTTTTGATGAATGTTTTTAATAAACGAATATAGTTGTCCTTTCACAGCAATGGATATTAACAGTAGTACTCGTCTATAATAAGATTCTTTTATCCCAAAGTATCTATTTCTAGACAAAAATGTTAAATAAATGTATGTATGTGATTCTATTAATTGTATCGTTACATTGCTTGTCGATTTTGGCATTCAATCATTCTGCGATATTAAGTAGTACTGAACCAAATGTTACATTCCATGCATGGACAAACGATACGGTTGCTGTGAAGACGGTGTATCTTGATGCTAAAAAATGGCTATTCGATAACTATACTCTTGCTGAGTACGACGGGGAATGGATATATTGTAATTCAAGTAAAGCTTCAGAAATTAACGCAATTATAGGTGAAATCGACGATGCTGATTCTTATTTAAGTTTGAATAATGTAAAAAGTGTTCATAACGGATCTTATACCGCTTATAATGATGGAAACATGTTTCAATGTTCAATGAATCTGAGAGTTTACCGTAATCATTTATAACCATTAATGAATAAATTCGTATAGTCTTTATTGTTTTAGACGCTGAACTGAATGCAGTTGACGTTGTGCTACGTAAAGTTTCAAATACATGCAAAGCCTATCTTCGCATCAATGATTCAGTAACACCATTAGATTATGGAGTTGGTCGTATTATAAATTCAGCACATTTGATAGTTAATCAAACAAATCTATTGAATGCAACTGATTTCGAAATCATCAATAGTAGTCTGAACGAAATAAATAATTCAATGCGCATTGATGTAGATGTCCAATATACTTTAGCTCAAAATAATTCTGTTCAAATTAAGTCACCACCTGTAGACATCGGTGAGATATCTATGCATTAACTTTTTTCTATTTTTAATACTTAGACCAGTCAAAGAAGATTTTTCTTTCCAAGGAAAATGCATGTCTGTCTGTTACTCAGCTATAGTTTGAATATCAAATTTTTGATTTAGGAAGGCTAATTGAAACACCCAACGTAGTTACATTTGGTTCTTCAAACAATTGTACAATTCTTCTTCAACATAATCGTACAAAAAATATCGAATGTGTTCGCAATATCAGCTACTGTTTCAAAATAAATGATACGTCGACTGATTGTTACTTCTCTGACAACGTCGATCAGTTTGAATTAGAATACAGATCGAATTTGACTAGTATTAATCTGGAGATTCAATACGATATAATCTATGGAAAACAAAGGTTCAACCTCAACATAGTGAAATGTCTAGACGAACGTAAGATATACTGCTTTTTGATAGCGAACTAAATAAGCAGATACTCTATCAGAGCGAAAATAAGACTGTACTAAACTAGCATCATTTCAGCAACAACCATTCTTACATCAACCATTCAGACTTCCGTTCCTACACAAATGACCAGCTCGGAATCGTATACTAGTGAGTATAGCACTTCAGAAAGTACATCAATCTACAGTGATAGTACATATTTGACAGTGCCTACAGGTATGTTCCCTAAGTAATATAATGTAGATAATAAGATTCTAATAATAGACTTTTCAATAGATTCAACCATTTCTTCGCCTTCTACAAGTACGATTATCTTAGCTGAAAAGAAGAACTTCTATTGATTCTCTTCATGCTACACATCTGTTTATCATCATAACCTTCATTCTTTCTACTAACAATTGAACACGTCTTCTTATTTCACCTTTCATTTTAGCACCAGTGACGACACCACCAACAGACAAAGAGCGAAGTATTACCACTAAAGGATCTAATTTTGCTAAATTTCTGTCTTGATTGATCTGTATTCATAGATTCACTTTCTGCATGTGAAATAGCATGGATAGCTGTTGGGTCGCTTGTTGGTGCTGCAGCATTGATCGGAGGAATCGGTTTCTGCGTATGGAAGAAAAACTCCGCAAGCTCATTTGGTAAGCAAATATGTATCAGTCGTATTGTCTTTGCTCTTCTCGAAGAAAAAGAGATTTTAAACATTTGAATGATTGTTTTGCAAATATCTGAAAACTAATTAATGCTTTATCAACTGTAGGAAGCGGAAATCTTGCGAGGAGTAAAATTGAACCCAAGGGTATGTTAAATGGTGCTTTACGTTGTTCAGTTTTGTGATGAAAAATCCGTGCTTAAAAATAGTTTATCTGACGAAACCTCTAATTCTTCTAGTACCCGATATACAAATGATAAATCGATCATCTACGCAAACGCCAAAATCAGAGTTTCAGTCTAGAGATCGTCGACAGTCAACAACATCATCATTGTCCTCCACTTCATCATCAGAACCAAGTGAACGCCCACGTCTAAATAATAATCATCATCGTCGGCACATATCTCCTCCACCACAGTCATCGAACAGATCAGCAATGCCATCTCGTAACGAGGAAAGACAGTCGACAAGACCAGTCGATCCTCCCACTACAATTTCTTATGAAACGGATAAACACAAGCGTCGGCAGAATCGTCGACGGGGGGCATCACCAAACAATGATTTACAAGCTCATTCTACAAGATCTCATTCACCTCATCCTATTCAACAACATGAGGTGACCCGTGGTCGACGAAGACCATTGCCACCGAGTAAGCAACGCGTTTCGAAAGAATGTAAACTGTTTTTTTTTCATTTATTATTTTAGTTTCATATGACTAAACAATGTGCAATCCAAGAAATGTAATTTGTTGACCACGTGATTTATTTTATTCGTAAATAGTTAGAAAAAGAAACGAAAACCAATGTGGAAAATTGTCATGTCGTCATTCATTAATGATCTAAAATTCGGAAGAAATACTCGACCTAAAAGAAGAACAAATTTTAGCATACAAAAAATAAATCCCTCGCTTGGTTGTTTTACTTCTAGTGAAGCATCCTCAGCTAAATCTGTGCAATGAACAGCATTTTTCACTTTGTCTTTTCCGTACAAAGCACGGAGTGTTCTTGGACGAATGTGACGAGCGATTTCCTTTGAACAAGATAGTAATAGATCATTCAAAGTACTGATTTGTTGACAAAGAACATACTGGATCAGCTGGCCCACAGAAGTCACGGAAAACTGCTTGAGCATTTTGTGCACGGACCTCGAGAACGATACACGCACCTGACATCAATTCTTCAACCATTTTCTAAATACGCAAGACGAATTTTTCACATAATCTATCACGAATACAGAAAAGACTTACTGGATATTCGTGCACAACACCCTTGTAAACTTCAAAGAACTCTTCGGCGTTTACTTTATCCAAGCTAAACTGAAAAGAGAAAGAAACAGTTCGTAAGCAGATTCTTAGAGTCAATGAACATACCGTTCCGATAGCAGAAATTTGAAAGCCGGCAATTAGAATCGCATTGATGATGTGTCCAGCTCTTCCTTCAGCAACGGCGTGTGGTTTAATGATGCAGCATGTCGTATCGTTGTAGCATGCCGTATTAACACCATATTTTGATCCGAAAAAGAAGGAAATTTCTCGTTGAGCACTTGATGCTGAATCAGATCCGTGTAAAGCATTTCTTGTTCCATCTAAACATGATCTGATTGGAAAGAGTTTTCACTTCGATTGAACTTCATACCTGTGCCAAATCGTGCACGTAGTAAATGTGAGCCTTGTTCTCTAGCTCGCTGTGTGTCTGTCGGTCCAATCATACTTCTCCAACGATTGACTGCATCGGGTCCGACTAATTCCATAGCAACAAGTGGACCACTTGTCATGAATTCACATAAACGTCTAGAAAAAGATTATGGTAACTTTAAGAAAGCAAATGATATGGGGGGAAACACATACGGAAAGAAATCCTTTGTTTTGTGTTCGGAATAGAAATACATCACTTCATTTTGTGACAATTTCACCATTCGCATTCGAGCAATGTTAAAGCCATTCTCATAAACTGCACTTATGATCTCACCTAAATGTCGAATAGCATCTGGTTTGATAATTGCCAAGGTTCTAATTGATAAGTTGATAAGTAAATTCAAAGTTGGATAATATTTTTCTTCTTACCTTTCCTGATTTTTGCCAACAGATTTAGCAGTAAATGCATCACCAAAATCGGCAATTTTGATCGATCGAGAAAAGATATTTATTGTATTTCCAACAAAAAAGTCTTGCATTTTTATCGTGTCGCATTTTGTACGTTTCAAAAATGTACGACGAGTTTTAGTATCATACTAGTAGAAGAAAAAAAGGATTTGAGATAGATTATATCGAAGTGAAACTAATTGGGGCTTACCATCTCGATACTATTATCCGATGGATAAAAGAGTACTTGATAAGTGCGTGTCATCGATGCTTGAGGATCGTACCATTCTCCTATGTAACTGTATCGTTCATCAACAGACTAGAAATAGACCAACAATGAGATTTTATTGAATTCAATAAAAAAAATATTCCAATGTACCATTTTATTTTGTCGTGTGCAGTTATCAATCAAAGAGTATCTAAGAACGAACAAACTTGCTAGCTTAAAGACAGACAGCCATGATTACTCGTTTACCTAGGTAACCGTTTGCTTAGAAACCAATGAGTTTTAACCAAGATCTCCGAAAATATTCTTTCCGGTCAAATTCAACGAAAGAAGATCAAATTTGTATGAATTCATCTGAAATTTCCTATTCTGATAGGTAGGTGTCGTTAGTTTATTGTTTCTTCCTTATTTCATAATTGCTTCATTTACAATTGTCTGGTGTCAGTCGGCGATGAAGGAGTTATGTGTTGACCATAAAATATATCTTTATTATTCACGAGTATTTGATTTTAAAACTTATACAGATGAAAACACATAGAGCAACATTATCAAACGAAAACACAGAAAAGTCATGGAATATATTTGCTATATCAGAAATAATCTGTCGTATATGTTTTCTAATAATATAAAGCAGTCAAGAAGACATTTTCAGTGCAATTCACTTTATGTTTGACATGCAGTGCAATTGAATGTGACCTTTTGTTTCAGGTTATTCGAAGAATTCTCATTTTGATGCGCAGTAATAGTTGTAGCATTGCACTGAATGCCCGAATACATACGAGATGGATCAATATTACCTAAAAAAACAATGCGAAGAATGAGTTATTTGAATTGGACGAAAAAAATCACCTGAATTGATTTTTGACACAATAATTCGTGCACATTGTTCAAAACTCTCACTGATATTTTCGTTTGTTAATGCGGATGTTTCAAGAAACATGAGATCTATTTGAAAGCGAAAGAATAACTTTGATCTTACAGATTCAAACTTGTTTACCATGCTCTTGTGCAAATCGGCTTCCTTCGAGGAATGTCACCTGACGTCGATCATCTTCTAAATCTTTTTTGTTACCACATAAGATTATGACAATATTTGGACTAGCTGCCGCACGAACATCTGTTAGCCAATTAGTGACATCATTGTAACTTTCTCGACTAAAATATATCAACACATAGATTAGAAGGAGAACCCGAAATACAATTTTTGTACTTCGAAATATCGTAGATAAGTAAAGCGCCAGATGCACCTCGATAATAACTACGTGTGACTGATCGGAATCGTTCTTGACCGGCAGTCTAAATAGGCTTTGCTGTGAAAGCTAAATATCGAATACAGTGATTGAGGAACATACATCCCAGATTTGTAATTTGACAGTTTTATTTGTGACAGTAACTACTTTCGATCCAAACTCCGCACCAATCGTATGTGTACCTTCACGTCTAACTACAATCGAATTAGAATAAGTTACCTTTATCAACCAGAACAGAATGTTTTCGTACACTCATTTTCAAGAAATTGATGTAAGATACAAGTTTTGCCAGTTGAAGCATTGCCAATGATCAAAAATTTGAATAAATAGTCTAAATTGAAGACGAGAGAAATGAGAAACTGATCGGCATCAAGAAATTATTTACCGTGTGATTCAGCAACGCGTGTCATGACTTTAGCAAATAGAAATACGAGTGAAGTCGTATGATTATTTTCGAACAGATTAGATTAAAGGATACGAAGATTTCTTTTTATGAATCACGCAATGTATGATGATCGTCCCAATAAAAACTTTGAAGGATAGGAGGCGTGATCATACCGATCGCTACATTGATGAGATCGTTTAATATGGTGCGATACGATCCAATTTTACTCTGTAATCATATTTTAATCTTATATAATGAAAGAGGCACGTTTTCGCGTATTAGATGATTGACGTTGGACACGTGTGAACGTCAACCTCTTATTTTCGCCGTATTAATGAATGATGAGTATTATTAATAGCGAAAGCAAGAGATCGAATGTAACACATATCTCATCCTAGGACTTGTTTTCGAAATGAAAGAGTCTAATGTTGTGCCAGATGAATTAATGAACTTGCGTAAAATGATTGTGGATCAAACATCGATGCCTAGTCTCTCTGTCTACCGACTTGTATTCATGTTGAGTAGGAAGATATGCAAAATAAAATAACTCTCGGCATATAGCGACAACTCTTTACTAGCATGTTTTATTCTGTTATTCAAACGAGGGTTGTCAAGGAGAAATGAAACAAAACATATTGCTTATGACGATACCTATTAATTTCACGTATATTCTTTCAATATAGGAGAGAAAAAAACATGCACAAGAAGACGAAATCTTTCTTTCGAAAAACCCATTATATCGTTTTCTTTTTCTCCTCGTTTCTTTTTAAGATGTCAACATTAATGATGGAGAAATGTCCGGTTTGTACGGCGCCGTTAACAGATTCTCAGAAATGGCAACGAACAAAAACTACATCACTTCGATCAACCAGCGGAAAACGAACAACATCCGGACAAGATTTCAAGTAAAGAAAAACAAAATAAGCAAAGATCTGTTTTTATCTTGTAATTTTCTTCTATCTGAATCCATATTGTGGAGCAACATAGACATATTGTGCAAGGGATTGAGAAGGATGATAACTAGGATAATTGTTTGGATGATGCATTGATCGACGCGGAATATACGGCGAAGCATTAACGAGAGCTTTTTGTGGACTATAATAAGTTGTTGCATGTCGTCGGACGGTCGTGATTGTTGCCGGAGGAGTAGAGTGTGGTGGTTGTGATATAGATGATGGTATGACTGATTCTCGTCGGAGAGGTGTATCAGTTAGTGAGAGTTCATTTCTTTCCATGGCGATGTAAGCGGCGATGAATTCGGCAAAGTCTAAGTAATTGTTTCCGTCTTTGTCAAAAATTGCAAATGTTTGTCGAGCTAGTTTTTCTAGTTGTGCGGGGGTTCGCTGAAGTGGTACACTTTCAAACATCGATCGATATTGGTCGTAGGAAAGTTGACCGTTGTTCGATAGAATTAAAAATTCTCGATGTAATTCATTGATTTTCTCTTCGGACAAGCCAGTCAATGTCGCGAATTTTCGATAATCAAAGTCACTCAAATAAGGATCGGAATCGTTTTGAGAATTGATCGTTGTAATCGTGTTTGGCAGCGTGCATATGCTATTATTTGTTGTTGAATCATTTGACGATGAAGAAAAATTGTGAAAATTTCGAGCAGCTAATGCTCGAAGTGTTGCACTACGTACAGTCGTTCGAAAGCGATCCGTTCGTTTATTTTGTGCATTATGAAGAGATTTCGGCGATGATAACGGTGTTTGATAACGTTTATGATGATTATTAGTTGTTTGCATCGAACCCATCGGTTAGTTAAAGAGTGTACCTTCTTGACGAGAGAGAAACGTAAATGAACACAAACGATCAAGAGTGAGATCGATGTGAAAGAGAAGATAAGAGAGAAAATTGGTCAAGCGTAACTTGCTCTGTTGAATATGTTCACATATATTGATGTGTGTATGTCTGTTTAATATGGAAATAGTTAAATGATTGCATTTTAGTGAATAAATATATGTCGAAAGAGAATAGAGGACGAAAAGTCTTAATATGCATTGTCCATTCTCACTTCTTCTTGATAGGAAAAAGAGAAAATGTATGCAGAGATGAGAGGCAACCTACGCAATCAACTATTCAAGGATTGAATGTTTGGTCGTAATCGAAGGAGTGCGAATTGAAGGTTAAAGTCAGTGACCTAAAGAGAATTTTTATTGAAATATTGAAAAAAAAAGAAATGAAATTTGATTTTGAAATACATTTGACAGTGTAGCGCTTTCGTTACGGTCACTCGTTATCTTAATTCTCCTCTTGTGATTTTCATCTCGATTGTTCACTATAATCATTTTTTTCACACAATGTAAAACATCGAAACAAGAAGCGATCAGAGATGAAGATAAGGATAATCAGTTTTCATTCATCGATTTGTCATTGGATTCAATAGTATCATTTCGATGATGGACAGATATTTTTAATCAAAAGTAATTGACATGATTGATTTGTTTGGTTCGTATTTTTCCTTTTAGTCGATCGAATGTTACACAACAACGTTTGACCAACTCAACAACGCAAAATCTCGAGAGTGAATACATCCGACAATTGCAAGAACAGATCTATTATCTGGAAACCGAATGCCACTATCTATATCCTTTTTCTATTGATCAGATTCTTTTGTTTTCGAAGATGAATTTAGCGTTTTCCTTAACTCACAGTGTACGCGTGACCAGCTGAATAAAAACTCCATCGTACTCAGTCGAACGCTGAATGACGATCGGGTTTATAAGGTTGAACAAGAACGTAGTGACTTACAGCGAAATCTTGCTCAAACATCGTCGCAATTCGATCAGTTAGCAAGTGAAAAACATGGATTAACGGTTGCTTTGGATGAACTTCGTCGTAAGAGGAGATTGCTTTGTTTTTACTTTGTGAAAGTTTTCTGTTGTTCATTATAGACAAATTCGATATTGAAAAGCAGAATCTACTAGATGAACTCGATATGCTTCGACGTGCTCGGGAAGTTTTCGAACAAGAAAAGAGAACGCGTGATCAGGAATTACAGAAAATTCGTGATCGATCACGTATTTCTTCGGATGAGCTGAAAACTGCTCAGAGTAAAATCTCTTTACTCGAACAACAGGTCCGCTTTCTTGTAAATAATTCAGTGATTTCATAAGTGAAATGACCTACTTTTTCAGCTTGAGCAGCAATCGAATCAAAATAAAACTTTAACGGATGAAGTTTACCATCTCACATTAGAAACAAAGGATTTACAACGAAGCCTTAACGATCAACAACTGGCAAGTCGAGAAAGAGATCGTCTCCAGGGTATTGTGGTTGATTTAGAGGTTTGTAGTTTATGATTTCAAGTTCTCGAGTTGATCTGTATCCTTTATTAAAGAAAGAAGTTGATACACTACGACAAGAATTAAAATTGCACGATAATCGCTATAGTGAGGCTCAATTTCTTCGTAATAAAGTAAGTAACATAATTTCACTGAAAATACTTCATCACATTCATGTTCACTCTTTAGTTAGCCGATGAAAAGGGTGCTTTGATGAAAGAAGTGACACGGCTTGAAAATTTAACAAAGGAATTCGAGCGTCAATTAGATCAAGTGAGATATTAATGAAAATTTGCATTTTTTTAAAGAGATTTTCATTCTTTTCCAGCTTCGTTTTTCATTACGAGAACGTACGGACACGCTCCAAGCAAAAGACAAAGAAGTTGCCGCACTACGAAAGAAAGAACAAACTCTTCGTAGTACCATTGAAAGTATTCAAATGAAACTAGATGGTGAAATCGGCAAAAATCAAGATCTTGACGGCCAAGTAAGAACGAAGAAACATCTTCACGTAGATTTACTAAAAGTCGAACATTTTTAGCTGACACAGTTGCAACGACAATTAAACATTGAAAGTCAAAATGCTCTGGCTGCTAAACGTGAATCGAATGAATATGAATTACGTAATACACGTTTACAAGACGAAGTCAATATTCTTCTACGGGATAAGGATCAACTGAACGGTCTGATTAGTACTCTAAAACAACGGGTAAGGAATGAAATATTCGGTTCGATAATGAATCAATCATTGGTTTCTTGAAAATATTTCTTTAGCTTGCGAGTGAAGAAGATTTAACACGTAGTTTACGTATTGAGATTCAAGAACTTGAAGATCGTGTGAAAGAAATCGATCGCTTGAAATCATTGGAAGATCTCATTCAATCGCAACGTTGGGACGATATATCACAAATGGCGCAGACAATGCAGAGTGTCAGTCGAACTATGGCAAGAGCAACTAGTCCAACAACATTACGAAAACGTGTGGAATTACAATAGATATATGTTTTCCTCTTCAGTGACATTTATACTTTTCAAAGGGATCTTTTTTTTTCTACTGAGATTCAACTTATTTTGACCGGGTGTGTACATCTTAGTTGTAGTGTATCGTTTACTTATGATGTCTATATTTAAAAAACAAAAGGCGAGGTTTATTGGTGTAGCTTAAAGTCACATAATATATAAATCGGATTTTAAACGGGCTAATAACAGATTGTACTGTTCAATTTTGCGATGGAACTCCGATCGAAATATCGGCAGGACACGACGAGCTTCGGCAAGTGTTCTTTCGCTGTTATTTGCAGTTTTATCGTCGGAAAGTATACCGTATTCCTCATTTAGTCTATCGGTGAAATTAGTACTGAGAGTACTTTCATTGGAGGCATATTCATTGTGCTCGAGATAATCGGTTGGAACGAGTTTTTTAAGCCATCGACGAATACGTTTCGTCTTGTATCGATTAGTGAGGAGTGCACGCGAATGCTCATGAAGAAGGGTACTGGTTATTGGTGGATATTTCGCTATTTTAAAAGAGAAAGGATGATATACGAAGCTGATCATATACATACCTTTTTCGTTTTGCAGATCTTGTTGTATTTGTTTGAGAAGTAACGAGGAAAACCGCAATGGTCCACCCGAACTAAGTGCTGTTTGACATAATTGAGCTGACTTGGCACGTCTGAAATTATTATGATTGTCATCGATCCGTAGGCGAGATATATGGCTGACTGCCGGCATCAATGGTTGTTGTTTTTGTACATTACTTGATAAATTGTATTGCGACAATTTTGCAGATGAATCTCGAGTGAATTCATCTGATCGATCATTACTAGCAGATCGCTGTCGAGCTAATTTCAACTGTTCTGATCGCGTTGTTCGAACTGGAATCAGAGGCGATTGTCGTTGTTGTGGTTTAACTACCATTTTTGCTCCCCTCAATTGTTTAATGTATTCGGCATACGGTGGCCCTTGAATCGAACACGGATCGTAATCCTCAACATAGTCGGATTTTCTGAATTTCTTCTTCTCCAACAACCCCTGTACAGATGGATCAGCATTTGTTTCGGTTAATCTACTAACAGTGCTTGGTATCCGATTCAAATGTTTATCAAATATGTATGAATCGAGATCATTTTGTTTGGCTCTCGGCTCTTCCTCGTCGCTAAGGGATTCAATCGAAACGCTTTCTTGAGAACTCGACGAATCATCGGAGACTTCATTTGCATCCGGTTGATCCACCGATGAATTCGAAACCGATAAAAGCGATATATCCGTAATGATCGATAAATTACTATCACATTGTTTCAAATTTTGATCAACTGAAATCAATTTTCGGGAAATTACAATTAATACTACTCTGATTTACCTTTCGACTTCAATGGCAATGATTTGATTTTTCTTTGCCGACGGTAATCTTGCAACATTCTTTTCAAACATATGCACACACCCAAATCAGTTATAAACTCCCGAGACAAACATCTAACTTTCTTCCTTCAATCGGAAAGGAAAAAATAACAGAAAAATTCGAACAAAGAAAAACAATTTCAGTTTGATTTAATTATTTTTTTTCTCTTCTCTACCATCAACTACTAAACCAATACAATATTGTTATAAGTACGCCAATTTTAATCCATTGCTTAAACATGGTCAATACCGTGGAAAAGATCGAAATAGTTATAAAGATACTAACGAGAATTACCAATGGGTTCTTATGTAAAAGCCAAGAGAAATAATTACAAGACAAGTGATAGATCGAACTATCGAATAAGATGTCGGTGAGACGAAGTTTTTCAATAAATAATGCACCGAAGAACAGGCTTGATGCATTGATATACTCGCGACATTTAATTAAAATGTAGAAAAGAAAGAGGATCAATGACCAGAAGAGAAAATGAATGATGATCATAGAGAAGGGAAAAGCAAAGGCGCGTTTAACATCAATTCAAAGTTTTATTAATTTATAACAAAATTATTACAAATACATTCACTCAAAAACAAATTCTCTACTCATGAAAAGTCTTTAATAAACCAATCAGGGAGAAATTGGTATTGTTCTTCGTTTGAAAAACGCCATTTGATCTTTTTCTCTTTTGGAGAATAATAAAACAGATAAACAGCTCTGAAAGACACTACATAAACAAAGTTTTAACTTCTTTTCCACTGACCTGTTTTCGTATGACCAATCTTCTGTAATTGTTCGTTGAACGAATGAACAAAATTCATCGAGAAATGAAACAAATGCACTTGCACTCCATGTTTTCTAAGAAACAAACGAAATTAACATCGACATTGCCGAAGAGAATCATACTGCTCGGATTTCGATGTCTTTAACGCCAAGTGGTTGTAGAGATTCAATAATACCATAGTCATTTCGAAAGCCAAGTAACATGTGATTTATACCAGCTAGATAACACTGTTGCCACCTGGAATATTCAATAAAATACTTTCAAGTGAAATAAGATTCTTCATTTAACTCACCATTTTGCATATTTTCGAGAACTAGAAGAGAAATGAAGTATGTTTTTCTCAGAAATCACCTGTGTAGGGTTACTTACGAAGCAATATTTAAATCAAGTAGATGCTTGGCATGTGCCACTTTGATTTCTACGTAAACACCTTGTTGCTTTTTCTCTCCATCAAATGTGGAATTTGATGTACAAGCATCGATTTCACAACTATAGAGTAAACTGTGACGACCAAGTGCAGCTTTATTCATTGTGCAAAAGATCTTCTTTGGTGATGGAATTACTGGCGGATTCTCCGATGTGATATAATCTTCGAATTTATGTCCCCAGTATTGCATACGCTTCTCACTTGGCGTTTGTTCAGCCTCGATTTTCAATTCGGTTTCGGTATGAAAGACCACCATAAAATGACAGCCGTTCCAGCGAATCACCCCGATGCGCCAGTCCATGATAGAATCGAATAGCGAAGACATGATTTTACGTAATGTCCCACGCCAAGCTAAAAAGTCGAAAGTAAACCTGAACAAAATAAAAGTCAATTGACTCTCAAGACTGAAATAAAAATAACGATGTGTTACTTTTTGTTAACAAATAACTCATCTTTGTGTCGACTGATCCACCATAACATCGAGTCGAGAGAAGCTGGCGGTTCCTGAAACAGAAAGTTTCGATTTGAAATAGGAATTGAGCTTTTTCGAAAATACCCACTTTTATTATCAGATATTCAGCACCAACGTTAAGATCAAAATGAACCTTTTTTTGTTCTAATGGATAGATTAACTTTTTAAAATATCGATGATCTTCACGACATCGAATACGATCAGCACGATTAGCAGTTGAGAAGTGACCAATTTCCCTTTGAGAAAACGACACACGTATCGTATGGTATCGACGCCAAAAATCAACAGTCATTTCACTGGGCGAATGATACGATTCAGAAAACTGTACACATGGTACGAGAACAATTGATAATTGTTCCTTTGCTATGCTTTTCAATGGTAGTTCTACAGGTTGGGAGACAACTACTAAATCATGACGTTCTTTGTTCTTGAGATCTTTTTTCGGTTCTGAAATGTTTTTTGCAACCACAGGCTTGGAAATTTTCATTGGAGTTTCGAGAATCTGCTCCGCGCCTTCTTCATAATCATCACTAGACAGTGGAACTGATGGTGGGACAAGTTCACAGAATGATTCAGTCGAAAAAGTCTCTTCGGATATTTCACATGGAATGGTTTCAGGCGACGAAGAAATGTGTGGTACTGGATATTCAACACAATAACCTCTCGGACGACCACGACCAGTACAATCATCTACGAAATACAAATTGTCTTCCGAATAAGTTTGAAAATACAGGGAAACATACAGTACGATGTCATATACCACAGTTGAGGAGATTCACACATTATCAATAGTATGAGATTAATTGAAAATTGAACAAAATTTTACCGGGCATATCGAAAGAAAGTATAGTATGCACAAACCAATATATTATTGGTCTGTACCTATAGACTAATGAAGATACGTCTGGACAGTGTCGCTTTAGTTTTAACATAACTGTTGTTAAATTAAAACTGTTCTAAACTCTATTTTATATCAATAGTTTACAGCAGAACTTGAAAAGCCTGTCGATAAATCGTTTTCTCAGATTTCATTTATAGATTTATTATGAATCGTTTTGATCATACATGTTCTTGCAATTCACGAATCAACAAGGTGATCATCAGAGTCCACCTTGAATTAAAAATCCGTTGATTGACCATCAGATCAAGTTTAATATTAAAAAAAACTGAAGACCTTTGCGAAAAAGCAACTTGAGATTGATCAATATTCAAAGTCAGAGCACTTTACAAGGCAAAAATCTATTAGATTTGTGCGTTTGATACATGATCTATCTGTTCGAGTAAATCCATCAAGATCGATTCATATTCATCAGACATCATGATCTTTTATTTGTCGCATATGTGCGTGCTCGAAAAGAGCCATCATCATAATTATCATTTACGCCTTTCTTCTTGTACGGTTTTTTTCCTGTTTCTTTCATCTGCATTTAGTCTAGAGTAAGCAAGCAATCATGAATAAATCATTTAGTGTCGACATGTGTAGATGTGTATCGAATGGCAATAGTATGTATTTTGTATCTATCTCAATAAAGAAAAGAAAAGATTGTTGCATGTCACTTGTCGTCTGTTAGTTTCTAGTTGGACTCTTTTTCTTATTCTCTATCTCGCGAGAACATTCATCAGCAATCGAACTGTCATGATAATCTGCAGTCATCTGTCTCTTGCTCTCTCTCCCTCTCTCGGGACGTTGGTTTTACATGGCATGCACATTAATGTTTCGTCGTCTTCTAACACTCAGCTCAATCAGTTGGTTGAAGAGAACTGATGACAAGAGGAAGATTATACTTACGAACATTTATTCCGTAGAACTGACTAAGAGATGTCTCTTCATCAAATGATGATGACATCAAAACTGCGATAAAAGATAGAAACGCGACGAACAAGGAAAAAAGGGAAAGGCGGAGTGTCCAACTATCTCAATATAGATTATCAGAAGTGTTTCGAATGATTTCAGCTAACAAGATAGTTGTATTGTAATAATTGCAAATTGCTTCTAGGCAAATTAATCGAATTTTTATCACTGATGTAAGCGGATAGGAACAACGACGAACTTTGTTCGAGCAAAGTCGTGAAGAAAAGTACGACACAAGTAATGAGCACGTTTGATATCTCTTTATTGACGGAAACGATCAATTTCCTCTTCGAACACCTTAATCTCATACACTTCATTTCGTTGTCAAATAAATAGAAGGTACGATAGTTCCGCGATCGGAAGTATTTGTCAGACAGAATCTGTTCATTCCCATTCCAAGCATATACTTACCATCTACACACACCTTCCTTCAAATTCTAATCACTGTTATCAATGAGTCTGCATGTGTGTGTCTCACGGATGTCATGTTATTCTTTACATAGCACGATTCAGTGTTAGTGTATAGGTGAATGTCAAATTAAGTAGTGACATATTCATTTCCTTTTCTCAATGTTGTTCAATCATCAATTGAGAAAACGAAAGATCTACGAAGATTATCGTTCATGGTAATGAAGTGTTAAAATCGCACACGAGAGTAGATATCATTATCGGTTAAGACAACACTTTCCTAGATGTGTCAGATCATTTGTATATGAATTTTCTTTTTCCAGTCTTGTTAAAAAGATGTCCCGCTGCGTTGAGTTTCACTGCTCTTTACACAGTTAACTTCGACGTGTGCGCTCACCATGTACAATCATCGATTAAAAAACACTGTTAGATATTTGAGGAAAAATTGAGTACGGGGAGAAAAATGAAGTTAATTTGCTTTTTTCCATATCACATGTAAGGACAATCGAATGACAAAATGTTATGACATTGAGTCGCACTCGAACAGACATGTGTACAAATGACCTGAAAAGACAAATTTCTTACACAGATTGAAGAGATACATCTCCTCTTGTCTTTCTTTCATTTGCTGTCACTCATCGAACGTTTGTCTAATGAGATACTCAACTTACGCTTGAACATCTGTCTATGCTACTCCGTACTAATTTTCCTCTATGTTACAAAGACAATGTTTGACACAACACATTTGAGAAGTGCAAGACAAAACCGGCAAATGCTATCCGAGTGCCAAACCAGTCAAGCATTCGAATATCTTTCATATAAACAATTGTAAATCATTGACATGCTGTTCGCATCGTTTACGCTCGAAAGATTTATTGAGAGAAAGAGAGAGAGCACTTACACTTATCGAATCTCGAGTACAATGATTAATTTTCTGTTAAAATATCACAAATGTCTCGAAGCACAGAGAAATGAAATGGAGATTTATCCATGGTCCGTCAAATTAGAAAAACTACTCTAGTAGATTATCTAATAAAAGATTATGATTGCAATGCCTTTGTACTCACCTACCGTTTGACTATCCAATAGATTAGAAAAGAAAAACTACTAAAGTGAATAAGCTAACGGTAGCTTGCGGCCATCTCATCCATTATGCAGATAAATAAAACTTTGTGTATTCTATTGCTTTCCCGATTTGCACTTGTCATCGTTCAATACAAATTCTCAAACATCAAACTAAACATATACATATAATACATACTCATATGTATCTATAGGATAATATTTGCCGTTCGCCTTATCGAAAAAGCTGTCGACAATACTCGAACTGCATTAGACGTTTCTTTTCTGCCTCTCTCACACATATATACGGACATTCATCAAGAGACATATGTCTGTCAATATTTTTCCTAAGTCGTTTTCATTTTGTACTCTACTTTTTGATCGACAGTTCCAATGCGGATAACAAAATCCCTTAGGGCTTGTCGGACAACGACAAAACGAAGGATCAAACATTGTTGAAAAGAAGAAAAAAAAGTGTGAAAACAAAATGTTTGCCAATTGACGCCTTGTGCGTTACGTTCTCAATCTGTTGATGATGATCACTGATTATAAGTGCATACATTCTAACACCTGTTCAATGAGCAGGAGAGTAATTTGCAAATAGTCTTTTCTAAAGATCAATACGTTTCAAAAAATCTATACGAAATTGGATAAGCGATATGCTGGAGAGAATTTTGACGAATCTATTCATTCATTCGTACATACATCAGGACAGATGATGTTATGAGCATTGATTAGTCTATTTATTTAAGCTCATGCCGAGAAGAACTGCTGTTCAATGGATACAATTGATCGATGATCAAAACTGATTCTTGTACTAATGTTTGTTCAAATGATTTCATTGTATATTCACTGTAAACAACGAAAGATTTGAAAACCAAACACAATGTGAAACTGTAGATATGATGTTAACAATAAGTAACATTGACTATCATCGACAGACTTTTATCCTGTCTCATTGGCTTTTCTTTCCTTTGAACATCTGGATGCGGAAATCAATCAGTCTCTTCTTTCCACTGTCGTTTCACACTGATGGCCTATGAAAATAATAATAATGATGATGATGATGGTGATCGGTCGATGTGGCTAACAAGATTATCTTCCATTTCCTTCTATCGTCGACAACGCGATACAATTTAACACCCAATGACGCACGTACATGACAAGAATCTATGTCTTGCGTTCGCTTGTGT
>CAJNOJ010000006.1:665103-796413 GCA_905250025.1 Adineta ricciae
TTATGTCCGAGTACTTCGAAAACCATGCAAACATGTGTGCCATTAACACCAGCGACTTTGAAATCATCGAGCAATTGCACACATTTGAGACGATAAGGATCTGATGGATCACTTTCACGAACATGTGTTAATAATTTGATTTCATCGAGTGCTGTTTCAGTGTAATGTTTAGCACTTTTAACAACTTTCATAGCAACAAATCGTGCTGCCTTACGATCCCAACATAACCATACGGTGGAGAAATGACCTAGATAGTCATATGAACATATATATATATATACATATAAGATAAACATAGATCGAATTGACTGATACGTACCCCAACCGAGTTTGCGAATAACATGATAACGTTGATTAAAAATTGAACCGATCGTTATCGGATGATAACCACCTTTGCAATAATCTTTTGGATCTTCTTGTTCGTCATCATCGGAACCGCGAATGTCATGAACTTCTTCTTCTTCCACTTCGATATCACTTTCGATGGTACATGGAACGATTGTCGAACCATTTCCACTTGTCTTGTCTGTCATCGATTCACCATTATTGCGTGGAGGTCTATTAAGAAAAGAAGAAAAAAAAAGCAATTCGTTTTTAAAAGATAATCGTTTCCTCTCGGTAATAAATTACGTTGTATGTAATGGAATATTCGTCATTGTATTGATATTGTTACTGTTATTACTTAGGTTAAATGCCGATTGCGACTGTGGTAATGGTTCATATTCTGACGAATTGATTGATGTTGAAAGAGCTACTGCTGATGGTGATGTTGGAAAATTGTTTGCATTAACGGTAGGCCTAAAACGAGAATAGAGAGAGGGAGGTAAGAGAATTGAATGATCATATGTGAAGAAAAACAATTGTCGATTTGTTCTTTTTTCGTTTTCTAGATAAAAGATCATCTCACCTCTTACTTATCGATATTGGAGGTCGAAAGGGAGGAATTTCTTTTATCATATATTTATTTTCTTGTATCGGTGCTAGACCGCAGAAATGCTTAGCGTCAAGTTTAGATTTTTGCATCATTTGATTATTTAAGAAATATGTATTTGGCATTTGTAGCGATTCTGATCGTGCTAATTTGTTTTTCGATGCAAAGAAAAATGGATTCTGGAATGTTTTCTTTTGATTGATCAACGGACGCGTTTTGAAATCAATAATATTAATTGGTGAATCCCAACGAAGATTTGTTGGACGAAGAACTCGTGTCGGGAGAACATGAGGGTTTGGTGCACGATGTAAGATCGATCCTGTCGAAGATCGTAGCACATTGGAGTGGATTGGGTACGATTGAGGCATGTATGACGACGGCGATGTATGACTTGACGGAGATACAATAGGATAACAAAATGATGATTTTTTAGTTTTAGTAATTAAATTTTGACGGTCATCATCTGTTGAATTGATTAGACCATCGACAGCTGAATGATACAAACGAGTTGAATATGTTCCTGTAGCCATGTCAATCCTTCATATTAACACGTCCACGGTCACTGTTTGAACAAATGTCCTTCACTGTATATTCTCCCTCACTTATATGATTTTTCTTCTTTCTTTTACTTGCGCATCATCATCATCCTCAATCATGCATGTCAAGACATGTCTATAAAACGCATATATATCTATCTGCCTATTTGACAATGATGATCATGACACATATGCATGTTTTTTTTTTCATTATATATCTAATCAATAAAAAGAAAATGTTCATCAATTGATGAACACCTTTTTTTCCTTGCTTGCCTAATTGCTACTTACAATTTTTTTTGAAGTAGATCTCGCGGTGGTCGAGGTTTTCCGGCATTTTTCGGCCGACGTTTTCTCACTTGAATTATACGTGCAAGTACTGAAAATTGATTTGGAGAAAAAGAGAACATATTTGTTTCAAAGTTCAAGCTTTCAAAGTCAAAATGTTTTCTTACATGGTGCAGCATTTGAATTAGCACTTGCTTTGGGCATATTTGAATGTATTTGTAAATTTGTGAAAGAGAAGAATGTGAAGGATACTTCAAGATAATATTAATGATTGAGTAGAAAAAATCATTGAGTAAATGTTAATCTAACGTTCATAGAAGGTTTTTTGATGTATATCTGCATCGTTTGAATAAATGTGACAAACGAAAACAGTAGGAGAGAGTTTATCTAGAAATAGAATAAGAAAAAAAAGAGAAATTTAAACTTATGCCGTAGGGGCCAACCATCCACAACGACCAATACACAAACATTTGCGAANAGATAATATTAATGATTGAGTAGAAAAAATCATTGAGTAAATGTTAATCTAACGTTCATAGAAGGTTTTTTGATGTATATCTGCATCGTTTGAATAAATGTGACAAACGAAAACAGTAGGATAGAGTTTATCTAGAAATAGGAAGAGAGAAAAAAGAGAAATTCAAACTTATGCCGTGGGGGCCAACCATCCACAACGACCAATACACAAACATTTATGAAGTTGTAGTTGCACTAGCATCAGTAGTTGATTACTTTACTGTTTTTTCTTGTGATCAACCATCCAGCTATTCGTTTATTTATGATTTAGCATGTCTATGCAGAGCAAACCTATTCTATCATTTGACACATGGAAGGAAAATGATAGGAGGCTCATAGACGTGCGTAAAGACGACTTTTCAACCAATCAGAATTGAAAAAGAAGTTTTATTATTCCGAATGACTCATACATTCAGCTGGACGTCCGCTTGAATTCCTTTTCTTAACTATTTTTATCAGAAACGAATTTAATAATGATTGATAATCCCG
This sequence comes from Adineta ricciae, assembly GCA_905250025.1. Lineage (NCBI taxonomy): Eukaryota > Metazoa > Rotifera > Eurotatoria > Adinetida > Adinetidae > Adineta > Adineta ricciae. Next base: position 667,864 of record CAJNOJ010000006.1, read on the forward strand.
AAGAACAACTTCAACGTGTTATTAATCGTCTACGCAAAGTTGTAGAAGATTATTCTGCACAGGTAATTCAATGAGGGTTGAGAATAGCATTGTTACCTCGATGGATCACATCAACAAAATTGGTCTTCCTGTGCGATAGAACCTCATTGAGGAACGGATGGAACATTTCTCTAAAATAGAACTAATATATCAACGACTTTCGCTTTCTTTAGCGTCAATTCGAATCGGCTGCCTTTTGGGGCGATAAATTACTTTCATTGAACCGAAGTAAATAGGCACATGTTCATCGATTGGAATGAAAAACATTCTTTTTATTTCCAGGTTCGCCGGATGATCTTCTTTTCGTTGCCAAATGTTTTATGTCCAATGGTGATTACAATCGGACACGAATTCTTCTGGAAAATTCTCCAATGTATCATGTAAGAATATCACTTCATCTTTGTAAAGGATATTCTTATTTTTGTCATTGTTTTCCTGTCTGCTCTAGACCGATCCTCAATTCAAATATCTTGTCGCACTTTGTCATGTAAATCACATTGATTCATTTCTAAATTGAAGGCAACACCGATGTATTTGTTTTTAGTTTCATTTGAAAGATTATCAAACAGCTGCAAATGTTCTCGAAATCTTAGAAGAATTACTTGAAGTCGACCAACAACAACAACCAGGAACATCGTTTAAAACGCCGTTCACACCTAAAACAACGAATATGGAATATTCGAATCCTGTAAGTCATCCTTTCGCAGAAATCCGTACTTTATCTATATATCGTTCGTCTTGTCCTACAGCTGCGCGCGTCCATATGTTTGTTGCGCGGTAAAGTTGCTGAAGTTCTTGGTTCGTTACAGCAAGCAATGAAATTTTATGAAGAAGCATTGCGTTTCGATGTCTTCTGTGCGGAAGCATATGAAAAACTAATAAAAAAACATATGTTTACACCTGAAGAAGGTATCTGTAGTTATGTAATCATGTTTCAATCTATGACGGTCTTTGTTTTGATAGAACAACGATTAGTAGAACGCATGATTATTGAGAAACAATGTGATACGGATACAGCAGCTGTCGTCAGATGTTTATATGAACAGGAAGTGCATCAAGTAAGTCGCCGTTTTTTCAATTAGGTGAAAAAAGCTTTCAGTATAATTCATCTTCGTGCTTAGTATATGAAACCGATCATTGTTAATCTTCTACCATTTACCATTGGTTTGTTAAATGATAATGCTGATTATTGTATAAATGTATGTCCTACGACATCAAAGAGATCGCGCTATGATATTAAATTGATTTTATTTAGATTGCAGAAAAGTTTTATTACAACTATAAATTTCGTGAATCATTCGATTTATGTAAAAAGTAAATGCTCGTTCACTCTCTTCTTAGCCGGGCATTTGGGGTCTATTTTTTCTAGAGTTCTTACCCACAATCCATTTCATCAACATGGCCTATTCATATATATAGCTCTACTCTATGAAATGAAGGACAAGACAGGTAAATAATCTTTTACTACAGTTGATGAGCATTATTTTTGATCTTTTCTCACAGAATTATTCAGTTTGGGACATCGATTAGCTCGACAATGCCCAAACAATCCTGTATGTAATTTTCCGTTTGATGATGCGTCTGATATGATCGATTGACTAAGAAGAATATTTCGAAAATTTAGATTAGTTGGTTGGCTGTTGGTTGTTATTATCTAGTGACGAAAAAGCCTGAACCAACACGTCGTTACTTAGCGTATGATGAGAGATATTTGTTCTCATACAATGGATCTAGACTTTCTCTTCGATTATTTTAGAAAAGCTACGTCAATATGTCGAAGTTTTGGTCCTGCATGGTTAGCATTGGGCCATTCCTATGGTCTGGAATCTGAGCATGATCATGCTATTTCCGCATACTTCACCGCTGCAGATGTTATGCGTGGGTTAGTCATTTCGTTTGTATCGCCCATTCACCATGCATATTCATTTTTCAGTTGTCATCTACCTATCCTATACGTTGGTTTGGAATATAGTTTAACAAACAATCTTCGCTTAGCGGAACGTTTATATTCGGAATCCTTAAAGTTTTATCCTGACGATCCAGCTGTACTACATGAATTGGGTGTGATCAACTATCTAAATCGAGAGTATGTTTCCACATCTCGCATTTGAAACATAATACGGCAAATTTTGGTGTTTCAGATATCATCATGCCTTACTATTCTTTCAACGAGCTTTGATTAAAGTCGAAGCCATCGATCAAGTTGATCTCTTGCCCTATTGGGAACCATTGTTTAATAACATGGGACATGCATGTCGAAAATTGAAGTAAGATCAATAGTTAACCAGCAATACTTTCATTGATTTATCTACATAGGAAATATGATGAAGCAATCATTCATTTCAAGAAATGCTTAGGATTAACACCACGAAATCCGCAAACATTGATTGCGATCGGATTTGTGCATGCTTTACAAGGAAATTATGGTCAAGCGATTGAATATCTTCATCAAGTAAGCGTTTCTTCTGTGACATTCAAATGCTAATCTTTCTTCTTATGTTCGATTAGGGCCTTTGGTTAAGTCCCGCCAGTTCGTTTGCTCAAACTCTGTTAAATAAATGTTTTAATATGACACAAACGAAAACTTATGTCGAACAATTCCCAGGTACGATCATCTTATCGATCTGAAGTTGCTAACCACGCGTATAATTCTAGAACCACCGAGTGATCTAAATGAATATCTGTCAACTCGGCAGAATAGTACTATTACTGAAACAGATATTAACGCGGCTGCAATGCCTACCTCTGCTTTAGAAGAATCTGATCAAGGCGGTTCATCGATGATTACAACATAGACATTGATATTTTTCCAAAATAAATTTGTCAGATAATTTTTTTTTCTTTGTCTATTTTTATTACATACACTTATGTTCAGAGCACTAAGACATCAAGGCTTTAACTGATTTCATTCTTGTCATTCTTCTTCGGATAGATGTAAACACGTGATAGATTTAATTTTTTATCGCTGAGACCAATTAAATTTAAATCGTTTCCATTTCCATTACTTGCCGCTGCTGCCTCTTCAGTTCGGTCGCTCGTGCTGGCATTGTCATCGATGTTCGACGACGTCGTACTGAAGAATAAATTTGTTCCAAGAATGTAATTGTATTGTCCCTGGAATGTATAGGGACCGATTTGAATAAATGGATTCGTACCGTCAATGTCAATGGCATGAATTTCTGACTTGGTCGCATGTTCAAGAACAGTTTGCTGGTCGATATCGTGTCCTATGTCAGCCATGATAAGGAATTCTTCGTCTTCCTGTTCGTCGTCCGGTTTTGATTGTTCATTCGTATTCGGTGAGTTTGTAGGTGGATCAGTCGTGTCTGGAGGCGGATCAACTTCCATAGCATCGATTTCTTTGAATAAGAATTTTCAAAAGATATTGTCGCTCGATCACTGATTGATAATGATTCATCCAGTGATAAAATTGGGTGAACTTTTCGTCACTGACATCTCACTCCCTCTTTCGTAAAAACTGGAAGGAAGCTACCGATCACTTTTTCCTATACTAAATTCAATTTTACTACATATTTCTAATACATCGATCATCCCTTTCCGAACAGTAGTGTTGAAAAAGATTGATGAGTGCACATTCGCATAGCTATTCTATGAACAAGGGTTTATTACGTGCTTTAGGATTATTTATCCAATTGAGGGCGATACATGACGCAAAATATTGCTTGCTGAAGCAATTCAATGCGTGCCTTTAACAAGTTCCATATAAAAAGGAACATTCAACCGACACTTCCGTAGTAGTTCATAAATAGATTTTACAGGAGTGATTTTGAACCGGCAGTTATTTCGATAAAAGAATGACATCATTTATTCATGCATGCATTTTTATCTTATGTGTTAACTTCTGTCTTGGTCTTCAGTGTACGTATCCAGTTCATATACAACTGTCAGCATACGAACTTACCTTGCCGAATATCGAAGCAAGATTAAATAACTTGAGACGTACTGGTGGAGCGATTTGCGAAGTACACATGGAATTCGATTGTACTACTCGAATTTTATCGATTGAATTCAAGCAATCCACGGAAGCTGTACACCTTCGTTCGATTGAAAATGTGTACATACATACTATGAAATCCTTCATATCAGACAAATCAACAAATCAAACAACAACAAAAACAATCATAGATCTACTGTGCTACAGCAATGATCGATGTGATCAGAAGTTTATCCTTGAATATTTTAGTCAAATAATCCGGATACATCATTCCTATTGGACATCCATTATTCGACCATTGCTAACTACGGGAAATAGTAAAAAAGGTATGGTCAATACAAGAATTATGTTGAGGAAAACACGATGAACTTCTCTTTCAGATGAATGTATGATCGGTATTGAAAATCAGACGAAACTTTGCCCTAACAAAGCATGCTCATGGTACTATTCAACTGATACGAAATTTAATGAAGGTAAATGTGAGAATATCGACGATCGGATGCTGCCTATGCTTAAATTCAATATTATCGTAAAGTTATATGAAAGACAAGCAAATTCGAATGATAATATGAAACCGGCAGCAATTCGAGCTATTTTCGATCACTCTTCATCTATACAGTTCTCGTGTAAATTCAGTAACTGCAACAGTCAGTATAACGGCAAACTAATTCAACAAGTTCTACAACAGCACGATGATTTTTGGAAAATGTACAAAGTTTGTAGTGGCTAATACGTGCAAATGATTTACTAATCAGAATATGTGTCGTTTCTGTGCTATCTGACTATGTTTTATGATTTTTTTTGTTTACTGCTCAAAGAATGAAACGCTGAGAACGGGTAAACGAGAGATTTTCAGGTTTATCTAGTATCGAACCTGTACGTTACAATCATCTATCATGCCAACACTTTTAATAAGAAAAGCAAGATTACGTATATTGACTCTTCGCACCGTGATAATGAATTTTTCCTGGCGCGTGAGCACCGAGAGATAATATTATGAGTTTTTTAAATATTTACACTGTAAAGGTCTATATTTAGAAGACGGACGCGAAAGTGGCGAACAACTATCCTTAAACATTTGCGTGATATAGAAGAAAAATCACAACTGAAAGTTCGATACAACCATCGGTGAACCGTGTGTCATGAATGAATTTTAAAAGTATAAGCATCTTACGAGCTAATCGGTCGTATATATATGCGCCCATTCGCTTATGTTAATCAGAACAAAAACGTTTATGATAAAGTATTGAAAGAAGCCAAGTACACATACTACTATGGTGGTTGAGCGTCCGGACTCTTGTCGTTGAAAGAAACCAACTGTATTAGTCATATTTTGTTTTCGCATTCGGTCGCAGGTCTAACACTCGATGGTGTACTAAAAGAAACTTGCACTGTATTTTATCGACGTCATTATGAGTTTGCTCAAATAAAAGAAACTACAAACGATTCTTTCGTATAACTTTTGTCTGGTCTTATTGCACTTTGCACTTCAACAGTTGCACGTTCAGTATATCTCGACATCATGGCCTGTATTAGTCGGACCTAGTCTAAAACTATTAGGACTATGCCAGAGACTTCAGCATCAGTTTAACACAATGTATAGTTGGTATCATACTTATGCAATGTTCCAATCAGCTATCGTGTCGTCTCAACAGTATAATATCACTGTAGATGGACAGCCAGCACTCTCTATTGCAATTTCACATTGACCGGCGCTTGTTCTTACGAGAGCTCTACTACTACAGTCACTCCGAAAAGATGGATCTATACACGAGCTTTGGACATCAACTTATTATCTATGAAAAAAGCGGGAACGTTCGATCAGCTAAGAACGAAATGGTTTCAATCGTCGTTGTACTCCGCTAACATTACATCTACCGGCTGCTATGAGTGTTACTTCAATGGCTGAATTGCTTTTGAGATTTGGAATATACAGTCTAGTCGCATTGCTTGTATATGCATGGAAGAAACGATTCGTCGTGAGAAAACTATTCGTGTTCATAGATCAGAAGTAGCTTTCGACTCAGAACTTCAAAACAAATCTTTTCCGATAGTCATAATCTTGAAAGAGATGCTCTCAATGGTTCATGACGGTTGTTTACAACCGAACTTATCTTCAAAGTAGTTTCTCTATTATTAATTGAAATTCCATTGTTTACTGTCTAATGACAACATTTCTTTCATGATTATACTCGTATAGAAATGATCCGTAACGGACCGTCAATCGGAATAATCAATCAATTCGTTAAGAATTTCGAAAGAGAAAAAGTTGTCTTCTTAATTTATTGTCAATGAACAAATATTCTTGACTGTACAGTAGAAAATGATTAACTAGTATTTGTGTCTTTTTTCGTGACGAAAACGAAAGTTAAACAAGAAAGAGAAAGAACATAAAGAAAAAAAAGAAAATGAGAAAACAAAACATCAATATGATCTAGATATCATTTTTTTTCATTTCGTCATTTTCCCTGCACATATTTCCTTCGAAATTCTTTTCATCACCATCCAGCTGCAGCGCGTTGATGATGATCACGATCGACTGCTCCACTGTGATCGTCGATCATATATTTCGCTGCATGCGTTGCATAAACATCATTGAGGCTCGTCGGACCTGTTGGTTGTTGACTCGTACCCGTTGGTAATTGTGCATAAGAAAATGTTTGACCAGGAGCAGTAGCGTAGATATACGATGGTTGCTCAATCGATGCTGACGTTAGCGGAGCCGTAGCATACGTTAATTCATAATACGATGGCGCGCCATTATTCTGATTTTGTGAAGTATGAGCACCATTTAATGCTGCTGTTGTTGTTGTTTGATTTGGTATTAATGTACTTAGTGTTTGAGGTGTTGCAGCTGTTGCTAATAAAGTTGTCGTTGGTGGCTGTTGATAATAGATTGGTTGAATACTACGAAGACATATGTTAAATAGATTATCTCAAAGAAGGAAAAAATCTTTTTTTCATTTCCTCTTTTGTTTATCTAAACTATCTGATTTCGAGGAAAGAAATCTATTTGAACGCGTAAGAGAACAATCACGTCATCGACATCATCTAGCCATATGGATGTATATACGTGTGCGTCAATGCGCAGAGGGTGGCCTTTCATCAAATTCGCTTGATTAGTGGAATGTTCTGTTTTTCAAATAAACATTCTTTCTTTCTCTCTTTTCTTTAAGTTCAAGATTGATTTGATTTCTCTGCAGGGAGTGTACGCATTTAGACGTCAAAATTGAAGCGAACAAGAAAAAAAAATCAAAATCAACTCACCCATAAGTTGTTGGTAATGCCGCTGAATAAGCACCGGCGAGATGAAGTGGGATAAGGCCTATAATAATAACAATAGAAGAGTAAATATGCAACGTTTGAAAGGAAAATTCGTCTTAGAAAACATTTTCAATAAATCAAAAATAGACATGTAAGTAAATTGAAAGACAACAAGAACAACAACAACAAAATCAATCAGTCAAATCGATTATTGCAATCAAGAAACACCAACAACAACAATCGAGGTGAAACTCTAAAGGCATACAAATCACACATACACGCTGTTAGAATTTTGTTATCGGCGATTTATTTATAAAGAATCAAATTTCAATTGTCTCACGACGGAAAAAAAACTAAATTTATACCATTAGATAGAGCTATTTGTTCCTGTTTGTCTCATTCGTTCTTTTTCTTCTTCTTCTGCTTCTTCTACAGCTACCACTATTATTATTGAGTGATCAAATAACTAAGAGATGAAAAATGAAAGCACTGAGAAAAGACACACACGCACACGAAAGCGAACACACGGGCGCAGACATAAAAGTAATAGAGATGGAAAAAGAGGCAGAGAGAAAGAGAGAGAGAGCATCACCACCACAACAACATCAACGTCAAACACTCGAAAGTCAGCAGCAAAAGAAGAAGAAGACACAGCCCCCATGCCACAATAGTATGGGCACTATTATTATCGTTTAAATATCAAACTGAACAAGGAGTTAGTTAAATTAAATGTCTCAATATTAGGTTAAGAGAAAAATAAAAAGAATATAATGATAATAATGAAAACATCAAGGAACTGGCACAAATCCGTGCTCAGTCAAACAAACGGCAGCGTCATCCAGAGCATCCACTTACTGTCTAGTTTAATTCTTTTTCTTTTCTTATGCTGCTCGTACTACAATTAATGAGGAGAGAGTAAGAGAGAGAGTTAAGGAATGTTCATTGAATGATGATCTTTTGTTGTACAGAAAGATATGTTTTCGTTCAAAGCAGAAGATAACCAAATGAGAATAATTTCGCCTTTTTAAAACTTACCAGCTGGTGATGGGATTACACGTGGCTTAGCACCAAGATAAGCTAAATTGACGTTTGCTTTTCGACCATCAATTACAGGATTGGCTTCTTTCGTTGCTAAACTCGCAGCTTCTTGGGTGTTCATTGTTACCTGATAATGAAAAATAAATGACACTAACAAGATGAGACATTGTTAGGATTTCTCTTTTGCTAATTAACAAACTACTAATCATGTCGATATTTCAGTCTTTAATGTTTGTTCAAAGTTGAAAAAACATGAGAACAATCATATTGGAAGCAGACATGCATTGATTTCTCTACTGATTGATGGCACGCAAATGATAAGAGAAGAAAGCGATTATCTTTTAAGACAGAAAACTGGCATATCTGAAGACGCGTGTTAACAATCAATCTTTCTCCGTCTTCCGTTTTTTTTTTACTTACAAATCCATATCCACGTGATTTGCCTGTTTGCCGATCGGTGATAACCTGTGTTCGATAAGATGAGAACGAATTAATCATATGAGATTTGCAATCATATTGACACTTACGACTGCTTCTTCGATTTCTCCGAATCGTTCGAAGAATTTCCGTAAAGTATCATCTGTTGTATGATATGGCAGACCGCCGACGAATATTTCTAAGCGAGACACAAATACATTTGAGCACAACATGGAGACTTTCGGATCTTCTTACTTGTAAATGTTGTATCTTTATGTAATGACATGAATGATGATGATGATGACGATGATGATGTAAATACTACAAGAAAGTGAAATAAAATAGAAAATTTTCTTCCTTCTTCTTCATTTTTACTTTGAATATGTCAACAAAACTATAGCGCTCTCTTACTTTGTTCTGTATTGCAAAAGAAAAAGTCACATAGAACGATAGAAAAATGAAAGAACAGAACAAGGTAGATGCAATGACACTACTGCTGCCACTACAACCGAACAAATTATTTCAATCTTCCGTTAGTCACTTTTACTAAAAAAAAGAGAGAGAAAAAAATTCAATTACACAAAAAGCTTCTTCTCGTTTTCTGAGTATAACGCCTTATACTTCTAACAGGATGAATGATATATGTATATACAAACGGATGGAAAACGAGGAAATAAGAGATCGACTAATTCATCACTAGAGAGACAGACAGACAGAGAGAGAATACTACATATACAAGTATGTGCGCGATATGAGATGCTGTAGTATAAGAAGACGAAAAGAAGAAGAAGAAGAAGAAAAAGGGTGAAAGACAAGAACCAATCATCGGTATACATATACAATTGTTTTAGAAAGAAGACATCATGCAGTTAGCTATCTTTTCTTTCTTTTTCTCTATTCCGAGATGATGATTCCCGTTCGTTCATGTAGAGAATCAATTCTAATGATAAAATAGCAATACACATAGATAGAGAAGCATAACAAATGCATAAACAATATTTTCTTGCTCTTCGACGCGTATGGGATTGCTCTCGCGAATCAACAAGACGAAGACGATGACAGAACGGCTTTTTTCCATTAGAAAAAATTTCTGCATATACTCTCTCGTACAAGTATTGTCTAGCTTTATTTTTGTTGCTTTCGGTAGCAGAATCAACAACACAGCAGGAACGAAGAAAATGATGATACCAAACAAAACGACCTTTTGCTATTCGACGAGCTATAATTGTCTGTTCCATACGAATGGAATATGTACATAGAATGGGAAAAGTCGGCACCTACGATTATCATGACATGAGTAACAGCGTATTCATCTATGGTACTAAACAATTATTCGTAGTACACATAATGTTTGGAAAAAAAGTCAATCAATCATATCGATTCTGTGTTCGACAAAAACGTTCTTCTGAAATATTTCATGTTTATGCTACGGAGGATGGATTAGTAGTCATGTGGAGGTAACTTAATGAAGAATTCAGTTCTTTTTTTGGTTATTTGCATGTATGTATTCGTAAATATGTCGAACTTATTACCATGCATTAGACGTAGAAACGAGAGATATCTATCTTCTATTACTTCGATTTCCGTACCTATATACAGATATCTAAAGATGGACAAGGCATCATGTAATGTATCCGAGATAGATATTTCCGAGAATTGGACATGTTTACTGCTCGGATAGGATTGAAGCTAAACATGAATGTTGGATATTTATTAATACTGGTTGACATAAAGTGAAAGTCATTGTGTATTAAAGACAAGCATTAGAATCGGGGATTTTGGCGAGTATTATCTTGGAAACGCACTGGTGTATTTCCGTACGGATACCATGATGATTGAGTTGTTATTTCTCTATGTTTATATTCCGATTCTTGAAACGGATTTCTAAAAACAATAGAAGTGGAATAATCAGTCTATTTACCTATTCACTTAACATACGTCATTGGTTCCATACGTAGAGGTACTCCTGCGGCAAGATAATGTGGTTCTCGATCGGTTTGATACTAAAGAGACACGCATGCAATTCGAATCGTTTCGTTATCAAGAAAAAAAGAACATATGGTACATACAGGATAACGTTCAGGTCGATGAGTAACACTGGAATCGTACTGAACAAGATTGTTTTTGAAGCACAAACCATTGACATCGTCGGGTGAAGCATAGGCTATTTTGAAACGACCGGGATATTCATCGAAGGATTTAGACCAGTCATCGTTTGATTGTCTAATGAAAAAGAAAGAAAACAGACGAGAAGTTCGAGAAGTCTTCTGGAATTATTTCTAGTTTTACGATCTCTGATTGGCAACAGTACGTGGCCGATTGTCCTAAATGTTAATTAACAAGTTGCTCGAATGAAACTGTAGATAGAAAACATACAAACGAATGCTGTCCAGCTGGTTGAATCGGTTCTTTATATTTCGCGTAGTCTTTTGGTGGAGCTTTGAACCATTCTGGTCCCAGATATGAATATGATGCACAATGATAATCTCGAGTTCTCTCAGCGTAATTGTCTGTTGATTTTTGCCAATAACTTTGAAAGACTGGATTGAACGTACGTGTTGTCAGATCGGGACTAGCTTTTGGATAAATAGGATGACTGAAAATGCACAAACAGGCCATAGATTAGATTAAAGAGAGTATTCCTATAACGAACCGCGTAAGATACGATGGTGTATGTGGAATGGGCAGAATGTGATTGAGATGAGTCGCCGAATCTGTCGTTCCAAACTGTGTCATGATCGAGAGAAAATTACTTTTTATTTTCGATAAAACCCTTCGTTTAGAAATGAAAAAAAGAAATGTTTAGTGTGCATTGTTGTTATTGACGTTGCTAAGTTCGACAGTTTTCTTTACTCGCATTTCAAAAGCAAACACACTACTTCATTTTCTTTTCTTTTTTACTTCTTCATCAAATAGAACATTTTAAACACAGTCATCGCTTGTTTCTGTGATAGCATGTGCGTATTTATTGAACGGCTTTCAGACGTTTTGAGAGAGAGCATGTTCGATCACGCTGCATGAGTTTTTTATTTTGAAGAAAAAGAAAATTAAATGTTAGACATTGAAGAGATACTGAACTAGACCGCTGATGTTCTGTGGTTAATATCAAGTTAAAACATACAACAAGAATCTTTTAGCATCTAGACGCACAAAATCAAGCACAGTAGTTTTCATAGAATCATAAGAAGACAGAAAGACTATCTAACGAAAGAGAAAGAAAGAAAATAAGTTGTATACTTTTCTTGACATGGTACAGAAACAGATACACAAGAGAAGAGAAAGAGTCCTGTTTCCTTATATATACAAACAGAGTGAAAATCATCAACTACTTTGCTTCCAGGAAGAAATCACTGCTTATTGAACTAGTTAAGATGATCCTGTTGAGCCATAATTCATTAGTTCAGTGAAAGCACGGTCGAATGCTTGATGTAATTCGGAATAACTAACAATAATGACATTTTGGCCATCTCGTGATGTTAAACAGATTTTATCATGTGAACCAGCATCGAACTACATTGAATGAAAAGAAAACGGTCATTCCGACAACATCATCTATGAAATCTTACTTTATTGAGACATTGAACGATATGAGCAGTATCAACAATAGGTTCGCCTTCGAAACCAACTGAGTGAAAGATAAAATCACGAAATAATTTGAGTATATATCGATCGCCTGTTTCCGACCAGGCTTGATTCATTGAATGTCTTAATAAAAAATAAATTCTTCTTTTCATAGATCCATATACTCTTTCTTACTCTGGTCGTTCGAGTAATGTATCAAGTTTACATACTAAACGAAATAGTCGACCACAATCGAGTTCCTACAATTGAAATGAAGACATATTTCTTTTGAGTAACGGTTTGTTTATCATACTTTAGCTAATTCATTTTCAAGAATGTCACCGCGAACATGTAAGTTGTCGATTTGTGCATAAAATCGTGCACCAATCATTGGCATACATTCGTTGATATTTTTCGGTTTCATTGTATTCGATGGTAACATGAAATGTCTAGATGAAAAGAGTGAAATCGACGAAAATTTCATGGGAAGAAACTTACAGGATGAGATTTTTCAGATCACTGGTATAATTTCGTTGAACGATTTCCAGAGATGTTTGTAAATGCTCTTTTTGTGCGCCAACAATCGAGTTACACGCTAACATTAATATTAAACGACCGAAATCTTGTAAGTCATTTTGCTAGAAGACAAATAGTCAAAAAATTCTAGTCATAGCCAAGCAGAAAACAAACGTGTATTTACTATATGTTGATGAACAGCTCCGTTTATAGTTCCATCGAGAATATCGGCAATACCAACACCACTGAGCCATATTCTAGCAGACAAAAGGGGCACGGAAACATCTATACTATAAGACCGAACTTTTTCAATGCGTTCATACCTAGCTTTTCCACGTCCTCCTTTCGAGTCGCCATCTACAAGAATTCTTGATGATTGTAAGCATCGACTGGTCAATGATAATCCATGTAACGTTCGAATCAATGAAGATATTTGTACCACATATTCCCAGATCAGTGCTTCCGACAGTAAAGTTGTTTGACTAGTTCCTAAAGACGAAGAATAGCACTCTCGTAATGTGGTATACAGCTGGTGTCTTTTCGTACCTTTACCAGCACTAAACGGTCGATCTTCACCCGATATGTTATAAGGATTTGCCCAACCTTTTAGTAGACTACTATTCATATTGAAGTGTCGTTTTTGTAAAGTTTCACAATTGGGAATATAGTCGTAGACGAAGACGATTGCTACAAATATTCAAATGGTTTCTTTGTAATGGATAAAGTGTAACTCATACAAGGTTGTTCGTCATCGAAATCTCTCGTTAGGAAAACATCCCGTAATTGGACAATACTGGCATGAGAAACCTTCTTCCACGCTTCGACAACTTCGCAAAGGCGCTGGGTTTGTAATTGACATCCTATGTAATAAATACCAAGCTGCTTTCAACTCTTTCTCGCATGGATCTCCTACCCATCATTCTTTTTAAATAACATATGGCATTCGTTCGAATATGGTTCGCTTTGTAGCTTATTGTCTGATAATGGAATGTACGAGATTTATGTGGAACATTTGCCTGGTTACTATCAAGTGGTACCAAATTGTAATACTCACCAACACGCTCAGGCATAACTAAAAGACACATGATCGAAGTTCAATACTTCTATTGTCTGATACCATCTCACCTCCGGCAACATCTAGATTTGCGCATACAGTCAACATCTGATTGCGTCTGAGCAGTTCATTTCTAAAGAATCGAGCAAAAATTTCAAGATCTCAAATAGAATTGTATTCTTCAAGCAAGACACTCACCTCAAGTCATCATCCATAAAATACGCTGCATTAGATCGCGCCTGCCGAGCAGATGGTATATCAGTTGGAATTGTACGTTCTTTATCATCACGATTTGTACCACCAATTAGTAGATCATCATCTGTCAATTGTTGCATCTATATATTGACACACGAAGAGAATGTATTAATTCAGGCATAACGGTGAAACATTACGCTGTATGGTCCGGCTTGTGAGAAAGGGTAAAATTCAAGATTATGGTCAGGTGATATACGGGTAGTATTGTCCGCCGCGGCTGCATCGACTGTGTGAATAAAAAATATTAATCAGAGTATGAAAAATTGATTGCGATCATGCAAAAGACAAAGGGTAGCGTGCAAATCTTTTTTTTTTGTTCTAATTCAGATCTGTTCATACTTGTCATTTGTAAGCTTTTCCGTGCTGAAAGATGCAGAGACGCAACGTAGCACATTCGTAAGGCTATTATTGAATATTCGGTGAACTTACCATGGCTGGAAACAGGACCGAGACCACTGAATGGGCCAGTGACACCGAAATGAGGTAACCGTGATGCACCGATCATATTGTTCGCCTGAAATAAGTCAACGACGCATTCAACATGTGGATGAAGCCAGACTACTCACATGTGGAAATTTATTTTGTACGGAATGTCCATGTAAATCAGATAAATAGGTATTGTTATTATTCAACGTTCCATCACGTGTCATTAGAGATGGTTGAGAGTAACTTGGGTTATTATAGAATACTGATGGATTACGTGGTGGCGTCATGAATGTCCTTCCCTAGAACGAAAATCGATCGTTTTCAATGTACACAGCCAATCTGTATTCTTCAGATCCGCGTTTACTTGCTGGAAAGATGAGGCTCCATACATGTCTCCATCTAATGCACCATTTGAAAGCATGTTTTGCTAGATAACCAAATAGAGAGAGTATTTCGCCATCGTTTCATATCAACTCGACACTTACATATCTAGAAATCGAATCTCTCGTTTGTACACTCGTCACCGGCAATAAGAAAAAGGACGCACTGCTCTATGCTTCTCTCTTAACGTCGTTGAACGATCATATCTAAAGTAGCGAGAAAGAATCAGATATTTCAATCCTACATTGAAGATTTATTTTATTTCCCTGCTTGTTAAATGATTTAAATGCACGCGTAAATAAATGAAAAAAAAGAGCAACTGCACTCATTGAATTATCGTATAAGAGAAGAAAATGAATTATTTTTCTTGGCTACACATTCATTCTCTACTACAGACAAACGAACAATTAAGTTTCGAATAACAAACACACGCTAAGAGACAATGAAAAAGAAAGAAAAACGAACGAAAGAACACCGTAAACTGATATATCTGAAGCATGCTGAGAGATGACGTAATAGAGAATGAGAGAGATAGATCAGAAAAACCCGTATGATCATATAAATTATAACATGATATGAATAATGACATAGATGAATAGAAAGAGGAGAAAACCAAACAATCGTTTGATGCACAACACAACATTGAATTATTTTTGGTTTTATTCGTTGATTTTGTTGATAAATACGTGTCGATGACGATATTTACCAAAGTGGACCATTGGATCGACCACCAGGCGGATGGAATACACGAACACTTGTATGCGTATTCTACAAAGCAGAAAATCAGATAGTTGCAACCGTGGAATCAGCTGGTATCGAAATAGGAGGCAAACTATAAATTTTATTCGTCTTACTTTTGCATTGCTATGTCCATTAGTGTCATTTGAGTGACCATTTGTAGACTTATCAGCTGCTGCCTGTTCTTGACCATTTCCATTAGTAGTCGAATTATCATCTGATTTCTCTTCTTGTTCCTGTTCCGGTGTTTTCACTGTGTCATCTGACTGTTTGCCATTATCTTTAATATCCATTTGTTCGAGTTTCGAATTTAAACCATCTTTAGTTGAATACGATTCGCCACTAATTGGATTGTAACCCACTAGAAGAAAGTGAAATCAGAGATAATTCCATTCGGCTAAATGGAATCGAATATCAAATCATATAGAGAGCACATTGCGAAGCAAAATGAAATGAATTGAAGCAGTAGACTTGTCTCTGTCTGAACATTCCAAATTGAATTTTAAGGGTGAAATTTTCTAACTCAAATATCAATTAAGATAATTAGATTCTTGTCGAACAAACGACAGCAAGCGACAGATGGACAACAATACAATAAAGCAATAGGCATTTACACGAGTATGACTGAAGCTGGACGAATGATAAACATCTAAATAAAGTCAGCATGCATTAGATTCGGATGATCAGGAGTTATTGTTGTTGTTTATGCACAGAAAATTAGCCAAAAAAAGTCATTTAGTAAGTGATACACACTGGTCTATGTGTTCAATATTTGGAAATACTATCACACAAAAGAAAAGCGGATATTGATATACACATCGCGATGTTTATTTCTCTTTTGTTATTAATAGACACACGATATGAGACAGACGGAGAAGGAGAAAATTGGTTTGGGGTGTGTTTTTTTGTTGAATATGGCACAAAAAAGGAAAACACTATCAGACTCACTGCGTGATGCATTTGGATCTAAACAAAATGTGTGAATTGAACAAAAGGAAATCAAACGCAGCATACGAACTCAATGCATATGTTTCAAACAGTTATCTATATATGCTACCTTTTAATCTCAATGGTGAATAAAGACTTATGGCAATAGATGGCCGATAGTTCTCTTGTTTATTTGTGTATTGAAACCTACCTCGTAAACCTTGACGAGTGCCTGGTTGCCGTTTTGTTTGATTATCATCATCATCTGCGCTACCAAATATACTTGATTTGAATTTTTCGGATACAGCACGTGCTGGTGCTGCTTGAGTGGGTTCATTTGTACCGAAGATATCCGATCGTTGTCGGTCCGGTTTGTTCGATGGTTGTGAAGGCAATGGTTCGTCGAATATAGTCGATTTGTTTTTACCTGAATAGACACTCGGTTTTTGAACTGTTGGTTCAGGATCACTTCCAAAAATATTATTGGTGATATTTCGTGTTTGTCTAAATGAAAGAAGCAAAATGGGAGAATTCAACGAGCTACTGTTGACTTACTTCACAGTTACAGAATCAGTGTTATTTTGTTTGCAACCGAAGATATCTGACTCCATATGATTTTTCTTTGCTGCTAGCACGGGCGGTTCAGGTTCAGGGACACCGAAAATATTTGTGCTATGGCCACCTGGTGGAGCATAAACACTAGAAAGAAAGCAGATGTTCAAAAGTAATTAGAGAGGAGTTAACCTACCGAATTGATGGTTGATCTTTGGAAAAATTCGACATTTCGTAGAAGGATGCGTACAGAAATGGTCTGAAAAAGAAGAAGGCCTCCACTTTCCTCTGTTCAATTCTCACGAGAGATCATTTAATTATTTATTTGCATCGCATAGCTAATCAAGATCGAAAACAATGTATTTCATTAGGAATTGCTGAGAAGTTCAAAAGAAAAGAGATAACGAACTGATCATTCGCTCAACCACATGAAGAAAACAATAACACAACATGTGAATAGAATTACTTTCTAGCCATAGGAGAAATGATTGAACCTTCTTAATTAGTACAACTAACTAACGACAGGATAAGCACGTGAAAGAAAAGAAAATGAACGTCGAAGACAGGCAAATCTGCTCTCACTGACTATTTTTTGTTTTCTCGAGAATGTGATTTACTTTCTTATGTGTGAAACAATGGAGACACGATAATTGCGAGAAATAGATGTCGCACCTAATAGGATGCATTGAACGTGCGTTCGATCATTAAGTACGCGTGTAACAGATGTTCTATACAATTCATCGGTCAAATAGAATGTCTCAATGGAGAGAGTAGGTCATGTCGATCGAATGAATGAGTAAATGAGAAAAAAAATTCTCTCATTCTGTCTGATCCGATCTAGACAATTGACGGTTAACCTGCATCTACGTGAAAAACATTTATTTATTGACCAACACTCTTTGATTGTTCAGTCGATAATTGACCTTTTCCGATAGTGTAGTAGTGTTTTACGATGGTTTATAATAAGGAACAGTCGAATACTTTGATCCACGGCAATCGTCCTACCTGATGAGAGCATTTCTATGGTCACTATTTAGATAGAGACAAGAAGAGAAGTCTATACAATTAAATGGGTGTGAAAGTTTTCTTCTCTTTTATGTAGTGGATGTAATTTTATTAGTATAAAGGTCAGCATGAGGTTTAATTAAGTTGAAAATTAACAAAAAAAACTTCTCGTGTTCATACTCTCAAATTGACAAGTAGCGTGAAATATCTTCAAATTGAAGAGAAAGTGAAAGACTTCCTCTTCGGGTCATTGCATTTTCAATAGATGCGAATTAATCGAACTTTTGTTCGAGTTACGATAAGAGCGAACGAGACATATGTCGCGAATATCTCTAAGCTCTTCAATTCACATCGTAGAGCATACATCAAATGTGATATTTTCGGCGTTCAATGTTCTTCAATGAAAGGTTAAGCTGTCAATATTTTTATTCATTTGAGAGGGAAAAAATGCAATCAAATGTATAATATGAGAATCACTCGAGATTATGGTTGATGCTTTTTGATACAAGACATAAAAGAAAGATCAGTGAGATTACAACATTTAAATAAGAATAAGATTGATTAATAGGATATACGAACAACATAGAGATCGTCTTCATTCTGCTCGTCTAGGGTTTGCGCTTCTTTGTATCGATAAGCCCACCTTTGCCATCTTCTTCTAATGGATTGTAACCGCCTGGACGAAGCATAAATGTATCATTACGTTTCGTGTCCATATAGATCTAAGTGAAATATAGAAAGTTTTGAAGATGATTTAGATAGATTTCTCTTACCTTATTCAAAGCAACCAGTAATTCATCCATTTTATTCGGAAACAATGTGACTGGATCATGATATTGAACGCGACTACCATCATATGGATTCAAATGTAAACGATCCATTTCTTGCGTTCGACCCAAACCTAAACAAATGAGAGTGATATCAATGAGCCGATTTGTGTCACTTATTACCTGTCCATTTCTTCATTTGATTAACAATAAAGCCCACGATTTCATGTTCATTACTTTGTAACGCAAAGTTGTTCCGGACAACCCGAAATGCGTCTGCGATGATTGAAATAAACTGAAAATAAACGAACACGTATAGATTGAATATTCTCCTTTCGATTTTGATGCGTATGAATACATACCATACTCATACAGATGAAAACGACAAAGAAGACGAATAGGGTAAAGCAGAATGGCCCGAGAAAGATATCTGCTGCATAAAGATCTGATACATCGAATTTTAATAACATCATTTCAAATAACATCTGTGCTGTTTTAAGTGGATCTGAACAAGCCCAAATCTTCGAACTGAATAGCAGATAGAACAATGCCAAGTAACTCAGATAAAGAATGGAGAACATAGCCGAGAATGAGAGTAGATCTTTGAAAGCATACGCTAACGTTGATGATAACATTGACATACGTTGATTAAATCGGAGTAAACGAAGGAATTTGATTGTACCGAAGAAACAACAGAAACCCAACAAGAAGGTTAAAGTATCGTTTGCATAAACGGCCAATTGTAGATTAACGTACGCATAACCATTCGTCTGCTGAAATAGTTCACCGACCCGATTAGCTTCACGAGCACGCCATATATAGACGCCTAAGCCGGCCCAGGAACATGCAATGATACCGATTTCCATGTATGACCAGAAATCACGGAAGTACGCCATACGACGGGTGAATAACGAACGAATCTCACGTTGCATGTAATAGACAATGAAGAGCATATAGACGATCGAACAGATCAATTTGAATAAACCAAAACCTAGAAACACAAAGACGTTAATGTCGACTTACTTTTTTTCATTAGTCACATCCCTACCTTGATAGTCGTTTGAGAGTGTGAATGGTTCAACACGTGCTGTTGGATAAATGCCGCCGGTTGGCAAAAATTCAGCCAGGATAGTAACAAGTATAAATAGATTCACATTCGGATTGTACAAGCTCATTTGGATCATCACTGCGCGTGTGTGCATGTCGATCCATGATAGATCTTGTAATAATGATATATTCGATTGAATATCACTCATCTTTCCACGCAAAGTATAGACATAACCACCAGATGCATACGTTGCCTGTTCACCAATATAAGTATATGTATCCAAAGCGTCGCTATCATTGTACATAAATGCATCGTTAATCGAAGTTGAGTAGTTGCTCCATGGACCAGCGGTTTGATTGTAGACTGTTGACCAGCTTGGATAATAGGATTGTTTGTCTTCGTTGAGCATACTGTAGCCCGCTTCACAGTATGGAATAATATTTCTGAACGCTGTTAAGATATTGCACGAATCTAGAAAGAAATAGATTTGAGTGAGACTAATGCAAACGAAGGTGAAATACCAGGTTTAACGCGTAGTTGCCGCATTGTCGTCCAGCCTAACATACGATTCGTTTTATCTCCGATGAAGCCTAAACAAGATGAAAGAGTCTAAGGAGATTCTATGCTATTAATATGCCACTCACCAGATAAATTCGTAGGTCGATCACCATTGTACCAGTTCGATGCTCGAAGTCGCGGTAAGAAGGCAGTGTTGACCCAGGTCCAATATTGGTCCAAACGATAAATCTGTTAAACGTCAAGTAAGAAAGAATGAATGAGAGATATTCAACATTCAGTCATGATATTTACTTGAGTGAAACTGGTAGTTTGACTGTTCAAATCAAGTAGATCCTCGCGTAAATGTTGCATAAGAAAGAATGCATTTGGGTCTCGATTTGAGTAACTGACCAGATAGAGTATCCATAAGAATGATGCGTAGGCAATTAATTCTCGAACAATTTCCCACATGCGAATTTCTTTCATTCGTTTATCGCGTGCATACGCTAATTCACCTTCGGTCAATGGTATGTGTCCAGATTTCGAACGGAATGTCAATAGGGATCCATCGTCGAACGCATGCAAATATTCTTCATCACCATCGAGAAATAGATCATCATCATCAGTGTCAATGTTGATATCTTCGTCGCGTCGAATAATCAATGCAAAAAATATTGCCGTAAAGACAACCTATGGGAACAAAGTACATTATTTCGCGTATCAAAAGAGACACTTTTAAAATTACTTTAACTGGCTGAGTGACAAGAATAGATGAGAAGAATCCAGTTATGGATGATGTTAACCATTTACGTGTTTTTACATCGCCGAATTCGACTCCTCGTGCCCAGATGAAAAATCCCGAAATGCAAACGACAAGAGCTGAAAGGCCGTAGGCGACGAAAATGAACCACCATGGTAAAGTGAATGGTTTCTTCTTCTTTGATATATGTTCATCTGGATACACTCGGCCGACAGTTTGTCTATTCGTCAGCGGTGTTACTAATGTTTTCCGCATGTTGTCAAGTTCGTTTCTCGAAAGAACTGGATCCGAATTGACAACAAAGCTAGAAACAACGGAATCAATGAGAGTTATAATTGTTCAAGACAGATGAAATTTGGTACTTAGTCAATTGAGGATGAATGTCATTGACTGCAGCTTGTTCCTTTTTCTGTTGTTGCTGTTCTTGCATTTGACGAAGTGCTTCACGTACTGGTGGCACAGGACGACGACGAGGCCGTAAACGACGGAACATTTCCACCAAGATAGTACTTGGTAAGAAGCAGATCAATTCGACAATAATACCAATGGCAATCTGAATTTATTCGAAAGAGAGATCAAGATTCTGTTCATCGACTACGAATGCAATAAAATGCATACTTGTTCGGGTGTGATGTAAAACGGTCCCATAGCAATTCCGCCAGTTGTTTTCACATCTGCACTGGCCTTTTGGTCATAGTACATAATATTCATCAACCTAAATTGGTCAACGAAGGTAAATATTTCAGTGGGTACATCATTCACTCACATAGACATGAGAAGTAGTACAAAGCAGCATGTGCAACGTTGAGTACGAGTAAAGCGAATCGCTGGCGGTCGTGAAAAGACGGAAAACCAAAGATGACCATCAGACATCGAATGATATGTCTTTTTCGATAACAAATAGGCAAATTCAGTCTTTTGTTCTTCACCAGCAACAGGCACGAGTCGATCAACCTAGACATATGTGGAAGTTGTTTAATCTATTCGTCTGTTCTTTTACTAGTCAATCTTACCAATCCATCGTCTCTTTCAACAGCAAACCATTGTTGGCAGATAAAATGATTTTTTTCCATTGTTTGTAAATTTCTGACGACGATGTATTTCAAGAACCACGATGCTCTATTTCCCGCACCGGAATTATCATGCCAAACACGCATGTAATTGAGTCGACCAAGTGATCTAATAGAGAGAAACGGGAAATACTAGTAAAACTTTCATATTTCATCGAGAGTGTCAGATCTACTTTGGCACTGCCATGATAAATGAATCAATACCACCGCGTTGTAGAATTTTACGTTGTGGATCTTCGAATGTTCGTACGCCTGTTTCTTCATTATCGCCGGATATGATAAAATGAACCTTAACAAAAAGCGATTTAGACGGCAAATGAACATGTTTCAAAGATTTACTTTCGAGTCTGTTCCTGAATCTTTCCGTAGACCAGTAAAAACGATGATTTGATAATAATATTTATCGTTGAGAATATTATCTGGTAGAGGGGTAACACCGAGCTATATACGTACAAAAAATCATTAGAAATGATAAATTCTTTGAAGTTTGATTACTTTTTCCACATCTTTCTTATCTTTGTGTCGAGCATAGATCATAAATGTCGTATAGAGAACAGCTAGAAGTATTAGTGTTAAATAGATAGTAATATTTTTCGAAAAATCGGCGTTGGCAAATACATAATTCCAGTTGATAGGTGCAGGTAAAACTACCCAACCACCGGCAAACGTTGTTAAATGGTCTGAAAAGCATTGCGTTTGTGTATGCGAAGTCTTGCTACCAACCTAGAGTACGAATCAAAACAAGCATTTTGATTCTATTCTCGTTGAAACGAATGGTGGTGTATCAGCTTACCAGCAGACCATCTGTTCTCCAGTTGTAACTATTGTCAAGGTAATAACAGCCTGAAGTATAAACTCGGATGTAATAATTGGCTGAAAAATTTGCTGGACTATCGGTGACTGGAACGGTTGAATTATCAAAACTTGCATTGTTCGGACAATACCGGACGAATTCTGTTTGATTCAATTCACGAATGCCAAACATGGCCGACGTATGATTAGCCGTTTGACTATTGTCAAGTAGATATTGATATATATAGTCATCGCTATCTGTATAGATTTTGTCTAAAGAAAAAAATACGACAATATAGAGAAAATGAAAACAGCAATGATGGTTTACCTGCAGGACAAAATACTCGGTGTCCATTTGTTTTGTTGATTGAGGTGTTTAGTAATGGAATATCATCGAAACGATATATAACGACATAACCGACTGTTGGATCGATTGATTTGAATTCGAATGTTGCTGATAATGTGATGGTTGCTGATGGACCGGTGACATTCACATAGAACAAGGAAAACTGTCGGTTATTGTTTGCAGTCGATGACGATGTTTGTCCAGTAGCATTTTGGAAAGTCATTTGCGGTATGACGATACTGGTATCGCGTGGAATAAGCAGTTCAATCGGTGCAGAAAGTCCTTGGACTGATTTACTCGTTCCTTGACTGTCGAACAGACTTAGTGTAACACTTCGAGATGCACTGACGCTTGCTTGTGTACGTCCATTGTTTCCTGCAGCAGCTAAAGGTGTGATGACAGACTAAAACATAAGATCCAAATAAGTGCATGCGCGTATGAGCTTCTAAAGGCCATATCAAATTAGAAGACTCTCCTCAATGAGAAAACCGTTTTCGCCAAAAAGTTCAACAGATGCATTAGAAGGCCTCCTTTTATACGAGCATTTCAATGAATCGATGAAATCTTGAGCTATTTAAAACTTTTGTAGAAAATCTGGCATTATAAGGCCCCTTTGCCTACATCACTTGTGAAGACATTTTAGTGTGCCCCGAGTCTTTTGGCCTGAGGACGAATTTACTTACATTCACTACGATCGGATCCGAGTCAGAGCAAGTCTGATTGGCGTATAATAAAGCGCAGAACGATATTGATGGCAAAGTCATTTGAGCTCCACCAGCTTGTGATATTATACTGGCGCTTAAATTGCTAATTGTTTGTTTCGAAGTAGTCATTGACATAGCGTCTGTATTGATTACGTTTGTTTGCCCAACGTTCATATGGTAATTGAGAACTTGAACCATTGATGTAATACTATTGTCGACCATTGTAAGAATTTGATTGGCATTTTGTTGTTGATAGTAAAGATTTCGATTCTTTTGTATCGTTTCAGCTGAAAAATCATCTCCGTCAGCGAATAGATTGGGATTGGACCAAACTGAGTCAAGATCCGTTTCATAGTCAGCTGGTAATGTGTTGGCGCGCTCATAATCCAAATTAAGGACAGCTCCACGATCTAACGTAGCTGTGTTCGCAGCAACACCTATCTTACTTAGAGTGTCAGCAATTCCAGACACTGCCATTTGTACATCTTCGTATGAAACACTATCCGCCATACCGCTCAATGCGCTAAGTAAATTGGTGCATTTTGTGGCAGCTAAGCTCTATCGTCGGAAGACAACGCAAAAAAAAGTGTAGATTGTGCTGAGACACGACTTTGACAATGAACTTACACTTGTTTGACGTGTTAACTCCGATGTTCCGTCTGCCAAGACGCTCAGTGTCGACGCTTGCAATTTAATACTATCTATATTGGTTACTGATAGATTGCTGATGAATTGCATTGCATATTCTCGAATAATCGACTGAGAATTAGCGGCTGCTGTATATGCTGCTAAAGCTTCTGTATTATTGGCAGATGAATTAGCTGTGCTCTGAAATGAAAGAATGGCAACGATCGATATCCGTCAATTAATATAGTTGTTGCAAAACTGACCGCTGTTGAAGTCACTGATGTAGAATATAATCCGGAAACGGTAAGAGTTGCTATTGGTATAGTTCCTGAAAGAAGAGAAAGCAATGTAGTAATTGATGAGGAAAACGTTCTTTCTAACCTGATGTCGCATTCTGTTGTAATGATGCACTAGCTGCATTCAAGGTTGTTGATATAGATTGAATCAGTTGACTGGCTGAGTTCTGATCACCTGCATAGAGAGCTTGTTGAATCGGATCGTTCGAACCACCTTGTGTTGACGCTTGTTGAGATAGTGTCATGAAACTGGTGAGAGCTGTCTGATCAACCATGACCTAGTAAGAAAATATATTGTGATTTACAAAAGCTATAGCCATATTAGAAAAGATCGTACCATCACAGTTGAAATATTGCAGGAGGAAACAGCGCCGTAGGTATCCCGAATTTCAGCTACTAATCGAACGGCATAGTTTGAACTTTCATCACCAGGTGGCAAATAAACACTCATCGTATTCAATGTAGAGATAGCAATTGTAGTTCGAGTACCATTCGTCGGCGGATAGACTACAAAGTGAAGAATCTCTCATTTTTCTGTCAATTTTATCGAAGAGAAATATACGTACCATACAATGTATAGCCTTCGATGCCATCAGAATCCGCCCAATTGGAACATGTAATTCGAAAACGCGTCAGCGTTGTGCCATTAGTTCGGTCAACTGTGCAGGTACCATTTTGTGGCGGTGTATTTATAAAGAAACGAACAGCACCTGTGCCACTCGCGATACCACTAGTTTTAGTAACGGTATAAATCGATTGAAATTTCCAATATAGAACCGATGGATTATTTATAAATAGTGCACTAAGCACTGTTAGATTTTGTGTTGTTCGACCTTTGAATGAAAACGGAAGATATTTCTCCAAATG
Organism: Adineta ricciae; assembly: GCA_905250025.1. Classification (NCBI taxonomy): domain Eukaryota; kingdom Metazoa; phylum Rotifera; class Eurotatoria; order Adinetida; family Adinetidae; genus Adineta; species Adineta ricciae. Next base: position 693,767 of record CAJNOJ010000006.1, read on the forward strand.
ATAGATTAATTTGAGTTTTACCGTAAAAGTATATGTTGTCATAGGAACTCATGTCTGGATAAGTGGCCCATTTGATATCAGAATTTGGATAACTGGTTTGGAAGCCAATAAAGACATTCCATTGTATGACGACATTAGTAGCATTGTCACATGTTAAACACTGCGATGTCATCAAAGCTTGTGACGTGGGATTGATACGTTGGTATGTAGCATCTGGTACGCACATTTTAATCACACATCTGAAATGATGATTTTTTAAATTGAAAACAACAAATCTTCGATCTTTATTATCTTACGCGGCAGACACTAAAACAGATTCCGTTGCTTGAACCTGTACTATAGTATAGCCGGTATATACGCGTGATGAGTCATAGATATTGGTTAGCACAGCTTTGAATTCATACGTCTGGAGACTTGGTAAAGAATTTGGTTGAATATAGAGAATTGATCGATTGTTATTGGGTCCGTACTTGAAGAAACTCGTGTTACCTAAGACAAGAACAAAGAATAAGCAACAAGCCAAGCTATTTCGCATGAAATTTACCTGGTGTATTAAAACACGACGGATTCAATGGATCGACGGTAGTAGATTCAATTGTTAACTGGACTCCATTTATGGTCGGATATGAACCAACTCCATACACTCGACAATAATAATTGAATGTCCAGTTCTGAAATAAAAATCTTTCTTTCTCTCATACAATCCAATCGTTCACTCACTGTTGGATCAAAATAATACGAATCAGGATCAACAGAATATGCACCAGGTTGAAACAGAATACTTTGGGTAACGCCATTAGTTATCGTTGAAGTACCGTTTGCAAGTAAATTGACTTGAATATCTGATGCAACGATGGAGACGTATGTGTAAGCTGATGCTTGAAAATCAGGCGCTGCGGCCATCGAAACTGTATGATTGAATAAGTATGTGCCGATTGGTAAAGATCTGGCTGGAATGTATATTTCAGATGTTTTCGCCGAAGTTAATTGTGAGAGCAATTGTTTCGTCACCGACGTTTGAATGCATATTTCCGTAGTGACATTACATAGATATATGCCCCACTGCTTTGTGTTATTTAATGACTTTGAACAATTGAGAGTTGAGACAGTTGCCACTGAGAATGCATTACTACGCTGTATGATTCGTGACCAACGTAGAGTTGGATTATAAAGAACAAACTGAATTTGTGGTACACTGCAGCCGACCGCTGATGTTATTGGAAATGCAAGATATGCTCGCGCAGTGACTGATGTCACTTGATTCCATGCATAAGCGTATAACCATGAATTTGTACGATTGAACGTATGCGTAAAAGAGACGGATGAATTGACATATGTAAATGATTGGATCGTTGATGGGCACGATTTATTCATAGACATTAAATCGTTTGGTATTGATGAACATGCTGTCGAATCACCGTAGCAATCAGTGGCGCTGTCTGAATATTGAATTAATAAACACGACAATGCTGAATAGTTTTGATACATGGCGATGAATGTTTTCGGAACATTTTGACCAACAAGAACATTATTATCGCTAATTACTACACCGGCGACTGCAGAGAGAACGTAGACACTCAATGAAGCTGATTGTGTGTAAGATGGATTGCGAGTTTGAACTAATATAGTGTAAAGACCATCCTAGAAAACAAATCAATGAATGAAGATGAAACCACGAAAAATCACTCCACTTACTACTAAAATACTATTCAATTCGAGATCGACAACTAAACGATATAACGGCGCACCACTTGTAACACCGACAATATTTGAGACATTTGTTGCTTGATAGATTCCGAGTGTTTGAGTAAAAACAGTACTTGAGCCTTTTTGAAATATGACATCGAATGCTTCTGGGATGCCACCTACGAACAAAAAACAAAGCAGAATTATATTTATTTATCTATATTCGAAGGAAAGCGAATCTCCTTACTTGGATTGCTCCACGTGACATAGAGAACCAATTGACTCTGTTTCGGAATAGAATATTGGCCACTATAAGTTAAGTTGCACGTATCATCCAGTGGACTGGTTAAGCTTGGTAAAAGATAGCAAACCGATACGCCATAGTTGTTGAACGGTGCATTGATTCCAATTTTGACGATTTGCGTTTTCGATGAAGCACCATTATATACGGTGAAATTGACTAAAAACACGCCTGGTGTTTGGAATGTATACGAGCCAGTGTATGGTAATGAAAAGTTTTGAACACTTTGTGTCGTTAATGGACTCGAAACATTGAAATCTATGAGAAGAGCGGCATTGGTTGCTAATGGTGAACTTGTATCTTGAACACGTATTGGAAGTGTGATTGCAGCTAATGAAGAAGACGCAATAATTCGATTTAGATGAGCCTCGAAAACCTACCTCCAGTATAGATCATTTGACTTAGAATAGCAGTTACATTTGGAAAAGTAACTGAGAATGATGTTACAGGATATTGAACAGTGATACTAAAGTTTTGTACAACCGTATTGATCGGCCCAATCGACGAGATTGTTAGTGTATATATACCGATAGATGTGTACATATGTGTCCGACTGTCTGGCATGGTGGGTAGTGAAGCTAAGAAAACAAAATATAAGACGAATTGCTTGTGTTTGATAAAAGAGCGAGAATATATTTCGAGCGAAATCAATACCTGTTCGTGGAGCTGACACAACTGTTCCATCACCAAAGTTCCATGTAAAGTTTACTGAGCCCGGATTGGAATCAGCGACATAGATGAGCGCTTGAAATGGTGTCGTACTATTCAGTGACCAATACAGAGAATTAATTGTATAATAAACTTTTGCAAGAATACGTGTCACCATTACAGCGCAACTAATGTTGACAGAATCGATACTATTGCTAACTTGTAGAACGGCTGTATAATTTCCTATAAGTAGAACAGAGCAAGTTTTTGGGATGGTAATTCATCTCTTTTTGTCATACCTGCTGAAAAATAGATCACGTCAAGACTACTGCTACTTGTCGCAGGTGATACAAAGTAATTCAATGCTAATGAAAATGGTCCGAGAGCAACTGATGGCTGATTAATTAAATCAGGTATAATCATAACTTGTGCATTGGATGCTGGTTTAATCGTTGTATTGGCTGCTTGAATGACAAATGAAGCAATACCACGAGTATCATCAAAACTAGCTGCACATTGAGTCGATGGTAACTGTAAAACTGTACTCAAAACGATAGATTTGACCGATGTTGACAGTGTAACAGAAATATATCGGTAAACTGTGCCAACAGCATTAGTAAATGCTGCCGTAATCGTTATTGTACCTGGAATTGCGAATGTATGATTTAATCCTGCACAACTGCTCCAAACATTGACTGGGTAATCTCCAGGATATTCGCATACCACTGGGACACCTGCAACTGTATCACTGAATGAGAATGACACCATCACGTTTGATCCCGAGCTCATTGTGTATTCAAATAAAATTGGACCTGGAAATTGCGTACTGTTTTGTGATGCTCGTATTTGCGCTTCACCAATTGGCGAAACAACAGAGAATGTATCCAAGAGGTGTGCTGTCGATAAGTAATTCCATGCGAAGATTTCGATAGTGTAATTACTCGACGATGTTTGGCCGTTAAGTGAATTCGTTTGAACGAGGTTATATTGATCATTATAAGTATAGTTAAGTTCTGAGCCGTTGAAAAGAACTCGAAATTGTGGTGACGTGCCTTGAGCAATGGTAAAATTCAAACAAAAGGCTGTATTTTTGACTACACCGCGTTGTTGTAGTTGAAGACCGAGAATTGGGTATTGAACATAGTGGGTCATTGTATAGGTGACATTGCTGGCCGTATTTTCGCAACGAGCAAAGATCTAAACAAATAAATATTGACATACTCTCACTTCTGTCGATAAACTAACAGTGAACTCGAAGTGAACATGACTATCAAGTGACTTTCGGTCTCACTTACAGTGTAAACTCCCGGAGTTAAATATTGATGAGTAACATAACTTCCTGGTATGTATCCCGATGTGTAGTAGTACACGTCTGATGTTGATTGTGACGTATCGAAATTGATTCGGCATGCGTAGTTACTACCCGTGACCATTTTCAACTTAAATCGTGCATATTCCAATGGTTGCGAGATGGAAACATTCGTTACATTTGCGCCTTCCAGTGTAAAATTTGTGATCAAATCTATAACTGCGATGGTCGTCGAGTTTGATTTAGTTGAAAGAAGATTTTGCACTTGACAAAGAATTGTGTACGTTCCGATGGTATAGAATGTTGTGCTCATGGTGTTTGTTGTTGAGTTAAACGTATTGTTACCATTAATGTACCATACAAAGCTTGTTGCTGTCGCATCTAGAATGACACAAACTCACGAAAATGAATACCAAGAATCAACTCTGGCTCACTAGCTGGATAAACGTTTACGACAAACGTTGTCAATACATTAACACTTCCTCCCGATGGTCCAACAACTTCAATCCAATCAATACCATAGACAACTGGTAAAATAGTCGACAATGGGTATGTTGTCAGATTGCTTTGTGTAACAGAGGCTAGAACATTGTAATCTCCGGGAGTGTAGTAAAACATTGTCGGTGCGATATGTACTGGTTGAATGACTGTTGCTTGAAGTAAATAATGATAAGCTGTATTATTCGAAGATAAATTGCTGACAGTACATGTAAATTGACTACCAGATATTGATGGACTAACACAACGATAGTCTTGCATGGAATCAGTTGAAATTTCTTTGGCAATATAAGGACCTTGAAATGCTAAAATATCACCGACCATAGCTGTTATATTCATTGTTGACGCTGTATTAGCAACAATTTGTTGATAACCAATTGCTGCTGTCGTTGGTCCAAACTGAGCGACGATTTGATACTGTGCACTGTTATACACTGACGATTGAAAACGGGCACTGGCTGTTGCATTTACGCATGTACGCGTTATGGTTGAGTAGACACCTGTAGTACATTGTAAAGCATAGGAACTTGCGCAGGTGCCACATGTATTTGTATCGTAACAATAGATATTTGATCCTCCGCATACACGGCGAAGTATCTACATGGAAAAATGTGCATGGGATAGGATCAGATTTTAAAAAAACATTGTTCAGCTTACGTAAATAGTGATCGTATTAGCTGTCGAACCATAATATTGTACCGAAGCAATTCGACCAGAAACTGTAATTAGACTTTGAGGTAAAATAGCAATATCACTTGCTCCAAGCAGATTTGCCGAGGCATCTACTATTGGATTGTTAGTTACTGACGATGAACCAAATGTATTATAAGATGCATCTGAATTCAATCAGAAGAAAGTCTTTCATTGAACATTGATTAGTGTTAACTAAATAGATTTTTACCTGGTACGTGAGCAATTGGTCGAGGTCCATCTGTTGAATTGTAATTAAAACTACCTGTTAAACTACTACCACGAACAATTGCAAGGTCACAAGAAACTGTTATTTTTGTTGCTGTTACATTTGGACATGTCAACGATACGTCAAGGGCCGATATTTGATCAGTAACTTTGACTACCATGGCAAACATTTTTGGCTAAAAAATTTGAATAAACATGAAACAGATTGAGTTCAACAGTTAGTTAAGCATTTATTCTGCTCCTCTCGCATAAACAAGCATAACAATTGCCTCCGTGTTATTAATCTCTGTATGTAACACTTAGTATAACGAGTCTAGACAGGATCATCACAAAAAGAGCATCCCATTGTTCTATCTTACCGTCATTCCAACTACTGATCGAGCAGCAACGGACACGGAAAATTGACCGGTCTTCGCGAAAACATGAGTGATGTTTGTCACCGTATTGATTGTTCCACTAAACCAACCAGTTTTTGTTCCATCACCGAAATCAACTTGATAGTTAATATAACTGACGGCACCTTGATAACCGAGACCAAATTGATAGTTTTGATTTACCGATAAGCTCATTGCCGATCCTCCACCATTTAAGGCAATGCTTGCCGTCTACAAATTCGTATAAAAACAAACTAAATGTCACCTCAAACATCAATTCTAAACTTACATCAAGAACTCCGATTGATGTGTAGACAAGTTCATGATTAATATCACCGCAATAAACAGTAGAATCTCCAGTGCAAGAATCAACCTCACATGATGTCGTAGTCGCATTCAATGCTGCTGTACTTATTGACAGTGGACCACAAAAACATAATCGACCGGCGGACACACTTGCGTATGCATAGCCCCCTGCTGAACATGCTTGCATACATGTTCCCGGTGTATTCACATTGAAATCATAATTAGCTGGACTATATGCATAGAGACGCATTGGTCGATTGATCACCCCACAGCCCAACAAGCCTGAATATAGGAATGAGCTAGCCTTCTTGTTTCGTACTTCTCTTTTAAAACTTTACTTTGCGAGGCTACTGAAACCGATGTTGTTTGTCGAACAAGCGCAAGCTAAGCACACAATAGAAGATCATTCTATTTGGGAGTAGATATCATCGATACATACCGAAATGAGAACATGGATCAACCAAGTTCGATCCATGATATTGCACAAAAGTTGTTTTTCTCTCTCTATCTTTTTCAACAGTCAGTAATTCCCAAATGGAAAAACAACTTTATTCAAATTGTTTCAAAAGTAAAATGCTCCGTAAGAACCTCTTTGTCTCTTTCTACGTTTTCTTCTCTCTGATATTTTTCTTAGGAGAGACTAGAGAGAAACGCAATTTTCTAAATATATATTCTTTTAAGTAATTAAAATCGAGCAAGAAAATTGAAAGATCTGAAAAGTTTTGCAGAGAAAATATCGAGAATTTTCTTCAAAAATAAGAAAATAAGTGTTTCTTCGTTGAAGAGAAAATGTGTTAATTACTTTGAAGTAACGAGCACTCTTTCTGACAACTAATGGCGTTTGAATTTCCACTTTCAAAAGTAATCAATGATAACGTGCAATCGCTATAAAGTATGATATTTTGCAAAGATGTGTGAAAGCAAACGACTATCCATTTCATCGAGATGACGTCAATCAACGTCAGAAATTTCAAAAGAATAGCATATTATTTTTCCTAATCAACTCTCAAATTGATCTATCTCAGAAAACAACAAAGCTAAACAAATGTCTGGGATGAAAAGAATACAACATCTCTTTCAATACAAACGATTCATTTGTTTCCGATTAATTAAACTATTTCGATGTCTAATCTTGTCAACGAGATCCTTTCGTATGAACATCAAAGATAAAAATTTACTGATGAAATATGTTTGCATTAATCAAATTGATTCAGTTCATAACTATATCTTGTCCTGAAATTAGAAAACAGGTCATTTTAAGTTGAAGAAAAGACGACTAATCACATCTATGATTACTTTACAAAATTAATTCTCAGAAATGATTGTTTTTTCTTAATGCAATATTCTAAATTGTTCCTATGCATTGAAAACAACGGGCAACAGGCGTATCGATTCTCCCGGAAAAACACCGTTTGTTCATTTCAATGATGACAACATCGCCGAATTGGTTAGAAGAGTAATAATTTTTTCTTTAAAAGGGAAAAACTAACGCAACAGTTGGATGTTAGGCGTCGCAAAAGAGAAAAAGCATCTTTGAACCATTAAGTTGAGTGATATATTTGAGTACTCAAATCATGAATAAAATATTTTCTACAGTGAACATTTCGAGAAAAATTCTTGATTTTGTTTATTCTTCATAATAGAAAAGAAACATCACACAGGCAGATTGATGAACATTATTTGTATTAACTTTGTTTTTTAAAAAAATTTTGAATTCTATCTTTGAAATAGATCGGAAGAAGCGAGAGAATTGCACAAAAGCCAAGAATAATTATTGAACGCCACGAAAACACATCCGATGCCGACGAGAGCTGGTGTAAAGTTTTTCCTGCTTGAATAAATAGGACCGATGGCAGTGCAACACCCGCGAATGTTCCGAGAAAAAAAGGTTTCAATGGGACGTCGAGAATTGGCGAACATAAGTTAATGAACCAATTTGGCAATATCGGCGTAATACGGAGGAAAATTATAAACCATAGTAAACTATCTGAACGTGCTTGAACCTGAAATATCAATTGAAATATGATGTTTTGTTGGAATCAAGAAGAAAGAACCTTTCGTTGCCATTCGATGATTCTTGTTCGAAAATATTTCAGAAGAAGATGTCGACCGAAGAGTTTAGACAATAAATAACAGAAACTAGCACCCAGCGACGAACACAGACAAACAAGAAATAAGGCCAGTGGAAACGGGTAAAGAAATCCGGCGAGAATACTGAGAAATATCGAACCGGGTATAGCGAATGTTTGTAGACTGCGAAGAGAAAAAGAGAAGAATATGGTTTCTGATATGCAAAAGACAACTTACAAAATATACGTGAGAAAGAAAGCGATCATGATTATATATCGATGGTGTTTGCTGTATTTGTAAAGAACATTGCCAAGATACTTTGCGTCATCCATTGTTTTCGGTAGTTTAAATGCATCTTTTTCTGATCTAAATGACTCGTTTGGTTATGCTTCACATAAATTTGCAAGTTTTGTTTGCTACATACGGATCAATTTCAGGAAATAGGATGTATATCACAAACAAACTTGCTATGGATACAAAAAATATGAAACCAAGAATAAGAAAGTGGCGACGTTGTACGCGTTCGTTTTGAACAGACAATGGACTATTCATCATCATCAATTTACAATCGAAAATCTATTTAAAAGAGAACGAGCGAGTTCTTTGTTTTATACATGTAGAATATAAATCTGATTCATCTGACTATGTAGTGCAACTTGGAGGGACACCTTCCGATTGATAACGTACTGTTCTAATGCATCGCATGCGAGTTTAATAGCTACGCCAATGCGCTCGAATACCTGCAGAGTGAGAATCATCAGTAGTGGCAGCTATTCTTGTATCGATTTCCGCAGCGTGATATAGGTGATTCATGTGAATGTGAGACTTACTTAAATTATTTTAATATTAACATAAAGAAGCGAGATATCTAAAAGAGAAAGAAATCATTGTCCATTTATTCCAAATAACATTTTCATTATTTTATTCCAGAAAAAAAATGTTGTCATTAGTAAAAAAAAAGAGAATGGCTTGTCTTCAGAGAATAGTGCATGTTTTGCTATGTGATTGTCTTTGTATTGATTTATTGAAATCGGGTGTCTCGCTATGTTCCATGCTTTTCATGGTCGATTCGTGTTGAATTTTAATTTTTGATAAAGAATTCGGCGTTGAATGTGCTGTGATATCGCTGATGAGTTGACTTTTGGATGATTCGACGGGCTTGGTTTTATTTGGAGGCGATGGTCGACTAACACCATTGGTTTTCGATGTAGATGAAACATGATTTGTTGTTTCAGCCGACTTCGCGTCGGCATTCTGTTTGAATTTAGCTATTTCAGCTTCTTCTCGAGTGATTTCTTGTAGAACTTTATGAAATGGACGCAGTTGAATGTTACCCGCACGATCTTTTTTATGTAAGACGAGGTAAGTCGACAGTGATGTGTTACCATTCAACATCAATTTCGAACATTCTTGAACTTCGTAGATTTTACGATCAAGCAACTGATATGTGGTATCGGTTATATGAATATGCAGTGTCTGAAAGAGGCCATCGAACATGAATGATGAATGCATGAGAATCGACACGTACTTTACTCATTTGTTCCATTCTATTCGCAGTTGTTACCGTGTCGCCAAAGAGACAATAACGTGGCATTTTTATTCCAGCGATCCCAGCAACGACTGGGCCACTATGACAGCCTAATTTAAATAAAGTTCCGATTTTTATCATTCAGATAATCATTTCAGTGGGCTCACCTATGCGGATTTTCAGTTTTTCGTTATTTGTCGGATTTGTCACGGTAATGATGGAATCAAGCATATCAAATGCCATATCAATGATTTCAGCCGCATGATTTCGCGCACCTGACACATCCAAGAATAGAACTTCATCATTTCAAACAGATAATCAATTGACTCACGCTCGGGTAAACCGCTCACTAACATATAAGCATCACCAATAGTTTCCACTTTATAGCAGTTATGAGTTTCCAAACATTTATCGAATTTAGTGTACATTTCATTGAGAATTGATACGACTTCCATGGGTGTAAGCAAGGCACAGATGGATGTAAAACCGACGACATCGCTGAATAAGATGGTACAACTTTCGAATGTCTAGAAGAAAAGCGGTTCTGACACGTTTGAGTAATTTAATAAACAACAAAATGAAAGTTTTCAAAGCAACGCGTTCGATTGGCTAATGAGCGAAACTATTCACGGACATCCTATAGATATCGCTTGTTTTTGTCCTTAATGTCTTACCTCACAAAGATTCACCGGCTTTTCTCCACTTCGTAATCGATCAGCAATCTTTTTTGGGATCATTTGATATAAAAGTAAATCCGTCTTTTTCATCTCCGTATCCAATTTCTTCATACTTTCTTCTAATGCTTTACTCTTTTGTCGTTCCTATAATAGAACAAATCAAATCAAATCTTCTTAGACTTCGCCATTGTTTTTACTTGATCAAGTGCTAATTTAAGTTCGGCACCTTGTTGAGTACCAGCTAGAACTAAATCTCGACTGGAATCATGCATAGAAAGATCATTTATGAATAAGCCAGTATTAAACATTACATCGAGATTTTCCAAACTAAATAAGATTGTTCAAATCTAATTCTAACTATTGATTCAATTAAACTTACACAGGTGTTGCTAAATAAATAATAGCTTTCCATTCGTAGACGTATAGCATCTGACCTCGGAGACGTAAATACTCTTCTTGAACGTCACGCGGCGGTGTCGTTGTGATAATCATATCTTCAAATGACAAAAAAATGCATGCTAAATGAAATCTGATTTGTATTTTTTACCAGACGGAAATTGATCACCGGTCTGATTGATAGTTAGTTCACTGTCATCCGGTTGTTTACGAAGTGGTTCAATTGTTGAAAATTCAAACACATTATTCGAGTGTAAAACAATTTGGGACCAATTTAAAGTAATGAGTGGTCTAAAGAGAAAGCTCGTTGGTGAAGGAAAGAATCAGGATTATATTATGTGAAGAAGTTTACCGAACAAGATTGAATATATCTCGAACTAATTCACCAACAATATTCGGAAATAGTTGTGTTAGCGAATCTCCTGCTGATATGATTTCTAATGATTCCGAAATAACCATATGAAATGGAAATAAGTCAAAGAAAATATGACAGTCAATAGTTAAATCGAGTTCGTTGGAATCTTTGTCCGATGTAATCTGTTTACTATAGGCTGTATTTTCAAATTCCAGTTGAAATATGACATGTACAATGTCAAATTCTTCGCTTTCACTAATCGCTTTGATTTCGACTTCTGTATTATAGAATCGGCGACCGACCTGAAATTCAAACGAAGGCATATTAGATATTTTCATACCATCCTTTTCCGAAATATAGGAAATCTTTTAGATATATACGCCTTGTTACGATTGACTTAGAAGAAAACATGTATGTTCAAAGAATGAAACTTCAAATATCTATTTTCTCGCGTAATTACTACTTTCCATCTCAACACGCTCGAATCATGCTTACTTCAGTTATTTGGCCGGCAACATAATGAATAAATCCTCGTCGATGACTGCGATAATGAAGTGTAAGGCCATTTACAGTCTCTTTTTCAACATAAAACGATGGTGGACGCATTCGAGGATACGTATATCGCATGTATTCATGTAGATTATCCAAACCATTCAAAAAGTCTCGCATATTATGCCCCCTGAAAATCAAGATAAAATAAAATAAGTTCTCCGCAGAACAAATCATATAATACAGAATTCTGAGAACACGATCGTAACCATAACTCGATATGAATGACACGAATTCTACACCGAATAAATCCATAATATCGCTAACGGGCTCATCTAAAAGTAAACCAACGACATAGTTTTCCAGAACTATGATTAAAAGATCGGCATACTTATGATTTCACTTAATATTTTCGCAATTCGTACAAATAATGTTTCTCCATACTGCTGAAAAGCTGAAAATTTATTCGAGTCCAGGTGAAGGGCAATTCGAATCTTTTCCCACGTTTCTTGTCCATATCTTGCTCGAATAATCTCCGAAGCCGATTGCAATAGAAGACCGTACATTTTAATTCGATGATTTGCTTAACTCGTCTCTTATAGACCCATTTCTTGTGAATAGAAGAAAATCAGTATATGATTATCTTGAGAATGACGAAGTAGAAAAAAAGAGAAAAAAGATAGATAGTCTGTATCTACACATGAGCAGGATGTCCGAGGAAATGTAAGAAGCGTTCACGAACATCATCAGTGAGCCGGTAAATGTTAGGTTGCTAGTTGTGTTAATGCGACATCCTGTTTCTTTCTTCCCTGTTTTTTAGAGAACGAAATATATACTTTATCTCGCTATCCGAACGGATGTACTCGTATGTTGCTTACGTTCAACAATATTTAGTAATGAAAAAAAAACCCACGCGAGATGATTAAAGGTAAAAAAAAGAAAGAGAAGAGAAAAAAAAAAGTTTATAGAAAAACTTGAAAAACACACAACACACGAGCAGCAGAGGAGTCAAGTGTATGCTGAATATATAATCAGCAACATAAATCTCATCTCAAAGATAAATATAATAAGATATATGTCTTTGCGGGAATGTATCCTTTTTCTCCTTCCTTTTTCATTATCACGGCATGCACCTGACATCGCTGTAAGCCTAAACTCTAACTAATTTCAATATATCATCATGGAAAAATACTTAGCAACTATTGAGTAGATGAATGAATAGATCCGGTGGCTAATTTTCGTTATGTATTCATGCGACGGTTGATGTCTTTTCATTACTTATTGCGTGATCGAATAATTAATGAAAGATTCTTCACACTAAGATGACTTATGCATATATATATATCTAACGAAGGTTAAACAAACTTAGTTTTCTCTCTTGAAAAAGCTAACCGGCGTCTAGGAAATACTCTCGATGACTTTAGCAGACTTACGATGAATCACACTACTCTTATTGAGATGCATCTCAGAGTGCTCTCAAAAAGATCATGTTCTTTCCTTATTTTTAACATACAAATCCAAATGAAACTCATAGGATGTCTGAGCAACTCCGTGGATCATCTTCTCTGTGTCAACAGGTTGAACGATGGCTATTCTTCTATACAGCAAGAAAAGAAAAACTCATACTTTAACAAATGGAAAACAGTGCCATACTCGATGAGATTGCTAGAGACATATATCCATTAGGCTGTTTTGCTTCCTTTAATAAATAACAAAAGACATGTTGTCAATGAATAGCTAATTGCAGTATTGCCAGAAAATTGTCACAATCTTCTTGGCACAGCAGAAGCTCTTAGAATAATGTGAACTCTTTTTAAGTCAATTTCCTGCATTACGTGATATCTTTCAAAAAGATATGTTCCTATAATTAGAATATGAAGACCTCGAATATCCTCGTGGCTTGTCGGTCGACAAAAATACTTCTTCAAAGGGGAGAACATGTTAATGTTCGAGCTTATGTTAAACCCAAAGGTATTTATCGATATTTAAATAGAAAAAATCCATACTAAAAATAAATATAAATCATGAAAGTAAGATGTCGAATACATTACGATGTTATCAGCGGGAGCAAAGAAAACAGCAGACTCTAAAAAAAGTTAGTCACTATGTAACACAACTGTCAAATTGCGACGTTTCTCTTTTTAGAAATTAGAGATTTTGATGCAAAACATGGATGCCGAACTTCGTCTTTCATCATTTTCAAAGTAAACGACGGAATACTGAAGATTGAAAAAACTTGTTGAAAAAATAATCGCATTTGTCAAACTAACAATGGGAAGATTTTCCTATCGATATAAAATAATTACCATCTAAGAAGATATACAACTTAGCAGCTAATGCGCTTTGCTGATCTTACAAATTATCTATGAACATTAATGTCAATGTGACAGACGATATGCCTCTGCAAGCCTTTCCACGTGGTTTATTATGCATTCGATATGAATGCTGAATTTTCCGACATCACGACCATGTGAGATATTTATAAGAGAATATTTCATACTAAATTACTTGGATATGTTCGTGTAGATGTATCTTGTAGGAATTTAGATAGAAAAACACATTACTATGTAATGTTAGATAAATTCATTCTCATCAGATCATCAAAGTGGAAGGAAGATGCAGTGTCCTTGGTGGTTGTCAATTCTTCTCACAAAATTGCCTCTTTTTATTTACACATAAGTGATGCTATTGTAAGAAACTGCATTGCCTCCGTTTGTCATCTTTGTCTCACTTAAATATGACATAAATGGCACTTTTTTTTGCACTCACCTTTTTCTCGGTCACAAATAGTTAATGGAGTTTCGATATACAAAGAAAAACTTCTTTTTCGTCGAACATCTCAATCAGTAAATTTGATTAGAATGAACAAGCAAGAAAAGTCTGATTCTATGTCAGGAGCGATGTCATTTGTCTCGTCGGAAATACTTTTTCGAGTTAGATCATCGATCTACTTTGCTTTCATGAATATGATCATCTCAGCAACAACTTTAGAAAACTAACAAGTCAACCATTCATAACAAAATCTCAATATAACATCGCTGACCAGAAGAGTTGTGAATTGATTTTGTGTTGTTGATTTATCACAACAATTAAGTCCACACTCACTCTCACCCTGATAATGTAAGAATCAAATGATCACATGAAAAGAGCGTAACGATTGATTTTCCTTTTATTCCCAACAAAACATGATAAAGAAATCAACCACAGAACGAACTTCTTGAACGAAGTAGACACGCGCATATAATGCATTTAACTATCACTTCGACGAAGACTTCATTTGATACGGATCTTCAATTCGTCGAAATACGGCTAAATATTTATCACCTTTGTTCCGCTCAACTTTTTTTCCTTCTTCAGTCGAGCCAACAACATGCTCTACACACGGATCACTCTTTAGCACTGGATCATCATTATCTATTCGTTCAAATAATGGAAAATCTTCGAAACATGAACACATCCACTGATGCAAATCTAATACATCCGTACATGTATAAACTAAACCACCAACACGTAATAAATAAGCATATTCCGCAAGTAATTGTTTATTGATAATTCTCCATTTGTGCTTCGCCTTTTTGAAATGTGGATCCGGATAGAGGAAAAACATCTTGCTTAATTGACCTTTATGAAAATACGTTGGAAGATATTTCATTGCATTCGTTCGTAGGCAACTGATGTTTGTATATTGGCCAGGGTGTTGTTCACGTAGAGCACGAATACGATCGAGAACATAATCAAGTACCTTGACACGTATTTCCATTCCTAGCATTAGTTTATCGGGGAATAGAGGCGAGAGAGAAACTAGGAGACCACCATAACCACAACCAACGTCGACGAATTCGACGAGAGGTTGTTCGAGTTTTTGTCGTTTTGTTGAAATTGCTGATTCATCGTCAGTCGATTGTTTGGAGGACTGAGCGATGGATGGATAATGTGATGACCAATTCATTGTATCCGGTTGAACAGGATACTCAATCGAGTGATCGGACAATGGATTGGAGTGAGCACGTTGACGATAGTATTTCTTTTGAGGTAAGGACATGTTTTTAATCTGAAGAGACGAGAGAAAAAAAATCACTGATATGTCTTTTATTTAATTCAAAATAGAAGATTCAGCACGGTTTTCATTTCTTTTAACAATAAATACTGAATTAGTGAACAAGGTAAATAATTTTCGAGTGTCGCGATAGATTTACTCAATGGACATGGAAGTGTCTTTCGTATTGCTAATCGCGCAATATCTTTCAATTGTCTTGGTTTCACCAGATATCGTTCCATTTCACTCATAAATTTCTCGTAATCGATAATTGCATCCATGAGGTTCGTTTCATGGGTCGATTGATCATGTTGATACTTTCGATTAATATAAGGAAACGCACATTGAAGTGGACGGCAGGCAGCACCAGCATAGAGCGCCATTCGAGCATGATCATATAAAGCGTAGTGAACAGCTCGTGTTAAGTAAGTATTACCAAAATTGTTCTTCCAATCCAGACGAGTCCCTTCAACGATAAGTTCATGTGCTAAAATTGAAAATCACTCTCATTTACTATCTTTTAGGAAAAATACAAAACGTACCGAGTGTTATGTTTCCACCACGGTGTAAAGTACACATCAACGGCGTTTCAAAACAATCATCTCGATAATTTACATCACAGCCAAGTCGAATGATTTGTTGCATTAATTCTAACAGGTGTTCTGTCGGATGGTCAACTGTTCGATCACAAATTAAATGGAGTAAATTTTTTCGATGCGTTGCTGTTATTACATTCGCATGAGCCCCTGAAAGGTTTCAAAAAACGCTCTTTCGTTACATCCTTCCAGTCTTCTCATTACCGTGATTTAACAATCGCTGTAAAAAATCAAATTCACCATCAATCACTGTTAAATGGACAAGACGCATATGATGGATATTGTAAACATTCGGCGACGCACCGGATTGTAATAGATATTGAAATATGTCTTTTCTAGTCTATTCGAATATTTGGGAAAAGAAAACAAATCTTTATATATGCTGTTCATCGACACATACCACAAGCGTACTTCAAATAAAGAAAGATTATCCTGCTTATCTTTACAAATCTGATAGGCTTCGAGCAATGGAATGATTGTATACGAACGGACGGAGCAGTTCACATCACAACCTAATTCAATGAGAATTTGAATAAATGCGAGATCACTACGACGAATGGCAATGATTAGAGCAGTTATAGAATCCGTATTTGGATAACCATCTATTGGAAATCCTAAAAGAACAAAAGTATTGACATTGAGAATTATTTGATCGAAGGAAATTCACCGTAATCATGGACTTGACGAAGAATTTTTTCTTGTTTAAATTTCGTAGCATAAGCACAAGCATCAAATTGCTGTTCGAGACAATAATTTATGCGTTTTGCTTGATTATTCAGAAGACCATTGATTTTTTTGATTTTTCCATGTTGAATGTACGTTCGTAAACGACTTAGATCGGCTTTCATTGTATCGTTTGCCATAGCAGTTTGCCACAAAATGAAGTGTTCTTACTCAATTTTACATTTGCATCAAAAACATAGATACACGATCGCGTATCGCACCAATAGAATTACTATTTTCGGAAGCTGTATGTTAGATGACGCACATACGCATAACGAAAAAGAAAAAAACTCTTAATCTACATTCATTTTTTAATACGAAAGAATCGGTTGATTTTCTATCAATAAGACAATATATAAACTAAGTATCACTTTTTTTAATGGTCTTTCAGCGTCAACAACCAACTTTTCTTTTTGCGGAACCCTGATTTTCAGATTACTTTACACGCATAGTCACATTTCATCAAAGCGAATTTTACGAAAGATCATCACGGACGATCTACTATTTCTACATATTTGCTATGTTGTTTTCTTAGAATTGAAGCGCCATCTAACGTGTCTCTTGGTTATGTTCAATATTCCACTAAATACCTATCTAACAAACTCCTGATTCTCGACTTCACTTGAATACTATTTCAATACTCAATTTCTCTTTCATATCCATCGTTTCGTAGAATGGATCTGGAATCAAACGGTGCCGATAGTGACGATAATTTCCTAATCGATGACGGACACTCCACGGATGATAATAGTATTAGTAACAAAAATCTTTCTGAGCAACAGAAAAAAGCCTTTACTTTGCGTTTGTATTTGTCGAAAAAATTTTCACTTTAATTCATTATCTATTTGTTTATTTAGAAGCGGATCCGTCTTACAAGTAAGCTGCACTCATTATCGTCCACTGTAATTGTCTGTCTTCATCTCGATTTAGCTTCTCTGATTATGTAGACATCTATGAACGTATCTACACATTTTTTTCTCGGGGAGACAATCGACCATGGCAAACGTTATTCATTCAAACGATTCAACAAACATCTACACCCTATAGACTGCTCTATATGTTCCTGGACTACACGTTAAACACTACAAACGGTCGAAAACACAAAATGGTTGTACCGCTTATTGAGACATTTAAACAGATCAAAGTTGATGAGAAAGACATTCAATTAGATGATGCAATTAAAGAAAACATTCTTTCGAAAGTGTGCCGCCGCTGTGCATTGAATCAATTGGAATCCATTATTGAAATATTTCATCTACGTTCAATTGAAAATCGACAATTTATCATCAATTTTATCAGTACACGACTCGAGCAACAACAAGACATAATATTTGTTTCTCAGTTAACAAAATTCTTACAATTGTTGGAACTCAATGCAATCTCATTCGAAAAAGTTTGATATTCGAAGTCTAGTTGTATCATATCACCTATCTTTCTTAGGTTATCCTACCGCTTATACTAAAAACTCAATGGGAAACAATCAAATTCGTCATAGGAGATGATAGAAATCTTCAACAAAAGTTGCTTAAAACAATCGATGATTTAATTTCAACTGACCAGTAAGACGATGACTTCTATGACTGACAAATGGTTATTATTTCGTATAGAACTATCATCCGTTCTCTATTAGCTCAAGCTTCGATTCAGATGAATATCAATTCGATCGATAATCATAGTTTAAAACGTGTGGCGAGAAAATTGCTCAAACAATATAAGTTTGATCTACGAGATCTTCCCAATTTAGCCATTCAAGAAAAAGTCACTTTCTTGAAAACATGTTTTGTGAAGAAGTACATTGAGAATAAAGGCGTTACTATCGATGATGAAGATGAAAAGGCATGGAAAGAACAAATTAAAGTAAGTGCGACATTGGTCTACTCGTTAATCTTTCGTCTTTCCGTTCAGGACTTAGTGCAAGATAATCGTGATCTGAAAGTGAAATTAATCGATCTATTTGTTGATTATATTGACGTTGATTCAGCCGTTGAATGGACTCAGTACTATAATCTTGAAGATTTTGAAATACCCGAACAAGTAAAGATTCGTCGTGAAGAAATTCGTCATGGTGATGTAAAATCTCGCTATGTTCCCGTTACACCAGCAACTTGGCCAGCGAATCAATCGGAAAACGATGTGTACAAACCATCTGTTCTTCCATCTGATATTGTCTACATTGAACTTGAGTCCAATGTTGATTCGTTTCTTAATCGATTGGAAGTGTGTATTCTTTTATGGTAGTCCGCTGACGAAACAAATGAGCGATTCTCTTTTCATTAAGTGTTCGCGTTGTGACGTTGGATCTCATCTACCATTTGTCGGTTTCGATTGTGAAACGTTCATTGACCCAACTCAACGCACACTTAGTTCGCAAATTGTCTCGATTATCCAATTTGCGAGTTTGGTTCCTTCACGTAATCAATCCTTCTATGGTGTCTTCGACATGTTAGCATTACGATTACAATTCGATATGAAATCAGTAGCTGAATTTGCTCAGCGTGTTTTCTGCTCACAAGATTTTATTCTTTTAAGTAAAAAGAAGCGTTTGTTCGATCTTCATCATTGAACGAAGTTCTTCGTGATTTAGGTTATAACTATGCAGGTGATACATCATCGTTACTTGAAAATTACCCATCGATGAACAGTGCACTGATGCAAGGTAGTGCAGTGATTGATTTATCTCGTGTACAACAATATGTAAGCTGGGATTTTTGTTGTTATCGTTAAATAATGGCTGTTAATAGATCTTGGAACACTATCCCGATGTCTTTCCGTACATTCATGTTGTAGCCAGTAGTAAATCTCGTGGTTTAAGTGAATTAGTTCGTTTATGTTTTGGTAAACCGCTCGACAAAACACAACGAACAAGCGATTGGCGAAAACGACCACTGAAACCAGTTCAACTTATCTACAGTGGTGAGTTACAGAAGAATTTTTGTTTGGAAAAAAGATAGAATGATCTATTTAGTTTTGGATGCACGAGTTCTTGTTGATATTGCTGTGTTTATTGAAGAACGCACACGAAGTTTACAGATACCATGGTCGTGGTCAGACTTCAAAGGGTACACATGGACAGATAAAGCTTTCAAGAAACGAACCGGTGCACATCAACAATCAGTAAATACATCCTAGATTTGTGTTTGTTTTGTATAGAGGTTTTCGATATTTTCTTTGCGAAAGTAGACTTAGCTCAGTTTTGGAAATCTATTATGTACTTGTCTTTTTCAGATCATTTGATTTAGTATGTTTAGTGCACCTGTTACAGCAATTAAAATACTTCCCACGCATCGTGTTTGTCTAGCGGGTATGAAAAAAGAATGAAAGAGAAAGGAAAGAGCATTTCTATGAAACAATTTATTTAGGAACGGGTCCTTATGTCGTCGCGTTTGATTTGACAACTAATCAACAACTATTACAGGAAAAGATTTTGATCGATTCCATTGTTCACGGATTCGAAATACGTGAGTTTGAGCACGTGAAATGTTTGAAGTTTCATTTGCATTTGTCAATTAAAGGAGAAATTATTCGTGAAACCAACGATATTTCTTACATCGTTGTCGTTTTTGGTCAACGAACCTTTTCCATTATCGAATGGTCGTCAAAATCGTAAGTTAGAGACTTGAATAAGACAAGTAATACCAAACAAATGAAAAGATGACTGGCGCGTTATGTCTGTTTTTCTAGTTCAACTGAATTGAAAACCATCCTTCCTCAGACACGATGTCCCTCTTGGATACTAAGTGCACTCATCGTTTCAATCGATATTTCAAGTCAAGTAATATCGTACGATTGTGTTATTAGTCATCACTAATGATATTCACATCTTTCTCAGTCGTTGACAATACTATTCGGTACTGCATTGAATCAAATCTATCGTTATAAAGAAACATTAGAATTAATTCAGTCGTTGAATTATACAACGTTGTACTCATCATGTCTTTTCCGTCATATGAATGATAGGATCATATTTGCAGCGGGAACAGTGTTTGGTGAATTATTTCTCTATGAAAAAGACTCCAATGATTGTTTTCATGAAAAAATCGCTATTTCAGATCATAATGTAAGTTTGAATCGAATGGAATAGTATCAAATTTATCCCTTTTTGTTTCTACATTAGGGTGCTATTTTTGGTATAACTTATTATTCGAATCTTCTCTGTACGGTTGGCGATGATCGCACAGTGAAGCTCTATAAATTCAATGATTCACTACAACAAATAGCTTCGTTCTTTGCACATGAAGCTCGTATATGGCAATCGTCATTGACATCGACGCATATTCTTACATGCGGCGAAGACTGCTCAATACGGTTTTGGTCACATAAATCGACAGGTGAACTGCTACGAAGTTTTTCTGTTCATCGTTGCAAAAGTGTTTGGTGCATGGATATTTTACGAGATGATCAAAATGAGAAACCGTCGATTATTATCAGTGGTTGGAGTGACGGTGCTGTTCGCCGTCATCATGTGGATGACGTTCCAATAGATTCTCATGAGACGTTGCCGTTAAATTCAACTGTGCCTAATGATTTTCCACGAAATGTGGCTTTTCTGAATTCATTAACGATGATCGTTCACATGAACAGTGGACAACTACTAACGATTGACAAGAAAGATGTTTCGTTGTTTTATGATGGCTGCGAAACATTAAAAAATAGCTATGCAAAGATGAGTATTACTAAACAGGGTAATGAATGCTTGGCAGTTGGTTCATTAACTGGCGGTGTGTTTATCTTCGATCGACATGGAACAGTGACTAATACAATTCAAGTTGATACCAATCGAAATAATAAAATTTTGCAGATATTTTGGCTAAATAACACATTAGGAAACAAACTGTTGATTTGTATTCCTGATGGGATTATGGTAAGATGAACAGAAGCAATAACACACGTCGAGAAGTTTCTTTTTCTCTATAAAAACAAAAATCTCTTGAGATACTTTTGCGCCATGTGCATGTTTTCTATCTCTCTAATTGTTGTCTATTCCCCTATTAACACTACTGCACTCCACCATTCTCTTCTCGTCAACCTCTTCAGAAAACGTGATTCTTTCTTTTTTGTTCTTTTTCCTCATGAAACGCAGCATTTTTCTTGGAACATAGAAACCGTGCGCTACTAAGAATAAGGAAGTATAGTAAACAGACCTTGGCTAAAATAAAATTTCTCTTGGTTCCTTGTGTATTCTAGCTTATCTACGATATATCAACTCAACCAGCAAAAGTTGAACGTCGTCTAGAAGATCTACCTGATTTCGAGCAACGCTGGCCAAATACATGCTTGTACCTCGAGCAATCCAATTTGTTACTATTAGGTGATCGACAAGGAAATCTTCTTTCCTATGATTTACATACCGGTGCTATTCACCAAAAATTCGAGCGTCTACACGGCATCAACGGCACATCGTTCATTGATATCGATCAAACTAGCAATCTGATTCGTTCCTGTGGCCGAGATGGTTATGTGAACTTATTCTCATTAAATCCTGAACAACGACAGTTAGTTCATCAATCAACGTTTACAATTACATCAGATATAACCTGGCTTGATCAACTTAGACATCAACCATCGGTGATAACATGTTTTACCACGAATCATTTTTGTCTTTACACATTCGACGAGCAAATGAAACGCTGTCTAATGCAGGTCGAATGTGGCGGGGGTCATCGAAATCATGATTTTTATCTTGATGCGAACTTCAATGCCCACTTTGTTTATATACGGAATAAACGAGTGTATTTAGCGAAAAAAAATCTTACGAGAATATTCAATGAAGCCACATGTTTATCAGAAATGCCACCTACACATGGAACGGAAATTCGTTGCGTCAAATTGTTTCAATCGAACCATCAACTGTATATGATGACTGGAAGTGAAGATACACAAATAAAATTATTTTCGATGCAGGTAAATATGATGGGTCGAAGTTTAGCGATGAACTCATTGCCTATTAATTAAGAGCGACAAATCTCAAGGCAAATGTGAACATATTTCTACACTACAATCGCATCTCTCAGCTGTTTGTGACATTGTTGTTATTGATAAGTTCTTCTTTTCATGTGGAGCACGTGCTCAACTCTTTGCATGGCAAATGAAGAATAATATAGTTATTCGATCTGGTTATTTTATGCTTCATCCATTACGACGACGTCATGGTGGAGGTGGAACGATACATGACGACAGTAGAAAAGATGTCAATGATGAAGATCATGGATTAGACGTTAGGTAGAAAAGAAATTCTTTGACTTTCTGCACACTCACTCATCGTATTTTAGATTTACTAGTGTTGCAGCCGTTGCTGAACATAATCATGAAAGTTATGTGATCTTCGTCACTGCATCCGATGCTGTTTTACGGTAAAGGTTTTCTCTGATATAAATCGTTTTCTTTTTGTCCTACATAATTGCGCGTTTTCTAGTGTTTTCCGATATACAGCATCAACAAACCGTTTTTCTTTAATTCAAACATGTTCACACTCGGATTATTGTCAACTGCGTGTAAAAGTCTACCCGACACAGTACATTGTATTTGTTTCGTCCACGGATGGTCTCCTCTGTGCATACGATTTCTCAACTACGGATAATCCTATTCGCTCGACAAGTATTAAACTTCATCAATCAGGAATTAACGATTTTGATTTAACTGAAATCCATTCCAACAATCTTCTTCGATTAGCAAGTGTTGGCGATGATGGCTCAGTACATGTTTCTACTTTTGATATAACAAATTGGGTATGGAAACGAGAATACTCAAAAGAGTGTACGCATCAATCACCAGCTACTGGTAACGTGAACGATTGAAATTTTGAATATGCAAAGAATTCTCGTCTTTCAGGTATTCGGTTCGTAGATTCAACGAGGTTTGTATCCATAGGTATTGATCAACGATTGAAACTATGGATTATTGATGACAAAAATAATACGTTGGAATTAGCAGTGAAGTATTTAGTGGATATACGTGATATTCTTTCGATGGATATGATTTTTTGTGAGAAGAAACGAGAATTTGTTTTTGTTGTTGTCGGAGCCGGTGTTCAAACGATTCGATTTGATTCAGTGAATTGCTTGTTTCATTCCTAAATTTCATATGTTTCTAGATGTTTTCCATAAAGTCTCTCTGAATGAAATGCTTAACTGAATTTATCCCATGGAAGAAGGTGATCGTTCGAGCAACTCACCTTCTATTAGTCTTCGGTGTTGTTGCGTCACTTGTTTTCCAACCATCTGGTATGTTTTTATTCGTCTTTTCTCGCACAGATAATCGTTCGAAATAACATTTTCCATTTAGATCTCCGTACTGCTCTATACGAAACATCGAAATATTCTTATTGTATTGCTTATGGTCTTCTTGTTTACGTTTCTCTCTTCTTCTATTTTATGACTTGTTATACCGATCCGGGCTATGTACCATATAAACGTGTATGTTTGAACGAGAGTTCCTTTTGTTTTGAAGTGATTTCAATTTGTAATCCGAATAGGTGCCCAACTGGACTGGGGGAATGAATTCAACATCGGATGACGATGATGAGGAAGAAGATATAAGTGAACAAAACACGAAAGTACCTCGAGATAGTCATCTACGTAAATGTTTATTGTGCAATATCGAGGTAGAGAATCGAATTAGAAAAGAAATTGACAATGATTTGAACTTTTCTTTCAGCAACCACTCCGCAGTCATCATTGTGATTTTTGTAACCGATGTGTGCTCAAATATGACCATCACGTAAACGTTTTCTCGTCGTTATCTTATCGATTCTATCTATATCTTTTAGTGTCCATATCTTGAAACGTGTATCGGCGAGCATAACCATCGTTACTTTTGGTATTTTCTTCTAACAACAGATATCTTAATCGTCTGGTCAATAATGTTATGCAGGTAGAATCCTTTCTTCTCAATTCGATTTTCTTCGATTGACTCATTTCTATTTTCAGTCGATCATTTGTTCCATTCAGCGATTGGTCATCGTGGTTGCATATGAATAAATTTCGTTTATTCTCTATGCACGTTCTCATAATCTCACTCTGTGCGACAACAATTCTGTTTTGTATTCATTCCTTTTTCGCTCTGACTAATTCGACAACGTGGGAACGCGTATCACGACATCGAATTACATATTTGAATCGTTTGCCAGATGAAGATCTCAATCCATTTCATCAAGGTTACTGTCATAATTTCTTCTATACATTTCTTTGCCATCGGGTGAAAGAACAACAATGGGATATTGTTTATAAGAAGCGTGTTGAAGAACATGTGACATTGAATATGTAATTCTGTGTATCTATAATTTTATTGAAATAAACGAAAATAAGGAAAAAAAAGACTAGGAACTCTCTGAGTAATGCGAATACAGAATGCTGGCGCACATCTGAAGGGAAAAGGAACATTGACTTGATGGTAAATATGTTTAATGTTATCTGTACGTTATCAGATAGAGACACAAGCATAATGACCTATGATTTTATCATTCACAGAACTTTCACTTCAGTCAATTAGATCGAAAAGATAATTTCTAGCTTATTTGAAAATTTCGTTGCGTAATAGGAGAATTTTGTTCTTAACGAACTCGAATTTTTAATGGTCTTTTTACCTTTTTCTTTCTTCATTCGCAAAATGCTTAGAAAAATTCAATTAAAAAAAGGTTGAACTACAAAGTAAATGAGATCAGGAAGGTTGCCGTTAATTACCGTTATTGTGTCAGGCATCTCAATGAAGCGACCTTAGATATATCGCATGCGAACGATAGGGGTTTTTCTTTTACGCGTGCTCAACGAACGGTGACAGACTGATACTCCTGTATACAAGCGCTGCACGACCATGTAGAAAAGGTGTACAAAACGTTGTAAAGTATGTTTATTTCTCTTCCATATCGAATATAAACGCACGTGTGTATCGGTGGAAGGTCTTTTGTCACATAAATTTGTCTAGTTTCGTATCCAGCAACGCGAAAGAAAATGGAAAAGATGGAATCTGTACCGACAATTAGTAGAATTGTCATTGAACCTGAGGTAACTATCAGCAGTGACTTGAATGATAAGGAAAAGTTTGTTCAACGGTTTAAACCATCGATTCTCAAGCAAAATACGCAATCGAATGGCCAAAAACAAACACCGGTGCAGTTCGATGTTGAACGCCCATTACATGCCAATGACATAAAAGAACATCGACTATGGGCACTCGGGTCATTAATTTTATGTTTTTTTCTTATTGGCCCAATTATAGCCTTTTATCATACTCGTCGTATAAGACAAATGAAAGCGAAGAACGAACTAGTACGTGCGAAAAGCTTGTCCGAACGTGTAAACAGCATTCTCATTATTTCCAATTTCATCGGTGTCTTCATTTGGGTGGTGTTACTTTTTGTCATTGGTGCGCTTTTCATATTCGGTCTTGTTTACTAGTTTTTGTAGTAATTCTTCGCGATTTTTTCCGACTAAACATATATATATAATGTTTTGTATTTATCGTACTATTTCGAATAAAACGTCCTCGGTTTGTCTCCTTGATATAAGACAAGTGTATATCATTTATGTACATATAATTTGTTATACATATAATCGAATGACTGCCAATGCGAATAGGTCGAAACATAGAGAGAAAAGACCGTCAACCATCTAGGAAAAAACGACCTCCTTTTTTTCTTCTCTCTTTTCTCTCGCACTTTTTTCGCACACGTTGAACCTCTGGCAAGACTCGAAAGTAGTCCACTACTGATCAATCATTTCGTCATTCCCGACATTTTCCTCCCGCTTGTTTTAATCTGTTTTCGCCCTTTGCACTTTCTTTCGATTTTTTTCTCTAACCTTGCAACTGATAAAACAAGATACATAACTCAATATCAAATCATAGACAGTTGTGCGCCGCTCGCTCCTTAAATAACACGCATCCATCCATAGTTTTCTACATTCGAATCTTTCCTCATCTAGGTGATCATCAATGGCGGCGGTCGTCGGCTCCTACCCCGTAAGTTTATACCATCCACATCTGAATCCACGGGGAACTTCATATTACAATGCCTCGTTCATTCCAAGTAACTACTATAGATCAAAATCACCTAAACCTCCACCCAAACGATCGCGAACATCATCGCCCAAGAAACTCCTTGAACATACCGATTCAAAGATTCAACACGTTCGACCACGACGACAACCGCGCATTCATCGACAAGTCATCGTTCTACCAACACCGGAGCCGATTTACCGACAAATACGCCATCGACTGCCAACACCTGAACGACAAGTTATTCGTCGTACATTTTTGCAACGAGCAAACGGTGATATTATCGTTCAACAGGAACGACATCGAAAGAAAACCAGAAGCAGAACGACAACATATCCAATTGTAACAAAATGATCATCTCCTAATTACTCGATTTATCATCACTTCAAACGTCTATACATATACATATTCTCTGCTTTTGTAGTTTCCTTTCACACTTCTTAATTGCAAACGGAAATCTTGTATTTATTGGTACAGATTTATTTCTTTTTTATACTTTTATATTATTGACACAAATAAAATAGAATAGTTAAATAGAAACAGGCACACATCTTCTTATTCTCATTACTCAAATCGAATCGTCTAAATAATCATTAACCTTATTTTTCACACTATATCAGACAGCGATTTCACGTTCAATAACTTTATATCGAAATTCTTCTGTGCATGAACTCATTTTTGTATAGGACCTCTCTTTCTCTCTTTCGATTCACAAGCTAAGTCTACCCATTCACTACATGAACTATATCGTTTCGTAAAGTGATGGATTTCTATTAATAAGCTCATTATAAACAAAACAAGGACTCAGTTCTACTTTACAGTTTGGAACCATACAAGTTGTATCAAAACAAACCATTAATGTGCATTGTTATTCCTATTAATTTGAATGTATGTGTATGTAATCGATAATTATAGAGAAAACTACGACAAGGACGAATTTTTATTGCCTAAGACGACAATCTACTGTATAGTTGTACTCATCAACATACGTTCAATGTAGCAAACGAAACGCTTTTCACACTAACGTCCCGGAGATTCATGATTTCAGAGTCAATTGTCAACATCTGGCGCATTGCTTTCTAATGTATAGCAGCGTCATTAGTGTCACAGCTGTTATTTATTTTCTTTCTTCTTCACGTCGATCGTGAGTAGGAATCCGATGTTGAAAACCCTTAGATGGCGCTTTGCTGATCTTGATTATGATACGATTGGTGAATTCTCGCACTTCTTATGAGTCATGTACGTGTCAAAGAGAAAAATAACAACATCATCATCATCAGTAAACTCTCTTCATGTATTTTCTTTTTCATAACTATGCTTAATACATTTGATGTATTCATCAAATCTGTATGATAATCGGAACCATGTATTTTCATATTCTATTCAGTCTTTTGTTGTTTATTGTACAAAGCTCCTCGCATCAATCACTTTTGGGTACTCATTTTTATGTTAATCAAGATAATATACTCGTCGATAATACATTGAAAACTGTTTCAACCTTAGCACGCCCGTATGATCTTGTCGCATTTATTCGTCAATCGGAACGCTTGGCACGTGTTGATTCTTTACAGACGTACATCGATGCTGTTGATGACATTGTCGATTTGCCATCTACATCGAATTCTGATAAGCAAGATAACGAAGATAATATTGATAAATGTAATGAATTGATACGTGATAGTGAATCGTTAATATTTAAAATTCTAAAAACGAATCTTTATGACACATATTATATTCCATTTGAATTGAAGAATCTTTCAATCAATGCTACAGTCAATGATAAATTCAAACCTAAAACAATCCAAACTTGTAATCAATTCTGTGAAACTCATACGAGTAAACACTTTTCTTTCGTTTCTTTCCAATTCTTCTCTCTGTTTATTCCAGATTTGCTGACATTTGATCATCTACCAAGTATTTCTACTCGATACGACGAACAACAAACCATTCGTATCGACGATGACGAACCAAATAATCCAACAAAAAGAAATGAACAGCAAGCGCAATGGTCCATACACGAATTATCACACAATCGTTCATCGTGGTTGGCGTACGTCTATCTGAGTCGCTACTTCGCATCGAATTTATCCTATCACCATGCTATTGATTGTCTTCGCTGTGCACTTGTCCATGGTTCGGATTACAATGACGTCGTGCTAATCGAGTTAGCTAATATTGTCTTTCGTTATGGTTACATACGCGATGCAATTGTCTTGATTGAGAAAGCACTTGATTATCATTTACGAATGAAAACTATCAACGTGAAATCTTTGTTTATTCGTTCGATATTGCATTACTATTTAGGAAATTTATGTACAATTGATAATCGGTTTCTCTTGGCGATACAATTTTATAATCGCACGAGAATTTTGCTAGAAAAGATACAAAAATTGAATGATGAACAACAAATATCTAGTCTTTCGGCGAAATCGCTTGGTTCTTTATCGATTTCATCATTGTTATCTTTGTCCCAACAGAAAATCGACGCACTCCGTTGTCATCTTACGTTAGAATTATCTTTGCAACGTAAACATCATGTTTTACAAACAAAACTTGCACAATTGAACCAGCTGCGATCGATAACTGATGAATTAATCCAATTGAATTCATTGATTAAGCGTGACATGTCTCCTGGACAGTCGTTTCTCGAAACATTACGCAAGATCAAAGTGGAACAGCAGCAAACGATTTGTGATTGGAAACAATTGAAGAAATCGAAATTACCAACTCGTTCCTATTCGAAACGAGAAGAATATTCAACGGTCATGAAACGTGAACGAAGGTGTTCAATCAATGATATTAATTTGCACTCAATTCAAACAAGTTCGAATCATCTTCTCGGCTTTTATGATTGCCGACCGCGAGATAATGTCGTACTGATTGGCGATCCTTCTGATACAATCGACCGTGATGAACAATCACTCGATTCCGAACAAAATCTCATGGCCTGTAAGTTCTCCGCATGTTCTTCCTCTCCAACTAAATCTATCTGTGAATTTTCTAGCACGTATCGCTGCAAGTAAACATACATATTCCACGCATATATTGAATGAAAACACGAGTGCCGTTACTCCAATTCACACGCATGAACAAACAACATTAACATCAACGACTACATGGCCAACATTGACATCACGTTTGCCGACCGAAGTCATCAATCAATCTTCACAAGACTTCCTTGTGAAACAGTCCAATGTCCTCTATCCACCATTGAAGCACAACACAGTGATTAAATTAAACGAACAACAACTACCAACTTATGCAGAATGTCAAATGCATTATTATGGCCTACCATCGATCGGCGATTACCCAACTGTATGGTTACCTTTGGAAAATAAAGGTATATCGAATGTGAAAGAGGCGTTCTATCAAGGTTTGAACTATCAAAATAAACATTATCCATTGCCTTGGTCGCCTCCGTTGTGTGTTTTGAAGAAGCCAGTCAATGAACGATTAGCAATTATTGAGAATCATTCGGTTTTAAATCGTGTGTCGCGCGCTAAAGCGCCGACGAATCGATATGATACAAATATGTTATTGAATTTATATATGTATATTGATTCGATCATTGATGAACAATTACCGATTGAAGAGTTTGGACAACGTTTGAGATCAGTTAGTGAGAAACATGAACATTTAATACCCGAATGGATTGTTCACTTATTGTCATCGCTCTATTGGCGAGTTAATGGACATTTACCACATGCGATCGATTGTGGATTGAAAGCACACGAAACAATTATTAAAAATAACACATATAAACAGTGGAGTGATCTAACGTTAATCAATCTGGCGAATATTCTATATCTTTGGTAAGAATATCAGAAATATTTTCTCCTAAGGATAATATGTTCTATCTGTTTTAGGGGTAAATACGAGGATGCTCTAGATATAACACAACAAGCTTATTCAATCAATTCTCACGAACCAACAACAAATTATTTTCTTGGAAATCTATTAGCACTCACCAAAAACAACCATACAGCTGCCCAAGAATACTATCGACGCACAATTGCCATCGATCCAGCACATGTTCACGCTTATCGACAATTACGTCTTAGTTATTGCTACACCATGCATTCTACATGGGAAATGATGAGTTGTTCTTCTGACAATGAAAAACATTGTGACGAGAAATCCGTTCGAAGTGAAAGTACGAAGCGTAATTTAATGTTGTCTGTTCCGAATTCGAAGATCCGTGATGCTACTATGGTACTGGATTATAGTAGAACATATTCGTCTTCGTACTATAATCGAAATACTCAATGTATGTTGTCTTGTCCTGTCTTGTCTTCTTGTATTTCGTTTTAAATTTAGCAACGATAATCCAAGGAATTACCTTTGTTATTATTTGACATTTTAGGTCAACGATCTCTTCTTGATAACCGTTCCTCGATTGATCGTTGGTTAAATCGTTCGTCATCAGTCTCATCACCAGAACGCGAAGAACTAATCAATGATGCTCGACGCGCGTACCGTCAATATGGTTTATGCTCAAATAACCATATCGCTAATGAATGTTCACAAGGTTTTGGTGTCACTAACAACGGCTATGATATCGGTCATGTTTTAATCATCTACAATGATGTCATGCAAAGCTTTTATTATTCATTCGTATTTTCCACTGATTATGAAAATATTTTTCTAAAAGAAGGCCAATCCAAATGTATTATCTATGGTACGGGCCGAAAATCGTCGAAATGCCGTAATTTGGTTACCGCGAATCCAAGTATTCTGAATAGTAAACACAACATGACATGGCTCCGTGATCCATCGACTATCTACGAGCATTTAAAAGAACTAATCGAAATTATGAGTTATCAACAACAGTTCGAGAATGAGACGCATCTCTACGAGAAAAATGCTTGGGAAAAATATCTTTCGGATCAATATCTCTTTTCTAAAGATATTCAAACGAAATATCTTTCGAACAACTCAATCAATTTCAATCGAACGAATTGTCAGAATGTATCTGCTGTTACATACAAACCTTATTTGTCAACATGGATATCGCCACAGACGAAGAATATTTTTGTAAATCACACATTTTTCAGACAATTAAGGGAAAATACTGAAATGATCGAACCGATTTGTTCATATCCGATAATTAATCAAACTGATACAAAAAAGAATCTTCAATTACTCGATTATATCATCCAAAAAGCGAATCACAATCTAACACTCTATCACGCAGAAACAATTCTACGACCTATTTTATTCAATTTAATGTTTGAAAAGAATCCTGCAATTACGAACAAAGGAGGTAAGTTTTTACATCCAAATACGGTGGGTTCTTTTCAAGAATTCTCTTCACCAGGTGATGACCGTGTTCTACTCGCTTCATTTCTTGCCTCTGGTCTTCACTCACCAACGTACAACACATCGTGGATCTATTTCCATACACTTTCTCTCTACTGGCGTCTTATGGGTAATGCATCGCAGTCATTAAATTGTTTACTTCAGTCTCATATACTATCACCACATGACGTTCATGATTTAACGTATTTATCAATGGCATTGATACTCTATAATAGTCAACTATATATCAATGAAGCGGTTTATTTACTTTATGAGTCCTTAACTGTTGATCCGCCTGGTCTCTTGTTAGCACATTTTACGTTGGGTAATGCAATGGCGAGAAAAGGTTATTGGGATTATGCTGAACAATGGTATCGATCGACATTGAATTTGAAATCGGATTTCGAACCGGCCAAGCAACGTTTGCGTACAATTCAATGCTCAATCAATTGAAAATCTTGTTTTGTTTCTCTTCTTATCTTTCTTTCTGATCCGTCCATAGATGCTTTTTCTTTTGGTGTTCTTTCGTATTATCTCGGTTGAACAGTCACCCGTGTTCTGTGTGCCAGATCGTTTCTTTTGAATCTCAAATCTCGAATGAATAATAAAAACATTGTCTTTGTTTTCAGATCGATCCTATCTAGTCATGAAACTCCAGTGGCCAATCTGTGGACCGAAATTATCTTTATGTTGCTCCATCATATCCGTTTGGGGTATTATTCAATTTCTTCTCATGGGCGTTTTCTTTTACATGGAAGCAGCACCTTTATTAGATGATTTCGAATTCGATCACAATACGACCAACACGAAAGTCTTCAAAGATAATCTTTCCAGTGCGTATAGTCAACGTGCACATAACTGCTGGATTGCCGCATTTCTCTATGTCGGATTATTGGTAATTGCTGGTTCACAATTCATAACGAATCAAAAACAACTAGTCGAAACCGGTCATCCGACGTCGATGGCTACGAGATTTTCCGGTCTTGCTGCGGATGAGAATGGTTTCAATCGACAGTATCAAATGCAGTACAATTCCGAACAGACTGAATAGTCGGTGTTTTAATGCGAGAATTCTATTTTGATGTTGTATTTCATGTTAGTAAGGTCAAATATTAATCTCTGCTCGTTGTATTGTTTGTAAAAATGTCATGCACTTGGTATATTTATTGGTCATGTATGAATAAACTCTTTATAAGACAAATCTTCTCACATTTATATTTAGCTTATTAAACCTGACATTAAGTAAACAATTTGTTTCATTGTGAAATGAAACTGACACGTGTTAGCATACGTGATTAACACTTTCCCCATTATATCTCTTGTAAAAGGTAGTTAAATGACGCGTAGGTGCTATTTTGACTTTGTAAAAAGCTGAAAAAAGAAAAAAAAGGGGAAAAATAGTCGAGTGAGGACTCGTCTCTGGAATAGTAGTCATTCAAAGGTGGAGAATCGAGATATGAACAGATGTTTGGAAAGTTCACATTTGACATGCTTCTCATTCTACATATTGGAACTGACAAGGGATTTGCACAAAATTTTCATGATAAACAGAACAGAATTCCATATCAGATATTCAATAATCGTGGAAGTGATTTATAAAAGTTTATCAAGAAGGATGTTAGTGGAATTTTGGAAAAAGCAGGTGAAAATTGTCTTCATTTGTGTTTTTAGTAAATTTTAATACGAAAGTCTGTTTCACGGGTAACCGTATATCTCAATGAATAAACTGACAAAAACAGCGTTCTATTTATGGAACTAAGAAATAGCTTGCAGTGAGGTCTTTGCTAGCGGCCCTTTAGTTCAAGATTAATGGCTAAGTATATTGGCAACATTGAGGAAGTCTGTTTTCGTTGTGGATAGTTATCATTGTTCATTAACGAGCTAGTGTTTTATGACGGTGAAATTCAAAATGTCCTCTTATTTTTCTGTCTTTTGAAGTGTCATCAAGATGCGTTTGGCATCCCATTCGATAATTGTCTTCTATATGATTTTATCAGGATATGTTCAGTCGCTTTCACGCATTAGATTGCATTAGTGAGAAGAATATTTGTTAAAAAAGATATTTTTAGGCTTGAAGGTCATGTATTCCGGCTAAGATATTCATATTTCTATAACTGTAAGAATTTCTTCAATATCTACTACGTTTATGATATCATTGACATATTCATTTCATTAACGAGAAAATTTGATGAATTTATTGCGTTGTTAACATAGATATCTGAAGTACCTATTCACTAATAACGCTATTTAGAAGAATTTTCTTTTGTCATCCCTTCCTCCCTCGCTGGATGAGTAGCGCTTCTCTTGCAGATGCAATATAAGATTCTATTAATATCCTTTTCAGATGTTTAGTGTAAGTCGTTTGTCAAATCTATATTGAAAATGTCAGCGAAAAATAAATATTCAAGTTCAGCAGGTATTATGGACTTCATCAGACAATACTTTGTATTAATGAGCTACAATAGATAAGATGATCATGTCAGAAACAATCACGTGTTTAGACGTGAAAATGCAGTCTTCATAACATACATTCTAGAGTTTTGTCCAACCGTGCGCCCATTTTGATCAATTTTACTATATTAATGAATATGCGTTCTTTGAATAAATATAGGTCATATACAACATAAGGATGTATAAATTAAGTGGAGGTTCCCGGAGTACCGGATAAAATCTTCTATTTAAATAGGTAAGATCTATAGATTATGTTGAGATAACGATAATCAGCAGAATTTTCGTGTGATTATCATGGTGTCTGACTACATAATGTTTGTATCGAATATCATATTTTCATTTTGTTACTAAGATTTCAAAGTATTGTTACAAAAAAAGAAAGAAATTTATATTATCTATTTCAGAAATATTCATGCATTATTCCTTATAATTAATATTAAACAAACGTGATGAATTATCTAAAAGAACATCAGTGTACTTTTACTTCATTATTTCCCGTTCCTTTTCCTCTTTCTATATAACAACTCGTCTGCTATTCCAGTTTCGAATGATACGTTGTCATTCGCTTTATTCTTATCAAATACAGAGCCAACATGTTCAACTCAACGCACGATAGTAAGTTACTCAGTAGATTTCTACTGTAGCAAAACTACTTTTCATTCTTATTTCAAGTGTCTGCGCCCGTGCACTGCGTGTATGTTGATTATAATTCCACGCGAGCACGTTATGCTACCGTTAACGAGTGTAGATTTTCACGTTTTGCTGGTATTTTACTTCTTAGCATATCGATTGTGTCATTTGCCATTAACATACATTCATTAGCGAAGACTCGGAAAAGTCCTAATTTTTCTCGTCGAGATATGGGATTAGTGCTTGGCATGTTTATATCATCGTTATGTGTTATTATTATCAGCGTTCCGTCGGTGATTGTTCAATGTTTTCTATGTCGTCGACTATGTATACGGTCGATCTGTTTGATCGAAGGTTTCAATTCGTTTTTGAACGGTTGCGTGGCGATGTACATGTTGGTTGCTCTATCGATAATCCGATACTCGACAACGGCTAATTCTTCGATGCCTGTCGATTTTCAACGACATCTCGAACAACGAAATGTGTATATTGTTGGTTTGTGCTTTATTCTAGGCGGAATTTGGGCTGTACCGCCAATATTTGGTCGTATGAGTGCCTATGCTCCTGAAGGACTTGGCTTTCATTGTGGCCTTGATTGGTTTGATCGATCGTTACCTGGACGCATCTATTTCTTCCTTCTATTCATTGGTGTGTTTTTCATTCCAATTGTCATTGTTATCTACGTTAATATTTACATTCAACGAATCATTTACCGCTTAACGCACATGAAGCCAGGTGTATTACTTGAACTAAATTTGAATTCGAATTCGAACGAAGAAAACGTACGTCGGCATGTGTCGGATGTCGTCTATGAGAAAGAAACTCGTCGGCTACACCGTTTACATGAAGACCATCGTTTTGTGGTTGCTACCGGTGTTAGTGTGGTCATCTACATTATTGCCTGGACGCCGTATAGTGTCGTTGCACTTGCTCAAGTATTTGGTGATCAATTCTCGATATACAATCCATGGTTAATGACTACATGTGCTCTTCTTGCTAAACTCTCCATGATTGTCAATCCAATTATTTACACAATGATACTGAAAAGTCATGATATGGTCATACCGTTCAGATGAGTTTTTCTCACGTCCATTGTATTTTTAGGAAACTATGGAGCAGTATACAAAAAGAAAGAAAATTAAAAATAAACCAAAAAAAATAATCAAGCATCGGTGTTGTACATTCTCGATGTACTCACTAAGCCATTGGTGAAAGGACAAATAGTTGAATTATTCAAGGAAGAGGTTTTCTTTTATTGTTATTGGTTGATGTTGTTGATTTTCTTGTGGCTGTTGTTGATGATGATGACGATGATGTTCGACCCTTTTCTTGTTGTTGACGTAAATTCTTGTAATTCGTCCATGTATCTGTATAAGGTCGAAATAGAGTTGATAAGTATTCCTTTCCTATGTCTTGCACACCTTTCAAATCAGCTCTCACATCCCTTTTGGTTTTCTCCCACCCACCCGCTCGTTCATATTTACCTCGATGTTCAATAAATTTATCTTTGCCTACATTGAAGAAGTAAGCTGTTAGCTGTGCTGCTCGTCGAATGGGGTAAGATTCTGATAGGCGTCGAATCAGTTCTTCATTGTTCGTCAAATAACGCATCAACGAACGCCAAGGCATCTTCAATCAACCTCGTCTATTTTATTTTCTAGAAAAACAATTCAAATGACATTTATTAGTAAACATAACTCTCTTCACTGCTTTACAGTTATACGATGCTATAATCAATGTATTTTCAAGAGTAAAAAAAGCAATCTTTCGATTCGTCATAAACGAGAATGAGAATACAAAATCACAGTAAAATTTCGGTAAAAAATAAGACTCAATTACACGTAAGATATTTTTATCTGCACACAAAGCTAGTTTCAGTGACAATTTTGACAATCTTTTGTGCACAATTTGCCTTTGTCTACTCGACACCGACAACCACCCGATGTGTCACCACGTCCGCCTGGGCCCCAGCGTGGACCACGAGTTGGCCACTAAATATAACATCATTCAAATGAAAGAAAAGCAAACGTGTCAAAATACTTACACAAATTTCCATTTTACATTGAGTGCATTGCAACCAGTCACAGCCAGACAATTTTTGAATTACGACTCGACAACCGGGACTAGAAACATTCCATGTCATAAAAAGAGAATGCATATACGTGCAAGGAAAATACTTACCAGTGCATAGCTTCGCGTCTTTTGATCATCTCCTACGAGAAAAAGCATTTTCAAGACGACTCTTCATTGATATTGTTCTTACCTCTAGATGTTCTTGATCTTTTCGAGCTGTAGCATCGTTAGCTGCTCGGATTTTAAGATCTTCTTGATACTCTAGACCTACATATACTTACATTTGATACTATTGCTAATGAACATTTTGTACTCACAATTTTGACCTTCGTGTACTGCAACGCATGTCATACAAATCCAGTGTTTGCAACCCTAATCAAGCAAATCTGAGGTATTCTTTTTGAACCATAAGACGTTTTCAACATACATCGCAGTAGACGATATTGTTTCCTTGCACTTGCTCGATAAACCACCATTGTCCACAATCAGGTGTAATGCAATGAAATGTTTTATGTCGACTTTCCGCCCAACGTACTCCAATTTCGTTTAATTTATCGACTAATCTTTGCTCACGTCTCATATCTTTGACAATCTAAATGATTCACAATGAAAAAAGAAGCAAATGAACAATTCGATCTTACGCCACGTAATTCTCTTTCAGTGATGATTGTCGTACAGTCATCATGTGGACATTTCAATAACGGCTCGGTGCTTGTTTCGATCATTTGTAAGACACAGCGTTTACACATTGGATGTAGACAATGATGAAACAAGACACCTTTCGTTTTTCCAATTAATTCACAACAGATAATACATTCGAATTCTTCGTTATTCTTGTAATAGGCTGCGTGGGCTTGTTCGCGTAGATCGTCTCGAAACGCTTTCGAATCCTCTTGGTAACGTAGAAGTTGCTTTTCTTGTTCATGGATGAAATTCAAATATTCAGTGTTCGTCATAAAAATACTTCCACATCCGGCGCATGTCTTAGCAGAATCATTATTACAATTGTGATGTGAACATATAACACAATACCAATTCGGTGGCTGAAAAACAAGAGGTCAGATTGTGTTCGTTTGAATGAGATAATTATTATCTTACAGGATCTGTGGTCGGAGATGTAAAATTACTTGATTCATTCGAATTTGCAATGATTTTCTTCGTAGATGCGTCTGACTTTGGTTCTACGCTTGTTTGTTCAGTCTGAATTGAAAGTTGAAGAAGCAAACACGTGAGAAACAACTTTGATGCTTACATTATGAAGTTTGGAATCTCTGAGACATTGATTTAGTAAATCTTGTCGAAGAATGCGACATTTTTTACATGATTTGCGTCCGGATTGATTGTAAACATGACAACTCGTACATTCCCAATAGGCAGACTAAATTTACAGTGAATTAGTCAATCAACTACAATTGCCAATCCTCTACTCACCACAGGTGTTATATTTGAAGCTAGCTCATTCTTACTCTAAATAGACAACGGCAAATCAAGTTTGCAGTCAAAAAGTCTTTACATCTACCTCATCGATTGAAGAAGTAGCCATTTTGGTCTGATTAAAATATTAGAAATATCATCTAGAATAAGATGTCATGTGCAAACATATGAATTGTAATTTTCACGGAGTAAAAGTGTTTTTTTCGAAAAAGTTTATTTCTTAGGCCACACGTGCAGCAGAACATGTACAGCAGACCAAATCATTTGGCGGATTGCTAATATTACAATTCCAACAATTCCACGGACCCTACGAGAAAACAAGCAGGTATATACGGGCACATTTGACTCAGGAAACAAAAGAACTTGCATCGTCATGAAATACTTTTGTACGCGTTAATTCGAATAGAACAAATACAGTATTCGGCCCGACTCTCAAATGACTCATGGAATCATCATCATGAGCCAAATGGCCATTGACAAACAGATACTGTCCACTGGGTAATGATTGATGCGATAGTTCAAACTGAAAGCAAATATTTATAATAATATGGATTGTGGACAACCATATTCAATATGAAATACCACTGCACGCAATTCACGAACTGTTGTTGACGGAAATACATGGACTGGTATTGTTGCACCATGCTTACCAACCGAATATTTATTGCCATCAAGGCGAACATAGACTCTAGAAATATGGCAGAAGAAATCGAAAGTGTCGAAGACAATTTTCTGAGGTATTCATTACAAAAACTCTTGTTCTTTTGCATCATTCCCCGATGGTTTCGCCCGAAGTCGAACTCCCGTTAAAGCCAATTGCGTAGCTAATTGGGCAGCAGCATACGTATCACCGCTTTCAATAAGTTCCCCAAGTCCATGGACACTGAGCAAAAGGTCTAAAGTATTTACCGCTAAGAAGGAAAAAAGCAAACAATCAATTTACACAAACAAATATCGATCATCTACAGAAACCGAGAAATTCTTACCAGGTGCATGGGGAGCTTGTGGTTGATGAGGAGCATTGGAAATATCATTGAAGGAATGATTGTGCTGATGATCGTTTGTTGTTGAAGAATTACTGGCTTGGTATTCATCGGTAAAGTTAACGTCGGTTTCAAATCCACTGAAATCATTATCAGCGAACGGATTTTGAGACAAATTTCTATAAGTTTGTCTCAGTTTTTCATGAAAGTGATCTCTTGAGTCTGAGTTTAACCATATTCTATAAAAGCCACTTTTGCTACGCAGTTCATCTGGTTCATCTCGAGACTGCCCATATTTGTATTGATTTGTTGATTTCAGAGGGAAATTGAAGATTTCCTACAATGAAATTCATGCGAACAGGTAAATGGGATATCGAACGAAATAGAACATACTGAGTTATTATTCGCTACATCGATGCCTGTCAAAGAATAACTATTTTCTGCATAATATATCAACTGCAGCTGAGATCTGTCTGAGTAATCCCGGTTGGGACGTCGTTGATCATTAGGTACGTATTGAATACGGCATTTACCATATACTTCAATATCCATGTTATCTAGAACGAAAAGTAAAATAATGTTTCCTGATGAGCAAAACGCTCCGTTAAATTAAACAATGTATTCAAAAATTAGGTAAATATCTATTGACTGATCACAAAAAGTACAAAAAGCGAATTGGATTGAATATTTAAATCTTCCATACTAGAATCTTCATGTGCTAAATGCCCATTCACAAAGAAATATTGATTGACCGGTAAGAATTTATGTGAGGATTCAAACTATTGAAATGGAAAATGCATATATATATATATATATATAATTGATTAGACAAAAAAAAAGAAGAATTTTTCTTACAACAGCGCGTAGTTCACGTATTTTTGTCGATGGATAAACACTCATTGTAAGCTCTTCGTTTGAGTCATTATAATTCCATCGACTACCATCAATCCTCACTTTGATACTATTCGATTAGTTTAATATAAAAGTACAAAAAACGAATTTTTCTCTTTTTATTTTTTCCCTTACGGTATTGCCAGTTCGTTCGTTTTATTCCATGGGCTAGCTTTTAGCTGTACATGTGCCTGAGCTAATTTTCTTGCTAATTCAACAGCTTCGTTCACATGACCTGATCGAATTTGTTCACCCAATTCGTAAACATCCGCCAAAATATCTACAATCGAACATTTGTATAGAGAATCTACTCATAAATTGACTTTATATGGTATAGAAAGTGCGAAATCTCACGAAAATACGACAGATTTCATCAATGGCTGCTAACATATTCTACGCACAGACTCAACTCGACTACGAAAACAATAATCAGTAACCGTCAAGTTTTAAAATACCACTCCACATTTACACAAACAAAGATTTCGTACCATTTCGATTGCTTTGCGGTGTAGACTCCGGAGGAATTGGGGAATTTCTTTTTAGAGAAACTGATCGTTGTTGTTGTGGTGGTGCTGGTGCTGGTGCTGGTAGTGGTGATGGTTCACCGTTTATGCTACTTAGTTGTTCGAAACATATTTCCAGTGCTTCATGAAAACCCGTTCGTGATGGCGCACCGATCCATAACTGATACGTGCCACGTTGATCATGGACTTGATCAGGGTCATTTGGTGTCTGCCCATATTGATAGGTATCTCTGTGTTTCAATGGAATATTGAAAATTTCCTAGAAGCAAATAAGTTGTATTTTGAGAAACCAATCATCGGTCAGTTGAAGTATTTTACTGTTCGGTTATTTTCTATGTCAAGTGCTTGTATGGAATAATCAGCGAAATCATGTTGCATCAATTGAACGATTGATCGCTCCGAATAATCATTTTGGGAATTTTGTTGTCCACGAGGTATAAACTGAATGCGGCAAGTAGAATAACATGCAAGACTCATTTTATCTAAATAAACACATGAAAATCATCTAATTATACATTGGGAACGGAAAAAGTCTTTTGAAACATCAAATTAAGAAAAAATTTCGCATACGATGTCAACTGCCTGTAAGCAACCTTACATATGTTTTCTAACTGATCATAGAGGTCCATATCTGCCTTCCTATTGGTGGGAAAGGAATAAACAAATAATTGACGATCGGTTCATTTTCCACCACGGATTTTTCCCTTTCCCATTTTCCGAATCATTAGATATGTCTTCGCATCTATGGCCGACGAATGAAACATCAAAAGTCAATGCACTATGGTTTCGACCATTACAACCTGGTAAAACCCGGCTTGTCTCTTCTTTATTCTATTGCATCTTATTTTTAGTTCGAGAAGACGTTAGTTTGGCTAAATTCGAAGACATACTCGAACAAGAACGACGCCGTTATGTTGAAAAAGGTTTCTACTCTTCTTAGAACTTTATGTTCCATTACAATGAATTCTATTTTAGGTTTAAATTTACCATTTCATGGACGAACTGAAATGGATAATGGCGATGTATGAACTTCTTCCGAAGAGAACAACACACACGTGGATACTTCGTTTTTTTTTCATTTTGTAGGACGATGAAGATGGTGATGAAGCTGAAGAGGAGAGCGAAGGTGGCGAACAAGATGATGAAATGGATGCTCAACAAGGTGCCGGTTCGCCAGGAAACGGAGCAAACATTGCTGGTGGAGTGTCATAAGATATAATACTCGATTGATGTCTTTCCTTCTTTGTCAGATGTATTTTGAAAAATATTCTATGAATAAATATTTCGTTCTTTCTTAGATATACATATGTATGTCTCCACTTCTAGTTTTAGATATGTCTTCAAAGGAATTGTAAGAAAATTCGAATGCAGTACTAAAAATATTTCTACTTTTTTTGGTCCGAGAAGAAAAGTTCCTGTACAAAGGGTGCGAATTCGGAAGGCTAATGAAACGACGATAGATACTCATGAAAAGAACGTGGAAGTACGCCTGCTGTATGACAAACCGAGAGAAACCTCGTATCTTTGCGTGCACGCAGATGATGAGGTACATTAATTTTATATTTAACTTTCATATAATGAACTGAATTTCTTGTTCTTAGAGGAAACTTTTGTGTAACATCCGTGACGTAAAATTGATTGATGAGTCTTCATCAAAAGACATCGTAACTATCTATACTCCGAAAAATACGGTCATTATATTTTACGATACCGAAAAAGAGGACGTGTTAAACTTTTTCTTTGAATTACGAAAAAGAGTTGGAGGTGCAGATGATCAACCTGCCAAACCAGGTATGTATATTCATGGAAAGTTATTGAAGATAATAGTAAACTTAAGAAGGAACGAAGCGTAGGTGTGTAGACAAACTCATCTCTTCTTATACTTAGAAACGCATCTATACTATTCGCCACAATTGGAACAAGGTATGACAATTATCGCTGAGTTATGCTAACCTAAGATTCGAACGTATTCGTAACAGAAAAGGAAAAATGTTCATATTAAATTGAAACCAAGCTACGACTAACATCTATGTATGTGATATGGCTAATTTTTTAATGTAAATTCAACAATTCATTAGTAACTTTCGGATTTTGCGTATTTTGTTTAATAGGACAAATGGAAGCGATGATTAATGAACTTGTGGAGTTGATTAAAGCTGGTAGTTCAGAGAAAGCAAAGCGTAGTGTTGAACAATTAGCCGCACATAAAATCAATGTTCAGTTTCGCCTTTCGAACAAACAAGTTTCGTCAAAGGCTGATGATGT
Organism: Adineta ricciae; assembly: GCA_905250025.1. Lineage (NCBI taxonomy): Eukaryota > Metazoa > Rotifera > Eurotatoria > Adinetida > Adinetidae > Adineta > Adineta ricciae. The sequence continues at coordinate 737,216 of CAJNOJ010000006.1, forward strand.
TAATGAAAAGTCAAAAGATTCTGATCTTGAGTATGAATGAATGACTAATTCTGTCTCTGTATTTTATTATGATATCTAGATTGATACTTCAAGTTGAATTTCGAGCGCCTAAAGAGCCTATTCAGATACCGATTACAGTTCATTGTGGCACGACGTTGCGATCAATCAAACGTCAAGTTCGCGTGCAGAAATGAGATCTTTCCTAAAAGTAAAACTATTCATTTAGGTTGAGCACGAGGTAGGAATCGAATGCGCTGATCAACATTGGTTTACTTGCCATCGATATCCGCTGTCGGATAAATATATCTTTGGATCTTCCATGCCTGTTAGTTCAAATCAAACTTGTCTACATCCGATTCGGTCCGGTGATACATTATATATGTATGTCGCTTAGCCATCTATTGCATACTAGTATCAATGGGCCAGTCTTTTCTTCTTGTTACATCTAACTTAGAAAGTTTTTCATCTCTCCATAATAAGCTGTCGCGTGGTTTATCTTTAATTGTCATGTTGATGTTTTTTGATGATATAGAACAACGTAAAAATGATACATATAGTGTTCAGGGTGTGAAGTATAAGTTAATATCATCCCAATTCATTTGACTTTCATGAAAAACTTCATGTTTATCTTATTTTATTCTAGATATTTTCGATGTCGCTGTAAGCTTTATTCAGTTCTACGTTGAATCAAGAATGATGTCTTCTTTGCCATATTGTAGAACGGGTACAGTAAACCAGGCTATGATATTAGATGAAGCGAATGGCCGCAATAATAGCTATTCTAACGCAAGGCTACGAATAACAAAAGTCAATCCGAAACTTACCATACAAATTCCACCCGATGATACGGTAGTTTTTCCATCGAGCTTAATTGTATTTCTATAATTTCATTGGCTAGATTGTATATGAGGTTGATCTCAGAAATTGCTCTTACGTCTCAGAATCATCCTCACCCGGCAGTGTAGAATGCATTGAAGATAAAGTCAGTCGAAAGAAAATACTTATCTTAGATAATAAAACAGAAAACAGAGAATTATTCGATTTCATGCGAGATTATCTGAAAAGTAAGTGCCTCAGTAACTTTACTTTGATAAGAATCAATTAATTTTCTTAGATCCACCTATTATACCCGAGCCCCAACGAGATATAACTATCGATGGAGCCAAAGTGAATAAACTAATCACAGCACTGAGCAATAAGAACGCGACTGAAGCTGCTCAAATTGCCAATCAACTTGCCAGTGTTCGAACACCCGTTCAATTCGGTTTGGATCTGATGAATGAAACAGGAAATACACCGTCTGCCCCGCCACCGCCGCCTGTTGAGCAACCATTGAAGTAACTATAACTCACACTCGCTTATTCATCGATGCCATGCACGAGCCAATAGATCTATTCGAGTTTGAACAATAAACATTCTGTTTTACTATTAAGGATGAAATTATCCATTGAAAGTTATCTAATTGATCAATGTGTTGACACCCAATTTGATATTCGTATTCTTCGTAAAACAACAATTCGACAATTAAAAGAAATGGTAGCATTATCGAAAGCATTGGCATCCTATACATCGCACTGATTTTCCTCTTAGGTAGCAACCGAAATAGACGTTAGTCGAGATCGACAACACTGGTATATCCATCGAGAATATCTTCCAGACGACTACACATTCGGAGATTCGATACCACGCATTATGGATGGGACAGTGCTTATTCTTTATATCGCCAAACCTAACTGAGATATTTGAATTAATCACTTTATCATTTCGATATTTTTCATAGTGAAAATTTCTTTAAACACGAGCTAAACAAAGAAAAGTACACAAATAATACTGTGCTTTTTGTGATAATTTATATGATTTGCTTTCTATTTAATATATATATTTCTGAAATGAATACCGTTCTAGCCTTTTATATCTTGATAAATATGGGACTTTCATCACTTACACAAAAATTGTCGATACAAGTCACTCATTGTAGTTTACTTGAAGTGAAGAAATATCATCCAAATGTCACAGCAATTGTCAATGCAGCAAACGTTTATATGAGAGGAGGTAAGCACTCGGTTAGACACGATATTTTCTTTCTTACAAGAAATTATCAGGCGGTGGTCTTGATGGTGCTATTCACAAAGCAGCTGGTTCAGAGTTATTGCAAGAACTAAAGAAACTCGTTCCAACAAAAACTCAAACAGCTGAAGTCATCGTGAGCAAGGGATATAAAACTGGCTTTTCTCATATTTTACACGTTGCTGGACCAATTTACTCATCATCAAATCCGGACGAATCTCGAAAGTTACTTGAAGAAACATATACAAATGTTATACGAACAGCTGATTCACAAGGAATCAATGCGCTTGGCTCGGCATCGATTAGCACAGGTATATATGGTTACCCATTAGACGATGCTGCAAAAGTGGCTATTTCAACTGTTGCGCGTGAACTGTCGCAATCGCAACACTTGAAAACAGTTATCTTTGCAATGCTTGGACAACAAGAATATGATGTATTTACTAAAGCGTATCAACAATGGAAACACAAACACGAAAGCGATTTGTAGAAAGAACATGAATTTTATTCGTATTATAGAGTAAAACGATTTGATAAATAAATAATTGACGTATCATACGTAAACAATGTGACTTGATTCATTAGCGATATGAGAGCATATGAGTACAATTGTGAATCACATGTTTTTTCTCCGTCGAACAAACAAAACCGGATAGTAAACCGGATTTCTTGCTTAATACACATTGAGTGACGACCTGCATCGATTTATCACATAATAACAAATCATCAAAAACATAATTAATCTAATCTATGAGTGAGAGACAACAAGCGAAACTTTCCTTTCAAGGTATTTGAAGGACGTACGACAAACTTAAACGAAATGGTGTTTATGCTTCAATAATCATACGTTGTTCTTCATAGTTCGTTCTTGTCATAGATTACTGTGCTCTAAATGCGCAACTACTAGACTTAGTGAGACAAAAAAAAACGAACGATCATAGTCAGCAAACACTATTCAAACAAAATATTATTGTTATGAAGGTAAGTGAGTAAAATTTTCAAGGACCTCATCCGATTTTAGTGGGAAAATGTATAATTTTACCTCGACAATTATGAGAAGATTCGTTTAATTGTCAAAAACATATTAATGGTCACACATAATTATCTAAATTAGCCTTTTGCTCTTTCATCTGTACATTAGATCATCTATACATTTTTACCATTACTTTTTTGTATTTCGTTTTACTATTAGAACATGGAACTGGACGATGTGAATACAAAATCATCAAGTGCAGATGTCGATGATGATTTAAACGTTGACGATCAAGTCTATAAAAGAAGTCATAGTGATCATCAATTGCATATTGCGAATAGAGAACATCGAGAACACCGTCCACGACAAACCTCACTGTCTGGTGCCCCAATTTCTGTAATCTACGAAGTACCAACTGATGCAAAGGACGGTGAAATCACTTTTACACCGCCGCCAACGGCTGCTTCAGCTAGCTATGCTAATCATCAACATCGTCGATCGACTGGAACAGGACCCCATGAGCGACAATTATCTATACTCGATCCGATGTCCGACCGTGTTAGTACTATTCTTGTTTGGCAAAATTTAGCTGTTTCTACGCGAATAAGCAAACGACAACAATTCATTCACAACTTGAGATCTAAAGGTCCTCCACTAACAAGCAAACGCTTATTACATAACGTTAGTGGAGCTATCACTGGTGGATTGTGGGCAGTCATGGGTAATTTTCTTTCTTTTCTTTGAGCAACTTCTTCGAAAATATCGAACTCTTTCTCTTCAGGTCCATCTGGCTCTGGTAAATCCACTCTTCTCAATACATTAGCTTGTCGTCTGGATGTCAACACCGTGGTCGAAGGTGAAATGCGTCTCAATGGTGCACCGTACGATAATGCTGAATTGAAGCGTGTTTCGGGTTATGTTATGCAAGATGATTTGTTGAATGGCTATTTGACTGTCGAAGAAACATTGATGTATACAGCTGAACTGCGATTACCAAGAACATTCACCGATAAAGAAAGACGAGATCGTGTTGATGACGTTCTTAATGACTTAGGCTTAACACACGCTCGGCACGATATCATCGGTAGTCAACTAAGACAAGGTATATCTGGTAGTGAACGTAAGCGTTTGTGTGTTTGTATGCAATTGCTCAATCGACCGCAACTGTTGTTTCTCGATGAACCAACTACGGGCTTGGATTCAGTGACAGCTCTTGACCTGTTGTACACACTCAATGCACTTGCTCATGGTAAATCACAGGATAAAGCTGTCACCATCGTCTGTTCGATCCATCAGCCTCAAGCTAAAATATTCAACTTATTCGATTCCATAGTTCTACTCAAAGCAGGTCATATCATCTATCAAGGTTCAAGAAAGATGTCCACTGTAAGTTGGTTTTCTAATTTGATCGAATTGCAAAGATTGACGATATATTCTAGGAAATATTTCGTGCCGCTGGACATCCTTGTCCCTTGTTCACCAATCCCGCTGATCATTTACTGGATGTAATCACTCCACCAAAGAGTGGTGCAAACAATAGTGATGAACCTCAACTAACACTCGAACAACAAGCAGCTGTTGATGAAGCAATTGTGAAAGCACAACCACCCATCGATATTGACCTTAACTTGGGTGTAAATAAACGTGTTGGTCAAATGACCAATATACCGCCGAATCCAACGTGGCACAAACAAATTCGAGTACTCGTTCGGCGTAATTTACGTGAACAGTCACGTAAAATCAACATCATAATCACCTCGATTTTACAAACAGTTATCATGGCCGTTTTGATTGGTACAGTTTTCTTGAAAATTGGAACTAATCAAGCAAGTGTGGTCCGACGTGAACCAGTGATTTTCTTTTGTGTAATCAATCAAGGTGTCTTTGGTGCATTAACTGTTATCAACTCGTTTCCAGTTGAACGAACGTTAACACTACGTGAACGAGCATCAGGCACATACTTCGCTAGCGCGTATTTCGTGGCCAAGATCATCTCCGATACACTTGTTCAACTACCCATTCCAATTATTTTTGTAAGCATGTCTCTCCTATCGAAATAACTCCTGATGTACGAATGTGTTCTAGACATGTATTGTATATTTTCTGATCGGCTTACAACCTGTTGCTGGGAAGTTCTTTATCTTTATGTTATTCATTGTACTGTGTTCAGTAACATCGACTTCACTAGCACTGATGATCTCTGCTATATGTCGAACGACAGCGCTGAGTGTCACTGTTTTACCTATGGTGCTTGAAGTGACACGTCTTTTCGGTGGATTTTTCATTGCTCCATCACGTGTACCAGGCTATTTATCATGGCTTGATGCATTATCTTATATAAAATATTCATTTGTTGGTGCTGCATTAAATGAATTGAGCGGCTTAAAATTAAGCTGTGATGGATTAAAAACGACACGTTACAACGACACGTATTCAATCAATGCAACATGTATACAAGTTGGTGATCAAACTATACACGATCGTGGATACGATTATATTAGTATTGGTGGATGTATTGGTGTTCTAGTTGCTTTCATAATATTCTGCCGTGGTTGCGCTTTCCTTGGTGTCCGGTTTCTCAAACATTAACTCTAAGCATCAAATGAAATCTTGTTTGACACGTTTTCTTTTTACTATATAATGTTTATACGTATAAATAAATGCTTAGTTTGATTCATAAAAAAAAGTTAGAGAAAAACGAAACACAACCGAAATCGTCTCGCATACAATCTTATTGATGACATTCAAAAATTGCAAATCTTATGTTTGTCTCGTTTTCGTATGCAGCCAATCGTATCTGTTATGTATGTGTGTGTGTTTATCGTGACTTTTGACTTAAATATATATGTATGAAATATATATAAATATACAACAAAAAATGATAAGGCAAAAAAAAAGAAGAATTAAATAGATGTCATAGAGAAAGTTTGTACGAAACTAAACTAATCAATTATCATTATGTCGTCATCTTCAATTTCAATTACTGTTGGCTCGAGTGGTAAAGTGTCTACTGTTGATACAGATGTAATTACAATCGAACTCTCGGTCAATTCATTTTCTCCGTCCTTAGCTGTTCGCTGTTGTTGTTGTTGTCGCTTCACCTCTTCCATTGTTTCCTTGATTCGGTCACGAATACGTGCTTGACGGCGTTGTAAGTATTCAGTTAGCTGTTTTTGCGGCTTAAATTCTTTCTTTCGCAGCCATTTATCAATCGCCTAAAGAAAAAGAGATATTCATTACAAGACAAATACAACGACATTTTTGACACTCACTTGTTTTGCATCTTGTTTAAGTTTCTCAGCCAATGTTAAGTACTCGTCTGGTTTGATATGTCGACGAATGTTTTCTTTGACTGCTTCGTTGTAATAATCGCGAATCTGCTCGAAATTCAAGTGTTCGGCTTGTTTATTAACAAATTCGTTTTTGAGATGTTGTAATTTGGTTTGTAGAAAACCTAATTGATTTTCATACGATCTCGATAACTCGGGTTTGATATATTTATGGAAGAGACTAAATTCTCGTGAGCAAGTTAGACGTGTTAACTTTTCTAAATCTGTTGCTTGAAGAGTCCGCGTTGCAGACATGGAAGACGCTGATGATTTAGATGTTTTCGAAGAACATGCTTGGGAAGACGATGATGCAGCTTGTCGCTCGAAGCCACGACCACCAGCCATACGTGGAGGTTTGTTTGGCTTACTGAGTGTGGCTGGTGGTAACTGCTTTTTCGGTGCTTTCGGTTTGGGCGGCGGCCGAACACGCGCTGGTTTTGGCGGTTCTAAACCTGAATAAACGAAGAGAAAAAAACAATCATCTTATGAACTTCGATGAAAATCAGAATTTTTCGAACATACGTTTTTGAATTTCTCGCGTTTCACATTTCGTAACTCGTTTCACTGTTCTTTCTTTACGCGACGGAAATCGAACGCCAAATTTCGATGCCGTTGTAGATACCATCTAGAATGTACGTGCATTAGATTAGAAAGCACTCAGAGCGATGCTTATTGGCCGACAAATGTAAAACAGAACAAGACAAAAGAACACGACTACTGTATTCTGTTACTCTTAAGAGACGGCAAGAAACATAAATGAACACGGACGTACGTATATATTATTTATAGATAATGACCGTGACTTATATGAAAAAAAGTATTTGTATCGACGACACAAGAAAGAAAAATTTTTATTCATAAAACAGACGATTTCTTTTGCCATAAAGTTGTCACGTTGGCTAAGTGTATTTGATTGTTTGATTTCATGCGTAAGGAATCTTCTAACATGATGTTTTATTCGTATGTGGAATGAAGCGTCATTTAAGAGAGGGGAAAACAAGTGAACTCACTTCAAAGTACGGGCTCTTATTATGCCTTTAATTGTACTACTGAGTTTTTGAACAACGTTTCGTCGGTCGACCGATCAAATACAGTATAAGTGCAAATGTGCAGACGCACAAATATACATAAAAAGAAGAAATGACCGATCGTAAGCGCAACGATAGAACAACTAGTACAAACATCGATCGCATCAAGAGGAAGAGAAAAAAGAATAGACAGTTGACCGATTGTGAAGAGAACGAGAGGAAAAAAAAAGAAAAATCGAACGACGAATGCTAGTCCAATAGCTCATCTACAAAAAGGATATCCGCACGTGATATGCCCTCTCCTGATCCGATGGGTCGTGATCACGTCATCACTAGTCACATGATGGGACCATTCATGTCACATGAATATTCCACTGACATAGTTACGTAACAAATTCAGGCAACATTATCAAACAATCATTGCTTTTCCATTCATTGCGAACGAATATTAGAAGTTTTTTTGTTACGTCTTGATAACACAGAATTTGAATACACGCGCACAATAGTCTTTCTTTCAAATTGAAGTTCACCTTTCAAAACAGTGCATCTTAAAATGTAATGCTACATGGCTGATTCATCAAAACTAACCACGTAATATTGCACATGCATGTCAGAATTGCCTTGATAATAGCTCTAATCCACATCGGTTTTTCGATCGGCTGACATCGAGTATGACTGAATGAATCAGATACGAAACGTATTCTGAATTATTTAATGGTGATAATGATGAAAACGATATGGTCCACTAGTTTTCTTTTACCTGTTCATTGAATAGAAGAAAAGAAAGAAAAAGTGTCCATTTAAGTCGTATGAAATATTTCTTTATAAGCATTAAGCAAGAATAACAAATAATAATATTTTGCAAAGGAGCACGACACAATAAATGGTGTGTACTTCGTCGAACATTTATCGAATGCAAGTAAACTTCAACAAATAATGCTTTATGCTTCGCTGAACAGACGTTTAGACCATCAAGATATCTCTGGAGGTGTATCTTACACGTTGATTGAAATGTGTTCAACACAATAAGTGTATATTGAATCTTTTTTGATCGAGAACTATATTTACTTCAAAACCCATTCATATCTAGCTATGGTTTTGCCTGAACTATATTCTTAACGGAAATATGAAATACGAAAGTCAACAAATTTTCTTTATGTTTTGTTTTCGTTAACATTGATCACTGTTTTTATCGAATTTATTGGTTTGTTTTTTAGATTATCGAGGTAACAATATCTACTCGCACAGTTTATCCAAATGAGCTCACCAAACGCCGAGCCACCATATGTAGTACACAGTTCTAGTGATATACATTTACCAACATTGAATGAAGAAGAGACGATGGATGTTCAACATCCACTGAAAACACCGGCTGCATCATCAACAGCATCGTTTCCTGCTATCTATGAAATGCCAGCACACACTACATACGTGTCTTCATCAGGTGCTGCACACGTTCCGCACCGTTCGGGATCTTCATCGAGCGTTTCTTTTCATCAGCCACGTCGATCAAGCACACAAGGGCCACATGAACGACAGTTATCTATACTCGATCCAATGTCCGATCGTGTTAGTACCATTCTTGTTTGGCAGAATCTCACTGTTCAAGCACGAGAAAATAAACGAAAGGAATTTTTCAAACGTATGAAATCGTATAAAAATTTCGTACCAAAACGGAAATGTTTGCTTAATAATATCAATGGAGCTATTGCTGGCGGATTATGGGCAGTTATAGGTGTATATCTCTCATTTTTCTGAGTAACTTTTTCGAAAATGTCGAACTCTTTCTCTTCAGGTCCATCTGGCTCTGGTAAATCCACTCTTCTCAATACATTAGCTTGTCGTCTGGATGTCAACACTGTGGTCGAAGGTGAAATGCGTCTCAATGGTGCACCGTACGATAATGCTGAATTGAAGCGTATTGCTGGTTATGTTATGCAAGATGATTTGTTGAATGGCTATTTGACAGTCGAAGAAACACTGACGTACACAGCTAGACTACGCTTGGCACGGACATTCACCGACAAGGAACGACGAGATCGTGTTGCGGACGTTATGGCTGATTTAGGTTTATCTCATGTACATAACGTTATAGTTGGTACACCATTGAAAAAAGGTATATCAGGCGGAGAGCGTAAACGAGTATGCGTCGGTATGCAATTGCTCAATCGTCCACAGTTGTTGTTTCTTGATGAGCCTACGTCCGGTTTGGACTCGGTCACTGCTTTGGATTTGCTTCGAACATTTCATGCACTTGCTCACGGTAAATCACAGGAGAAAGCTGTCACCATCGTCTGTTCGATCCATCAGCCGCAAGCGAAAATCTTCAATCTATTCGACTCATTGATCTTACTTAAAGCAGGAAATATCATGTATCAAGGGCCGAGAAAGCATGTCATGGTAAGTATTTTTTTAATGTGAATTCGATGCCTTTGGATATTGTTATTATCGTATTCTAGGAAGTTTATCGAGCCGCAGGATTTCCATGTCCAGTGAACACAAATCCAGCCGATCATCTATTAGATGTGATTACACCACCGCGTGGTAATCCAATTCTAGGCACTACTATAATATCTCTTGAACAACAACAGGCTATTGATGAAGCTATTCTTCGGCATCAACCTCCATTGGATATCGATCTTAATATGGGTGTTAATAAACGTCTCGTTCAAATGAACAATTTACCTCTTAATCCCACATGGTTAACGCAAGTTCAAATTCTCCTTCGTCGTACATTTCAAGAACAATTTCGACAATCAAGAATCATCTTGACATCACTTATTCAAACAATTGTGATGGCTGTTTTAATTGGTACAGTATATTTGAAAATTGGAAATACTCAAAAAAGCACCTTACGCCGCGAACCAGCATTATTCTTTTGCGCTGTTAATCAAGGTGTTTTCGGTGCCTTAATGGTCATCAATTCATTTCCAGTTGAACGAACATTAACATTACGTGAACGAGCATCGGGTACATACTTTGCTAGTGCTTATTTTACAGCAAAAATTATTGCTGAAACGTTAATACAAATACCAGTACCAATCATATTTGTAAGTATAACATGTCTCAACTTTTCTCTTTTCAGTTACCGGTATCTCTCTTCTAGTCTGCTATTGTATACTTTTTGATTGGATTTCAAGTAACTGCTGGCAAATTTTTTATCTTCATGCTCTTTATGCTATTATGTTCACTTGCGGCCACGTCCTTAGCACTGCTTGTCTCAGCCGTTTGTAAAACAACTGATATGAGTGTGACCGTGTTACCTTTAGTGCTGGAAATATCGCGTTTATTCGGAGGATTCTTTTTGGCACCATCGCGATTACCGAAGTATTTCGCTTGGCTTGATGCGTTGTCCTATATAAAATATACATTCGTTGGCCTATCTTTGAATGAATTGGAAGGTCTTGTGTTAATATGTACGGACGATGATCGAGCGAAAGGCTCGTGTACCCTAACTGGTGAACAAACTATAAAAGAACTTGGCTTTGATTATATAACTATTGGTGGCTGTATTGGTACGCTAATAGCTTATATAGTTTTTTGTCGTATAATGGCTTTTCTCGGCGTACGATTTCTCAAAAACTGATCGTATTTTTCCAAGGACAATTAAATACTTATTTTCTTTCGTAGGTTCTCATAGTGTTCTCTGTTGAATATTATTCCAGTCTTGACTTGTATAATTGTACTGTTCTATTATCGCAGGAAAAAATAAAAAAATTATATCGCTCAACTGTGCTATTCTTGCTTTCGCTTTAGTCACAATGATAGAATTGGTTGATGCTACAGCGTCACTCTATAGTCTAGTCAAAAATTGTGTTCGAGATACATTTGTCAGCCGTATGTTCGGAATTGACGCAGTAGAAACAAGAAATATTTGAGAAATACAAGTAATCGTTGCAGTGATAAGCTATCCGTAGGAAGCGTCACGTGCGGGAAGCTAAACCACAAAAAATAACAATACTTTTTGACTCTGTCACGCTGAACAAAAGACATTAGTCCACTATGAATAAGGGTGTTAATACATTTATACACGGAAATTAATACTCTGCATTACCAATGTTTCATTCGAACGCATGCATATAGTATACAGGACAGGTATTCGACTGCTTTTTTTCTATGAAATCAAACATGCAGTTTTTATTCCAGATGATTGCTATGAATGTTTTATGAATTATGTCATTCACATGTCTTACCGGTCTCTTTTGAAAAGTTTGATTTCTAGTCGAATATTCTTGAAAGTATCGTCTATCTAACATGAAAGGGATGCAATGTTGCTTTTTACACATAAGTAAAGCATCCAGTCGATCAGTCATGATTCTCCTGTCTGCTTAATCAATATCAGACAAGCGCGTTGGCGAAATAAAAAAAACATGAGATACTAATTGATTTTTCGTGATTTACGATCAGTAGAAGACAATCATTTCCTTTCTCTCGTGTGTGGGCTACTGTCATACTACACGTTCGGAAGAGTCGCCGTCTATGGCTTTTATTTCGTCAATTGTAAAAACCTGCTTCCGAATGAACTCGGAAGCTGTCCTAGAACGCAGTCAGTGTCAACATGTGAGATCAGTGTTTTTGACACAAAATTGACCTGCACAGGAAAAAAAAGTACAAACAAGTTTGTTCCTTTTACCGTCAATAGATTTTTCATCTTTATTGTCACACAGTATGATTAACACGCAAAAGTGCCATAATAAAAATTATGGAAGGGTTGACTCATTTTCTCGAAACATTCGGGCCAAAATGAGTTGATAGACCAAGGGAGTATGCTAGCTTTTTGAAGGCTACTTTGAATTTTCTAACCATTTACACGCCCATATTGATCAGATAGATATGAATCGTTCTTCTATTACTCAACACACTTCGCCATTTCCGCATGAGCCATAAACGGAAGTGGAAAATTCAAATATACTTTTAACAAATTACATCCAACTGTTTCTCTGCGCAGCAACTCACTCGGAACTACATACCATTCCTCGGAAAATTTTGTTTCTATTCCGAAATCATGTTTTCGTTTTTATGTGTGATATTGGCAGAAAGGACATTGATAATTTGCGTAGAACGCACAACAAAAATAACTTATATATAAGGTATATATTCACACTTCGTTTTTATCTTTTTTTCAGAATCATTCGTGCTTTTGAACTTTCCAATACAATTGGTTCGAAAATGGTGTATGACACTGAAGACAACAAGCATGATATCTCACCGAAGATAGAAGATGTTTCAACAGCGATGGAAACATCGACCGATCAACCATTGGATGATATGTTGATTAAGAAATTCGAGCCTCCGGATGATGAAACAATAGAATATCGATCATTTTGTTTCCCATCTGATATTAAAACTGAACCCGAATCAATTGATGAGTCAAATGAAGTATACTTTGATCCGAAAGAATGGCTAATCAATGATAATAATTCTGGCAAAGTTCGAGCACCGCGACAAAATGAATTCCTTTATTTCCTATTGGAAGATTCTCGTTATTCATCTTATCTATCATGGTTAGATCGTAATGAAGGCTTATTTAAAATTCATCAACCTGAACGCGTCATTGAACTTTGGACGAAAGTGAAAAATCGACAGACAAATGGAACTATGGACTACGATACATTCGCGCGTGGCTTGAGATACTATTATCAATTAGGAACCATGATAAAGACACACCGAAAATACACATTTCGTTTTAAAATGTTAGCAAACGAGGCATTGTAATTATATTAAGCGAGAGTTTCTTTTTATTTGTTTCTATTCGTTAAGTTTCTTTTTTCTTTTATAAATAAATTTAATTCAGCTCGAAGAAACCCGATTCAAATCTTTATCTGCTATCGTACACATTTCATTAGTCAAAGCAGTCTTGAAAGTGTATGACGTTAGGTATCCGTGATTTTGTACTTCATTCTTGCAATTTGACCATAGTCATATCTACTTCATAGGAAAAACAAGCTTTTCTTTCTTCATCGTAACGACTTTTATCACGTTTTGCTTTCTTGCTTTTCGTTAAGTACACCTTTACTTAGAATATTCGATCGCGCTGATACAGCTAAAATCATAAATAACGATTTTATCAATATATGACATCGTCTACTATGAACTACGTCTGGCAAATATATAAACTGGCCGAAAGAAGGAGCTTCACATTAGTAGATATCGAAGCATGAATAAACAAATGACTACACAGGAATCTGCAAATGTTCAAATAGATTTATTGCACGAAGTGATCAATGATTGTTGGATGCCATCTGACTCAACATCTACGAATTTGATTATTGATGATGACGAAATTCAACGAATTTATGCCGACTTGTTAACTGTGGAAAATCTCACGGATCTTTGGCCGAACTCATTTTCAGATTTCCCAGAAAAAGACCAGTATAATTTTGATAAGCAATATGATTCTGGATCACCGTCATCAGGTAGCATGACTCCATCGCCCTCTTCGGATGATTTAGATGATGAATCTTTCAATTATCAAGAATGGTTGAGATACGACCGATCACTATGCAAACATCGTGCACCAAAGTTATTGGAGTTTCTTTATTTATTGTTGGAAAACACGCGTTACAACTCATATGCTTCATGGTTAGATAGAAGTCAAGGTCTATTTCGAATATATAAACCAGATGAAGTTGCTCGTCTTTGGAGAAAAGTCAAAGTTCGCCGATCAAATGGTTCGATGAATTATGATACATTTTCCCGTGGAATTCGATATTATTACAAATCAGGTCTAATGATCAAAACTCACACAAAACACACTTATTGTTTTGCTAAAGTGTGGGATATGTCAAACTAAATAGACTTTGTGTAATATTGTTTTTTTTGTTACATTCTTTGTGATCAATCGCTGGACCGATTCTTTTTTTTTTGCAATCATAAATATTTCGTCTTAAAAGTACAATATTGATGATTACTTACCAAAATAACCTTACACTGATCAATCAAACACGAGTAGCTATCCATATATTGCGTAGATAACATCAGACAGACAAAATCACGCATCGTAGACTATGTGAGTGAAGTAAAAGACTATTTCCTTAATTAGTCATCTTTGTTCAACAGAATCGAGGCTAGGGAATGATGAATATTCACTTTTCTTGTATTTTATTGTGTGATATAAATACGAAGAGAAAAACAAAGAAGTTTAATCAACAGAATAAACTACGAATGGCTTTTTATTAAAGAAGAAGAAGAAGAAAACAAAACAAACCGCAACAATAATAAAAGAGTCCAAGCAAAACAATGAAAAGTTTATAAATAAGTTTGTCTAATCAAAGAGGTTTTTGAACCACGAACGAATGTTTTTTCTTGTCCATTTACGATTGACCACGGTTATCCTCCTTTTTCACCTTGTAAATTCGCACAAGCCAGTGTTCAGTTGTATAAGCTTCTTCTAATTTTTCTAATTCGAAATTTTTGTTACCAATTTCAACAGAACGTGTACGATCATAACCAGGTGGTTTATCTAAATATATCGATGATGATAAGAACGTGTATGCACACAAAGTCCTAATCAAATCTCTGACATACCTTGTTCAGTATATGTTTCACCAAAACGGTAGTAAGATAATTTATACATTAAACAATTGAGCAATGTTGGTGAACCACTTTTATCCACACGAAATTCACCTTGTGGTGTAAAGTAATCACTTTCTTTAATGTGTGCACCCTTTTCAGTAGAACCACCGATACGGACCATCCATAAGAATTTATTGATATCATCGGATGAATAGCCAATTAAACCACCAAAGATAACTAAGACATAGTCAACATCGAGTTCACGCATGATCTCATAAGCTTTATCTTCCGTTGACGACATAGCCTAGACAAATATGTTCGAATTCAGATTTACTTGTCTTTTTCTTATGTTCTCTTTAGGATTTACCTGGCCAACTCTACTGATATGAGTATTGTTCCATGTGTTATTGTCCACAAGGATAGTTCGATTTGCCATTGCTGTTATTTGATAACCATAATCCCACCATGACATGACTTTCGCATCCTAACAATTCGAATACGTGACTCGTATCTGTTCATCAATAAAGTTAACTTACTTCGTCAGTGTTGTATCGTAACCACCAGTAAGCTTCGCGGAAATCATCAAATATATATCTTGATCCATCACCACTACGAGCTGATAAAACAATGGATGGAGATGAATAAGCTTCACTTGTAACCCATGTACAATGGAAAACATAAGTCATTAAGAAGAACGTCATCATACAAACGACACCGAAGGCAATTTCATTCTTTCGTGGATATGATGACGAATCATCATTACGACGCGCACGAGTCGAGCTTTGAGCTGTACTCGTAACACTCTTTTTCAATTGATTCACATCCAGATTACGCATATAAGTTGTTAACACGCTCGAAATACCAATACCGGAAAGAACACACATAACTGGTGCAAGTACTAACATTAAACGAACCATAACACCCTTTAAAAAAAAAGCAAACCGAGAAACTGAAGAGAATATTACAGTGCTGAATATCCTACGGCGAAATAGATTGAAGTCATTCCATACATAATAATAAAGATGTTGGCATCAGTTAATTCTTTGAAACAATAATAGATACCAACTAGAAAGCAAAACAAAGTTTTCACTTGAAAATATTTCTAAGGCTTCATCATACCGGGGAACATGAAAACAAGTAATTCGAAATCGAAAAAGAAACTTGACCATGCTGTCGGTTGATGTTCACTGACACTAGCAATGATTGGAATATGATTTTTAGCATAGGATGGATCCAATAAAGCATAGAAACGACCAGTCCATGGTGCAATTTCTAAGGAAAGAAGGTTTCTTATGAAAATACCGATTTGATTCATAGCATAGATTCTTACTTCCACTAGCCCAAAGAACAACGCCGGCACCAGCAGCGGCAAAACCAACTGTAACAAGTGCGAAGGAGAACAATGTATCGAATTGTGTTTTAGTCAATTTTGATTTCACATATTCAATGAAGGAGAACAATTGACATAGACCAAATGTACCGAATGCCTAAACAAAAGTCAACTGGCTACAGATCAAACATTCATCGTTCTCAATTCTTACAAGCATGTGTTCGCTTGATTGAACAGGTTGAAAGCCAACGAAAGGTATTTGCATCGATAAGATTGTACCCAAAATATAAACCTAAAGAAGAATTTCACAAACACTGTCCATGCTTGATAAGAAAAATATTTACTGTTGAATATGCAACGTAAACTCTATGCGAAAAATGTCCCGTAAACATCAATGCCAAAACGTGTAATGGAATCAAATTAATTAAAAAGACGTAACCACCCCATGACGAGACCATATAAAAGTATGCCAATGCACACGATGCTGACCACATAATCGAGCCGGATTTGACGGCTTTAATCCAAAAATAGTATGTTAACAACATACAAAAGATGGCAATGCCTTCGTTATCGTAGGAGCCAGCGACTGAACGAGAGATATACCCAGGCACGATTGAGATGAGACATGCAGCGACAAGACCAGCACTAGCATTCTAGAGATAATAAAATAAATCAAGATAATGAACGATTGATGTCGATTTACCTTCAATTCTTTTGTTAATAAATATGTAACAATAACTGTGAAACTCGAAAATAATGGTGCCAAGAAGACGCATACATTACGGATGTCAATTGTGATATGAAACCATCGCAAAACATGATAGAATGCTGCTGATGTAACCATTAAGCCAGGATAGATTGTTCCACCGATGATACGACCTAGCGGATACCAAGCGCGATCGTCAAACCAGTTATGAAACGAATAAAACCCTTCATCAGCTAGAAATTTTGTTGTTCGATAATTAAAATACGGATCAAACTCGTGAATGACTGATTCATAACGTAAAACAGAGAATAGACGTGTGGCGAATGCCAATATACCCGCACACGTTAAGATAAACAATTTCAAGAATGTTTCCTGTTTATCATAGGAAATTTTACTTGGCAAAAATTGTTTGAACGGGAGAATAGATGTGAGTGCATCCATTTCTAGAAGAAAAACAAATGAATAAAGTATGCAGACCGCACTTTCAGGAAACGTTTAACAAAGAGTATGAAGAAGCAGTGGTTGCAACTGTTGTGTTTCTTTCTCTAAATTTTCATTCGTTCTTTTCGATGATAACGTGTACAACAGCAGAAAGGCAAGCATCAGATGGAGATTAAATTCAATGACGTGTACACTATATCGACTGTGCCTCCCTCTATTCATTTGCATCAAATGTAATTTAAATCTATACTAATGAAAGATTTTTCCAAAAAGAAGATTTTTTAAATTTATACGATCGAAACTATCTTTGAATAGGGTCTACTGCTGAACATGGATACACTCGGTCGATCATAATGGCGGAAATCGACGATTTTGAAAGTGTTAATAATCGATCGATCGTCATTGAATTGCGGATATGGGTGCTATTCTGAGTTCGATTAGATTGGATGGCGTGGATGCGCTAGGTGACATCACACCGAGTCGTGCTGACTGGTTGACTAGTCATGCGGATGCTACTGACTTATCGGCAGTGGAAGTTGAACGTTTATGGAGACGATTTCAACAGGTCACTGGCTCGAGAGATAAGGCGAATTTATATCCTGAAAATAATGCGTTGCCCGAGGAATTGTCAAATGATATTTTTGTTAAAAATGTGAGTGAATATGCCAATCAATCGCTTTCTATTAATATCTAACCTATTGCACTATGAAAATAAGTTTAAGTATACAGCCCAAGTAATTCCAATAGATTCCATATCGGAAACATATCTCGGAAAGGCACGTAAGTGATGTACGTGCCATGCATAATCTGCACTGCTTCCTAATACTAACTAGTCAAGTGAAACTATGGAATAAGTTTATGATATAGATGGTCTGAAAGACGCTTGCATTCGAGAACGCAAAAAATGCACGCCTGTGATTATTTGAACAAAGAAAAATATTTGAAAGTTTATTTCTGCTTGTCAAGAAATGATTTTTATGTTTAGCTGTTAAAACACTTTCCTCGGTTGAGAACTGATGATGATGCTATCTCATTCGGCTATTTCATATCTGTCATGCGATGGTTTGACGAAGCGAATCTTCACAGAAAGTTGGAAGCTATCTTTCAATATCTCAACAATGGCGATCCTATAGACGCGACATTTCTCGTGAAATTGTTCAAACATATTCATCCTGATATGACCAATGTATGTCGGTTGTTCGACTCATCATGAGGAAACACTGTTTTGTCCGATTTCACCTAGGATGAAATAAAATCCACAGCAGCAGGAGCTATGCGATTATTAGGATCAACTGAGACAGGTAGCATTACAATGACAAGAGAATAAAAGTGTATATTCCTTTCGTAGATAAATTAAATCAACAGCAGTTCGTTGAAGGCGTTTTAAAATTCATACCGCACGATGAACTTGCCGAGCTTTTAGACTTTCATATTATTCCAACAGCTGTTTCTCATGAAGTAGCAACATTACCGGATCTTCCTCTGCCGCCAATGATGTCGGTGAATGCGGACCATGTCATCGGGGATGATCTTGTAACTGATGATCAAATTAAGCAACTTGCTTTGCAAACTTCACAAAAGCATTGGACAAAGCTGATACTTGCTCTCGGCTTTCTCGAATATGATATCGAAGCATACAAAGCACGAAATAATTACAATGCTGCAGCGACAGTACGTCCAATAATTCTTTCCTTTTCACGTGCAATACTATTGAATATAGGTATACGATCTACTGGATTTGTGGCGCGAACAAGAAGGTTCATTGGCGACAAAAACTCGTCTTCGGGAATATCTGAAAATAAGTGATTTTGGAAAACTTGTTAAAATACTGGACTAATTTATTGCTGTAAAAAATAAAATTTTCGAAATTAATCTGGACAAGATTGATTTAGCGAAATATTAGAAAAAGAATCCTCAAAGATTTTTCTTCTAAAGAACAAAGCTCTCTAAAATATGAAGAGATACCTAGAATGAAAAGAATGTCACATTGTAGTCTTTATTCAACATTGTTTTTTCTTTCTTCTTGTTGCTGTTGCTGTTGTGATGATTGTTGAGCAACATCGTCGAATGTAAGCAACTGATCTCCATAACGAGACACTTGGTCAAGTAGTTCTGTCGATTCTTCAACAGACTCAACAATGAAATCATATGGACGTCCAACGGCAGATGCCGGTCGAAAAACTGCTCGTTCAACGATTCGTGTCTGAACAGATGTTGTTGATTGAGCCGTTCTCTCGCTCGGTGTAACAGATCTTAGACCATTATGTGGATCTTTCGATGTTTCTTGTGTGTTTGTTGATTCTTGCTGTTGCGAACGTGGTGCCAGAATAACACGTTCGACTATGCTTGGTTTCGGTGGAGATAATGAAAGAAGAGAGTCAGGTGTTGGACCCACCACACCGTCCATCTCGATGAGAAATTGAGTATAGACGCCCATAGGTAGTGCAATATTTTTGAAACGCGTGCGTAATTCATCATTTAGTTGATCGTAAAGGCGACTAGGTTTTGCTTGACACATTCGAAAGAGACGAGTTAAAGCTTTTCCCGACATAGCTTCGCATAACGGCATCATCTGATAGAGATTTAAATCGGACAAAAAGTCCAGTACGTCTGTAGGCCTCCATGCATTTATCGAAAGATTACGGTAAGATGAGTTATCGGTGCTACGATTAGTATATTCTTCTGGTAACGTTGATTGTTGATTATTGGAGCCACCTGATATTGTGGGTAGTACTGTTCTGAGAGAAGACTGCATAGGTGATGTAGGGCGTGAATTGCATTTAGTTGTAATCGATTGATCTTGGTTTTTACCGCCGTCAATTTTATTAGAAGACACAGAAAATTGTTCTTGCGATCTACACGTACTATTGCCTACAGTAGATATGATCTTGCTATCGGTTGGTGTTTGCGACATAGGTCGCCCGATTGTTTGTTGTCTTTCATCTGCAGATGGTGTTACAGAACGTACAGGAATAGGATTCGATGGTCGAAATGGTGAGATCGCATTAGCTTGCTGCTGTTGTCTGTTCGCGTTGTTGGAAGAACCATTGGGTGTGATATTAGGTAAAGGTGGCCGTGCAGTATGACGCATCGATGGGATTCGTGGTGGCATATCAGCAACAATGTTAGATGTTGTGAACGTCGTCTTATGGTTTGGTGGTAAGTGAGAAATCGGATTTCGTTGCATTTGTTGCTGTTGATAGCGCTGGTATTGCTGTTGCTGTGTTCCGTTGCTAACAGCGGTAGGGATGGAGTCAAATGTTGCTGACCGTGGAATGGAAACTATCCGCGTTTGCTGTTGAGGTAATCTATCATCAGTCAAGAATCGAGTAGGAGGTTTTAGACCATTATTCAATGCTTGCGCAGAATGATATGTTCCATTGGAGAGTAGGCGTTTGTCAAAATTTGTTGCTGAGGTTGATGCAATCATATGGCTCGGATATGCTTGTAACTGAGGCTGTCTTGACATTGCTTGCGGTTGTACCTGTAATTTATCGAACGGAATAGATATGCCATTTGATTTCGCATTAGATATTAACGAAGGGGGTGGGGGTTTCATTGAAGCTTGCTGTATTTTGCTGTAGATGTTAGTAGGTGCAGATAAATTCATATAGGCAGATGCTTTGATTGGTACTTGAGGAAGAGTGCGTACCTGTGTTTGAGGTCGTTGTTTATCGCTAATACTTGATGCAGCATAAGACGTTTGATTGCTAGTTGTTGATTGCAATGAAGAGAGAAGGGAAGTTCGCTGGCTTTGTTGATTCTGCTGCAGCAGCAGTTGTTGCTGTTTTTGAAGTTGTTGTTGTCGGTGATGTTGCTGCAACAGTAGCTGCTGTTGATGTTGCTGCAGTAGCTGCTGCTGCTGTTGTTGTTGTTGTTGTTGCTGCTGCTGAGACTGCTGCGGCTTCTTTTGCTGTTTGGACGTGGTGTTAGATAATTTATTGGTCACAGACGGCTGTATCACTGCATATTTGGCTGTTTGTGACTCATCGAGTGTGACAGATATATCGGAGGAAATTGAATCCGACGATGAGGACCGTGACAGTGTTTGAATTTGTGCTGATTGTCGTTGAGTATTCGTACGAATAGATGTAGCGGAACAGACAGTTTCGTTTCTTGTTGTCATCTGCAGCAAATGGTTCGGAGACTGATATTGTCGGGAGTTATTGGTAGCTATAGTGGCTGATACGTCGTTGTACATCTTTGAATGATCTTGTCGTTGTTTTTCAATATCGATTGAATCGTGCATAGACATAGTAGCACCGACGGGTGATTTTGTTGAACGTTCATATTGTTGTGGGTTGTGATCAACCGGTCTACTTAATGAGCCCATTGATGACATTGATGGTTGATGTGAAGAGTAGAGTGAAATGTGTGCCTGCTGCTTTTCATAGACAAGCGCATCAGCTGATGGAACAGAAACAGATGTTAGGGTTGTTTGCGGTGGTTGTTCCGTATTGATCGTTGCCATAGATGCAGTTATACCATTAGTCAATTTCGCTTGCTGTAGTTGTTGTTCAGATGCAGCTGGATGAGAAGAAAAAAAGCTCAGAACGGGTGATGCAGAGAGAGATCGCGTTGATGTTTGTTGTTGCTGACAAAAAGCGCCATTAATTAGGTGGGGTGTTTCATTACTATTCACACCCAATGCCGGTGATCGTGAAGCGGAGTGATTCGACATCTGTTGTTGTTCTTTATCGAATGTACCCAAGGCAACGGACGCAGCAGAACCTGGTGTTGATGATCTAGAAATGGAATGTGCTAAAGCTTCTGAATGTCGCAATTTCTGCTGCTCCTGCTGGTGGTGTTGTTGTTGTTGTTGTTGTTGCTGTTGTCGATATTGTTGTTGCTGATACTGCTGTTGTTGGTATTGCTGTTGCTGCTTCTGAATCACTGCATTTGCGGTGGCTGACGACGAAATATGTAACGGAGTTCTTGAGCGAGGAGGAGCTGGCGTTCGTCGGTCTTTATCGAAGATGGCAGATGCCGAAGAACCTATCGAACCAGATGTGGATGATCTTGAGATATTTAGCGCTGATAGAGCTGAACGTTCATGTCTACTAGCATCACCAGAGGGATTAGCAAACATGGAACCAGGTGTTGGAGATCTTGACACAGAGCGGACAGATATTGGGTGATGATCTCGATCGAATTGACCCGAGGCTAAGGAACCAAGAGAGCCAAATGTTGACGATCGAGTCACATATTGCATGGGTAGTTCGGAACGTTGCGGCTTATTACCGCCAATTGGTGGATCGCGAGATAAATAGTCGAAGGGTGATGTATGCGAATTCGATTGTCTTATTATTTGTTGTGGCGGCTGCTGCAACTGCTGTCTATTGATAAGAGGCGCTTGATAGATTGTCGAGTCAAAGCTATTTACTATATTTGTTCGTGAAAAATCATTAGGTAAATGAGGCTTATCAACGACAGGCAAGAGGATTGGAGGGTTCTGAAGTGTGCTAATTGAGGCGAATGGTTTCGATTTAACATCTGATAATTGTTTCTTATGCTCCTGTGGCTGCTGCTGCTGCTGTTGTTGTTTGACTTCTTTTAGCAACACTTTAGTTGCTGCCTTGAAATCGAGTACTGCAAAATCAATATATATACTAGTATTTACAATGGGAGCTAACCATCCATCAGGTCTAAATCCAGATCGTAGATTCAAGGCAATGATAGGTCGTTTTATGCTAGATGCGAATTCTGCTTCCAATCGGCAGTTATTATCTCGTTTGAACGAATCCGATACACAAAGAATAACCAACTCCGAATTTTCTATAGCTTCGGCGACAATTTCCATTCCTAGAATTGAAATCAACTCTTCTCAACATAATCTATATGTTTTTTATTGAAATTACCTTTCCGATGATGAGTACGATCATACCAGATATTATACCCATGATCTGCAAGCTGTTGTTGAATTCGATAAACCGCATCTTTGTCAGTATAGGCAAATGATATCATCATATCATATTTATTCTTGAGATTATCAGAAGTCGTATACGTTTCATTTTGTTGTTGTCTTTTCTCAGCTATTTCCTTTCGAAAATACGATTCTATTTACCAGAAACAAAAGTAGAACAGTTGACATTCATCAATATCTCCTACCTCTGAGAAGTTTCCAGATGATTCCGTCTGCCATTTTTCGCATTCCATTGCTTGTTGCTTCGTTCGAGACTGTAAAACCACTATTACGAAGACTACTATAGCTATGCGAACGGCGTATTGTATTCTGCTGCAGATTAGGATCGACAATTCTTGGTATACTTTGTAGAGAATGAAGAAGTTGTGCATGATCGCGTAATTGTTGGGCAATTTGCTCATTAAATGATAATGTCCATATACATTCAAGTAAAACTTCTTTGGATAAACCGTATAATTTCTCGTAGTAATCATACAGAACGGGGATTAGTCCTTTACTTACAACTTCGGCTTTAATTTGATCATGAAACGCCAAACCTTAAAACAAAATTCAATAACGCAAGATATTCTTTCTCAAGTTGTAATTTACTTTTCAATGTTTCCACCAGTTGCAAAATACTTCGATCTGCATTCTCCGGATTGATATTCTGATTATGACTTGCTTCGTGACGTACTCGAATATTTTTATCTAATAAACTGATGGTATTCGAAAGCAATTTAGGCAAGTCATCTTGTGATGTTTGAATGTCATTATCCGACATTGTACAAGCTAATAACATATAGGAATTCAGAACGATTGTTTCCGATGGAACGGCTGATAATTTCCGAAACGTATCAGCTGCATTTCGTTGTTTCATGTA
Organism: Adineta ricciae; assembly: GCA_905250025.1. Taxonomy (NCBI): domain Eukaryota; kingdom Metazoa; phylum Rotifera; class Eurotatoria; order Adinetida; family Adinetidae; genus Adineta; species Adineta ricciae. Next base: position 761,387 of record CAJNOJ010000006.1, read on the forward strand.
ATCTAATGCATCCGGTTCGTAAACTAATATACTGAACACAATCAGTGTGGCATCAATCAACAAGGATTCCATGTTTTTCGTATCAGGTCTGATTTTATTAATCAACACTGGCTCACCGAGCAATTGCAGAAGATGATCGATCAAGGCTCGAAATGACTCGTTTTTCGCATGCAAAGAAAAATAATCTTCAGCATAGATTATCGTTATGATAAGATTATGTACAGCACGCATCATTGGACGATGCCATTCATTGACTGCTTTCATATGTTTGTTCAATATTGAAACATAACGTGGTAACATCTTTTCTAAAATTTGTTCGATCAATCTTTCGATATACGGACCTGTCAAACAAAGGCATGCATTAAAACGAAACTTTTCTACGCATGTTTACCGTTATAACTGGTCAGAAAGTGTGGACAACGTATCAAGTATAATTTTTGTTCTTCTGTAAATCTCGGTGCATCGTGTTTTAAATTTTGAAACAATTTCACATACTGTGGCGATATTAAACTGTTAATCGTTGGTTGAAGCAGTCGTTCGAATAACGTCTGGTGCAATGGCAATGGTAGACGTTCTTGAATATCACAGAACAAACTTAATAGACGCGTCAATTGTTTGATTATATTTCGATTTGGGCTGTTTTTCAAGCCTTTGCTCATGTAATTCAAAGTGTTTCCTAACGACTCGAGAAATGTTGCATCGGATACCCAATGTAAAATTTTCGAAACGTCGTCAACGCGCTCAACAAGATCGTGGAGGAGTATCGCGCAATTTCTCAGAACATAAATCTCTTGATCGCTCAAACGGTTCGTTGCACATAGCTGTTCGAGAAGATGTCGAATGCGATTTCGAACAAGCGTAAAAAAATAATGCGATGGGATTTTTAACAAGGCAGGTGGAAATGTTGCATTTAAGGTCTTCACCGATTCATTTAATGAATTCAAATACGTTGTAATACGTAATGGACTGGAATTCAATTCGCGGACGAGGTCATCCAAGATCGCTGATAGCTCTTTCGTGTCTAGACGATCCGGTTTTCGTCGAATAGTTGAACAATGCGCAGCAATCAATAACGATGGCGGAGATGGATCACGGTCTCTGTTGGTTCGGCTTGGTTTCTCCATATTCCTGAGCTTTGTTTTCTTTCGTTTAACTAATATATATATATATATATCTATAAAATTTCAATAGACATCATAATAATGTGGCAGACATGAAATAATGATTGTGATAACTGTTTTCATATTTAATTTTGTTGCTTATTCTACTAAATGACTATATTGCCTTGACATAACCTTGTTTTATCGAATAAAAGTGTAAACCGCAGAGGAAGATGGTAATTTGTTCAAGCGTAACATAGCACAGCTGCTTTAAGTTGTACCTCCTGTTTCTGTCAGCAAAAACTACGTTTTACACACTTTATCTGTTCCTCATTCAGAAATCAAGTGATTTGATTTTATCGGAAGGGAAAAAGTTTAATTAGGATCATCAAGAACGAAAAAAAAACATAAGGTGGGTGAGCAGTAGATATCTATTAGGCTCGCACATGTCAAAGAACTGTTTGACAGTTGGATCTAATCGAGAGAAACTGAAGACAAAGGGCCAATTTTGATATGACAAGCCCATTTTCTTTTCTCACCTTGATGTCTCTTGCTTTCTTCGCGCTATTCACTGATCATTGATATTTTAACTAAATGAGCAAATGTAAGTAGAAGAGAAAAAAAACGAGGTACTCGTAGACCGTAAAATCATACGCTTTCTCTCTCTCTCTCTCTCTCTCTCTCTCTTCACGTTCTTGTTTGATACACGTAACTTCCATATGTGATCATATTTCTATCAAGTTCATACACAGCAAAAAAGACGAATGAAATATTCTGAAGAGTATGTACTGAAATGGTGAACAATCTTTTGTTATTCGTTACAATCGTCAACAAGTGATTGAATGTTTCAAGTACTTTTCTTAGTGAACATGACAAAGACTGATGAATGTATCGTAGTTGAATCGTGCTTTCGAGCGATTCATTACGGATGAATGATTCGGAATCAGCTTATTGTGTAGAGTAAACATTCAATAAACAATAACTCGATACATTGTTTTGAGTTAGTAAGAATAACAAACAGTAGACGATAATAAATTAAGTTGTCATATCGAAAAGAATGAGTATGGATGAAATTCGTCTGACTATAGTGCTTCATTATTTGCATTGATCTGATCTAACAAGAAAAATTGAAATAGAATTCTGTAGATTAAAAGAGAAATCAATCCATAGAAATGTTTTTCTGCTTTCGAGTTTTTCTTTGTTATTTGGACAAAAGTTAGTAATGAATAAACGACATCTTGAAACTTTCAAAAATCCTCTTCAAACTGTTCGCCCGTTGACTGTCGATCCGAATCGAGTATGTTGTTTAAATCTTTTCATTTTCGATGAATGAAATTCGTTGATCTGTTTACCAAAGCGAGTAGACAGACGAACAATTTCTAACGTGAATAATAATGAACAACGACCAAAAACGACTGGCTTAGACATACGCAAAAAAGTCACGTCGGAATTTCATTCGAGCTCAACATCAACGAACTTTTCATTTACGAGTGATGAAGATTATGATACCGATCTAGAGGATGATACAAGTCAATACCGAGATCACTCTTGTATTGGTATCTATGAACATGTTTGTAAACGCGAAAAATCGATACCTGTTGGCCATTACTTGAGACATTATACTGATAGCGAATTATCCTTGTGTTTCTATGGCTTAGGACCGAAAGGAGTGCGAACATTTATACCAAGTTTAACAGTAAGGCGAGAATTCTGGCGGAAAAGTGAAATGGACAACTCGTTTAGATGAATCAACATATAACAAAACTTAATTTGGCAAGTAATGGACTTGGTGATGAAGGCGCAATTTACATCGCACATATACTCCGTGATAATACTGCGATCGTTTCTGTTGATCTTTCACAAAACTTCATCGGTATCGATGGCGCAAGAGAAATATGTGACATGTTTCGAGATAATATCACAATCAATCATTTGAAACTTGAAGGTATGAAAAGATCGTTCGTTCTTCTTTGAATTAAGCATTTTCACTGATGTAGGAAATCTACTGGACGATGAATGTGCTCGACTCTTTGGTGAATTGATTTCTGTAAGTAAACAGTTGACCAATGATCTTGAAATTCGACTCAGAATTCATATCGAATAGGGAAATGGTCGACTGTATACATTGAATTTATCAAGGAACAAGTTTGAGTCAATTAGTGGTACCTACTTCGGTAATACAGTAGAATAAATAGAAAACATGTTCGTACAGATTCGACCGAGGTGTTTAGGTCCAGCTTTGGCGGAAAACACAACGATGCAATGTCTGGATCTCAGTTGGAATTCAATCAGTGGCAAAGGTGCTGTTGCATTGATAAAAGGCATTCAAGTAATCATTTCTCGGAAAATATCTTGTCCAATATTTAGTTTCAATTGAATAGAAAAACGTGTTTCTGCGAACTTTAAATTTGGAACATAATGGTTTAGCCGGTGGTGAATGTGGTCGTGCTCTCTTCAATGCTTTAAAAGAGAACACCACATTGCTTGAGCTTGATTTGAGGTAACTCTCAATTCAATAAATATACACTCTCAAGATTTATTTTATTCATTAGTTTCAATCGCTTGACGACTGAGCCAGCGACATTTATCGGCCGTGGTCTGGCTAAGAACGAAAGTCTACAAAAGATCTATGTAATGTTAAAACATAATTTGTCATCTGCACTAAAATTTATCTCTTTTACATCAATTAGCTAACCGGAAACCCACTCGAATCAACCGGATGTTATGCTATTATCAAACCATTGATTGCGAAGAATGCTATACCCAACAAACTCGAACTGATCGATTTAACAGTATATCAATTGTCTTTTTCTTGCGGTAGTGATGCACGACGAATTTGTATGTATAGGAAATCATGGTCAATCGTGACTTTCATGAGCTCTACGAGCAGGTGAAGGATCGACGTCCTGATGTGAATGTTTTGGTTGGATTGAGACCATCGATGTTTCTCATGAAAAATAAACCTCAGCGAATTGTACCGACACCGATGAAACGGTTACAAATACTTTTGGAACGGCGACCACAATTTGATCTAAAAAGTTTTTTTATTCTGGCTGCTGGTGGAGATTCAACATTGGCTGCTCGAATTCTCGACCGTAACACATTAAAACAAGCAATCGAAGAAGTAATTTTGTTGCTCAAACATCCTTTTCGCTTCATTCTATTTTTCTGCTGTTGACAGAAACTGAATGCTCGTTTTTCTGACGAAGATACTGACAGTATCCTAGAAGAAATATCCGATTGTGATTCCAAGTGCGTACCGTCAATCTTCTGTACATATGTCAACACTTATTTACTTTTGCTCTTTTAGGAAATTTGTTCAATTATTCACTCTTAAACCATCAACAACAACTAACCTATCGGCTTGGCGCTACAAATCTTAGTCATTACATGCCGTGTGCTTAACATAATTCATAATAACAGGCTCCTTCCTTCCTGTTGTTAAATTTTGTTGCAACTTTTTTCATATTTACGTGGTATGATCTGATAGGTCGGCGAATACTGTTAACGACACGTCATCTACCGATTTTCTTTCTTTTGTTTGTTCCACCTGATGAATATTAAAATAGAGAAAAATAACTCCGTTTTTCCCACTGAAACAGTCTCACACTAAAGAAAGTTTCATCATGTCAGGTGAGAAGGTTTTATGTTGCTTTAAAAATTTAAGGGCTACGACCAATGGACGAAACATTCTCGCACAAAATCTTAATTTGCTACTGAAAACAACGACGTTCGATATCATAGCGAAACAAGGAGCAAACAGCGACATGTGTCAATTGGAGTGCACTCGTCAGGAAGCAGATTATATTCGAGATCATTTATCTAATTTACTCACGCGTGCTCATCGATCGATATGGTTTACGTACAAAAATACACCGACGGATGAGTTATCGAAGTCTCATCGAAGACATATCGACAAACCATTGACAGCATTGTATAATTTCGGTACAATGCGTTCGTATGATACATTTGTTGATTATATCAAGAATAATCGGCATGTAGTTTCAGTTAAAGTGGAACGGGATGCATGTAGGAAGCCGAGGCGTCTGGTTTTACAGCAAAACTATACTACCTGCCGAATGGTATTCAATTTGAACATATTCCATACTGATATACTGGTGAAATATGATCAAGAAAATTCAAATGAATCAATTCAAATCGTATTTATGCTAAAAGGTTTACCAGAATTCCAAGAAAAACTTGACAATGGAGATTACATGAGGTAAACTACACATTTTCCGCCGGACAAATGCAATATTCAATTTGCAAACTCGGATATCTACCAGACAACTCTCATACGTTTAGGAAATGCCAGACAACGATAAACACAAACTTAGATATGAGTATTATATCGCAATGTTCAGACCTGTGGTTACAATTTGATCGTCGCAGCGACGCGATTGAATTGCTCCAACAATTGCCTATCAACAATGGTTTGGGATGCTTTGTTGTTAACTATGCTGCTTTTCAACACGTGCTGTGCTCTGAAGATCCGAATAAGTTTTTATTCGGTTCGGATTGCTACGCTATACAAATGCTTTGCTCTTTGGGTTACTTGTTTACCGACAAATATCATCGAAGCCAACGATTCCGAGATCAGTTTCAGTCATACCAGCAACAGCAATCGCCAGAAAAGTTCTACGAATTATGCTGCAGTTTATGGAACACTCTTAAAGAAAATCATTGTTATCCTATAGAAAATATTTTTAGTGATCAAGAAACACGAAATTGCCGCTCAGCCAGAAATCATTGTCATATTCCACATGTTATCGTCACTCCCTTGCGTGTATTGATTCAACCAATGCATGACACAAATGGGCATCGGGCAATGCGACAATATACAGAAAAGAAAGGATATCAATGGATGCTCGTTTATATTCGCGACGAAGATGGTTTAAGTAGGGTGAATAGTATGACTGACAACCATGAAATTAGAGCGAGATATGAAACAATTCTGAAAAGAGGCATATGTCTTTCACCATCCTCGTCTAATGAATTAACCTATTGTTACTTTGGCTCGTCGGGAAGTCAAATGAAAAAACAAGAGTTCTGGTTTATGTCCATCCTGAATGTTACAGTGTCGGATGCTCCGCGTAGAGTGAACGATGCCCGCATGGCATTGGGTGATTTGAAGAAGATTTCAAATGTAGCCACGTACATTGCTCGAGTTGGCCTCTACCTAACAACATCCAAATCAACCAATGTAAGCATAACGTACAGCTGTATATGCTTCCAATTAATATTTTTTCACAGATAGAATTCATGTACAAAAGCCAACTCAGCTGGTGGAAATCTTTGCTAGCGAAACTTGTAGTGAGACGGGGGATTTTGTCGGCCGGTAATACGAAATATCCTGTTGAATTAATCGAGGATGTTACACGTAATGGATATTGCTTCACCGATGGTGTAGGTCTTATATCACTTGGTCTGGCTAAACAGGTTGCCTTATCAATCGGAATTAAAATAACTAATGATGTGCGTATGAATTTCTAATCAAAAGCGATCTTGTTGAACATTTGCATGTAGAATGACATCCCATCTGCGTACCAAATTCGCCTTGCTGGATGTAAAGGAATGCTCTCCATTGATCCTCGCTCTACACCTAATGATAATTATGTTAAAATACGACCGAGCATGATGAAATTCGACACCGATGATTGGAAACTGGACGTCGTCGATCATTCTCGTTTAAGTAAGTTCAGAGAACATATTTCTATGGTTTCAATCGTTCTCTTCTTGTACTTACATAGTGTGTCTAAGTTTGAATAATCAAATCATTCGTCTTCTGTATGACCTTAACAAGGAAAATAAAGCTGTGTTTGAATCCTTACAGAACCGATGTATTTTACAGGGTCAATGGCATCCCCCAGAAGAAACATATTACAATGTTTTCGATTCACAAAATATCGAACGAATGAAGGATGAACAAAGGCGACAAAACTATTTAAATGCGTAAGAAAACGAGTCGCCTGCGTTACATAAATGAATATACTTATAATATGTAGGAAAGATTTCTTATGTCGCAATAGAATTCCGTTACCTGTTGATGAAGCGCGATGTTTATTTGGCATTGCCGATGAAACCAATTCATTGAAAGATGGCCAATGTTTTATTCAGTATAAAAAAATGGGTCTGAAAACTTACGATACTGTGAAAGGTAAACACTGAATAGGAAAACATCTCTGTAAAGCGGATCATTGATGCAAACGAAGTCGGACGCTTGCGGTACGCATGATATTTCTCTTTTTTTTACGTAGGTAAAGTTCTAGTAACGAAGAATCCGTGTTTGCATCCAGGTGACGTACGCTATTTGGAGGCAGTGGATATTCCCGCACTTCGGCCATTTATTCGAGACTGTATTGTATTTCCTGTTCAAGGATCACGACCACATTGCAATGAGATTGCCGGATCAGATCTCGATGGCGATCAGTATTGGGTGTACTGGGGCAAAGAAATGACGATCGATGGATCAGTGACGCCACTCGCTTACAAATCGACTAAAACAAAACAACAGTTCAACGTAACTTTTGAATCAATCGTTCATCATATTTTGGAGACCATAGGTGATCCAAAATCGGGAATTATCTGTAATACACATTCGACTGTGGCTGATAAACATTCAGATGGTACAAATTCTTCTGAATGTAAGCTTTTAGCAGAGCACTTTTCACGAGCGATAGATGCTGCGAAAACTGGCGAACGAATTGAGATGGAAGAAGTTGAAAAACTGCGACAAAAATGGTGCATTAATTATCCAACATGGATGATGAAAGAAAATAAACCGAGTTACAAGAGCACATCGATTAATGAATACTTGTTTGCAACAGCTCAAAGCTTGAGATTCGATCAACGCGCATTTAAGAATACGTACAAAAGGTATGATGGAATGAATGCGCATACCATACTTAACTTGGAGCCAGATATTGTTGATAATAATGATCGAAGTCAACGACGGCTTTTCTCAAGCAGTATTCTCCTACGAAATACTTGGATTAAAACAATACGAACTTGTATTTCCAGTCGACGTAATTTTTTACTCTTCCTAGCAGTTTTGTTTATATGCATATCTAATTTCTCAATGAAATGAACATTCAATTATTCAGAATCACTTTTTATCAGCAAATCGAAGTCGCTCATTTCTATTTTGTCCACTATCATCGGCACTGCACTCGACCTACATTATTTGTTAAAAATCAGTCATCCATTTTACTTTACAACCCCACTCCTCTTACGACACCATTAATCAATGACAATAGGTAACTCGTCTCGATAGATTCTTTATTTCGACAAGCTACTTATACATGAATAGATATGTATACATATTTCGATAAGTATTGCAAAGCACGATTAATTTTCACAAGCTTTGTTTTCATAGTATACGTGTAGCGAATACAGATTGACGAAAAAGATACCACTACCAGCCGATAGAAATGTGCGAATAAGTAAACTCAAATTTTGATCATTGTATGTCATTTGTAAGAAGATGAAAGTGAATACTAGAAGAAAAATTGCACAAGCGATAATGAAATGACGATAAACATGGGAATGATTGGAAATTCTTGTCAAACATTTATATGTGAGAAGAAAACCCAGTATGAAATAAGCGATGTAATGATATGGTATTTGATAATTTCGACCCATATACGGATCTTTACTTAATACATTTCCCATGGACAAGAGAAATGCGATCGTGAGAAATGCCACATCAAAGATGACATATTTGAATAAATTCACAAATGGTAATATCAAACTGTTGCTTAATTTACGGTTGTTCATTGAATCATAATGTGGAGCATCAACCGAACCAGGAGAAATCATGTTTCAAAACGTTTTACTAAAAAAAGAAAGAAAGGAAGGTTATTCTTCAGCGAAAATTTCGATTAATCGATACCGTCTGAACTTAGAAGATGGAAATCAATTGAATAAAATTTTTCTAAAACACAACAATAATTACGATCATCATATAAGGACGTATAAATAACTTAAACCACCTGTATTTCTGCTTGCAAGGACTTCCTAATGGCTCCGGTATCTGTCTAGACGAATTAATTACACGGTTTAACTTATGGTTTAAGTAATGTTGAATAAAAACATACTTTGACTGAGAATGATTTGCAATCGACAGAGTGATTAAGCAAGACTACGTTACACGTGATGAAAATAGACTGATGAGAAGAAACTCAAAATCAACGCGCAACTACGCAATAAGTTATTCAAATCATAGTTACGCATGACTGAATATCATGGTTGACTGTTTGGATCTAACCGTTCGCGAATCAATATGTTTCATCGGTCGCAATGTGCTGTAAGCAGATGTTTGTAAAATGCATCGGCAAGAAATTCGATTTTCTCAAACTAGTTTCTTAAATGTTGGAAACATCGACAAGCACTTTGTTTATAGTTGATATTTATAAGGATATTTTGGTATCCGTTATTTGACATCGTAAGAATGAGATTAATCGAGATAATCAATTCGGACGAATATGCATAATAATTAATCATTATCAACTAGTTTCCATTCAGACAAGCCTCCAGGGAACATAAACAAGAGAATTAAACAGAAAGTAGTTTTCTCTTCCGGTTGTATATGTCATGAAATAATATATTCTTTATAAATAGACAATTTATTCTTTAAAATATCATATAAATAGAAAAATCATTTCCACTACTGTCAAAATGTTTTCAAAACATGACTTGCACAAGTCTAACCAATGTAAGTCAAACCAGGAGATCTCAAGACTTCCGTTTTTTTTTATGTAGTTCCTTCAACATGATTTTCATATGATGTGAAACGTAGAGGATATTTTTTATTCAAGAAGATAAGAATGTTATACAAAAGCCCAACAACAAGCGTTAAAAAAAAACTTTTTTTGTGTGTTTTATGTTTTTCATTTTCACAGAATAAGTTCATTCGATAACTAACAATATAGAAACCATTGTACTGTAAATTTGGAAATAACAATGATCAAACGAAAGAGAGAGAGAGAGAGAGGGAGGGAGAAAGAAAACAAACGCGAGAATAGGAAATGTTAATAGAGCAGGTTTCAAGAAAGAAGAAACGTATTGAAAAATACTGATTCGCACATTTCTTTTATGGATATGTTTGAATTTGAACGGATATCAGGAGAAAATATTAATACACAAGAAAATAAGGCAAGTCTGCTTGTTCCGAATGTTCAATGGACGATGATATCAAATAATGTCTTTGAGAATATCGACTGTATGGAAACTGGTCGCTTGATGTTCAATGCCATGAAGTTTGTATGCATGGCGTAGGCATTCGTCTTCTTGTAGCTCCCTACAAACATCGGAAAATATATTCTAATCTATGTTAATGATTGAAAAAATTCACAGCAGGGAAAAGCCATAACTAATTTGTCCACATGACAAAAAAATTAGCATATGAGCAAGAAAACAAGAGAACACATACGGAGGTGGGAGGACGATTAGCATGCAGACTACATACAAAACAAGAATACATTGATAGAGATAACTCCAACATAAATCCGAAATTAGATGTACAACAACTTGGTCTCACCTTTACACGTTGATACTCTCACTCCTGAGAAAACATTGTGATTAGAAATTTATAGATGCAAAAATATTTGTTATTAAGCAAGAATAAATTATTATGAAGATGAAGAAGTATGTATATCGTTTGTTCTGAAGGCGCGTTTGTTTTTCTTACCGTATTCGCATTTGATCGAGGTCAGTTGTTAAACGATTTCTAGCTTCGACTAGTTTCGCGATTGTTTTTATCAGTTGGTCTTCGCGTTCCTTATCTTTCATTGTTTTTCTTTCATCTAAATTTAGAACAAATTGATTTTCATTCAAGTCGTATCCATGAGATAAGAACATTTTACGGAAGAGATAATTAAAAGATTGTTCATGAGTTATTAATCCTATTTAGCTTAGCTGACCTGTGAAATATTCATCGTTTCAAATAAATTCTATTACGCAGAAAAATGAAGTCCCTTCACAAACGATAAAATCTTTTGTTTCGCAATAGACATCGTAGATTAGGCGAGCATAAATTATCCGAGGGTATACTCATTAGATGCTCATTCACTTTTGATAGCCATCGAGTTGAAAAAAACTAGATGTCTGTCTCAACTGGAGGAAGATTCTTGAAACATGCTTTACCAGGTAGGTTAATCAGTTGCCGATATTCATGTTCTGCTCGAGCACGTTCATTTTCGAGTGTTAATCCACGCTTGGCCATGGTTAATTCTTCCTCTCGACGTTGTAATGTCGTTCTTTCATGAACTAGGCATAGACATTCTCTTTCCCAGTAAGATTTTTTCATTTCGTTATGTGTACAAGCATCTAGACGAAAGAGAAAATGTGCTAGTTGAAGCTTTCTTCCGGAAAAAATTACTTAGATTTTGTCGAGCTATGGAATGACGTTTTTCTAATTCCAGACGTTTTTGCTCTAATTCATCAAGTTCACGTTGAATTTCTTGTGAACGTCGAAAGCGAACCAACTCCTTTTGCCGCTCTTCTCGTTGTTGGCGACGTTCATCGACATGTCGTTGTTTCTCGTCATCAATTAGCGATTGTGACGATGAAGTCGTTGTTGACAAGGATGATGTCGACGAAAGATTTAAATTTGATTGTGGTCTGAGCAGTTTCTTCTTCTTTTGGTTCGATTCTTCCAATTTCGCATCCGTTGCTAATGTCATTTGATAGTCCGCTGGCGGCAAAGGTGACGACGGTCGATTTCGACCTCGCCGTCTGAATCGTTGTTTGCTGGATTCGTTCGGGATCTGTTTTGAATCGACACTCAAGTTTTCGTCATTATCAGCTAGATGAATTGTTAATTTATCATCAAATGTTCGACTACGAATCATCGTCGACGAACTTTTCCGGTCAGAGTCATTTGCAACTGCTTGATTAATATGCTCAAATCCAATACTTTGCCGTTTCTTTTCATTGTTAGGAATATTAACAACATTAAGAGGGTGTGGTTTATGACTAAGAGCATCTTTTAACGATGGATATAAACGAAGATTGTGATTCCATTGCATATTTGCATTGACAGATGACGATTGAGCTACATTTGGATAAATATTTGTTGAACGAGGTTCTGTTAAACAAAGAAAGATGAGTATTAGGTTGATTTCACACGATGAAAAATTCATTTCATTCTTTTGCGTAGTAGAAATTGTTCCTCATAAATAACTTCTTCGATATGAACTCAAAAGAAAGTTATTACAAAAAGCATCTACGCGGAAAACATATATTACTAGAGAATATAAATAATATGTCAAACGAAATAAAGCATTAGCTAGTCAGAATAACTAAGAGATTCTTTTCTGACAAAAAAGAAAAGAAAATAATAAAAAATCATTTTGATTTAATTTTGGTCCTAAGCAAAACAAAAGCGCACATGCATTTTTCCTTTTAGTATCGATTTCTTGAACAAATAAGAGGTATGAGAAGAGAAAACTCATATTTCTAAATGACTTCCGTTTCATTCAAAAGTGATCGATTCCAGGCGACAATACGAGAAAATTAGTAATTATATAGCAGTTCTGAGTACTTCTGTGTCATTTGGATACGATCATTGATCGCAAAGAAGACGTTAAGACTGTTGACGTTGACACTAAATCCAGAGCTGAAAATAGAACAAGGAGAGGAGTTCCGGTGGGAGAAGATAGTGCGAGTCCATGTTCATCTACTAATATCTGAGAAGACTATATTACGTTTCAATTAGAAATCTTCCATTGATTTTACTCTGACCTAGTTCATTTAAATTAATCTTTGAGTAGTTCATTCATTACTTATATTTTGTTCGGTATTGACGGCTTTTTCGCATTTTTAATTGTTAATAGTAACTCGAATATAAAAACAGCGTTACATACCTTGTTGAGCAACAGTTGCTAACGTTGTCGTAACTTGTTTGAGACGACTTTTACAAAAATGTAATGTACAATAAAACTGGTATGTTCCATTCGATGCAATGTCGTAATAATTATATTCGCTTTCTTTTAGTTGCTTCTCGCAAGAATAGCAAATTAAACATGTTTTATGGAAGTATTGTTTATTGATCTCAACAGTTGATGATTCATCGTAGGTAGAACCTGCACATATTCGACATGGCGGACGAAAATAGGTCTAAAAAAAGAAAATGTCAATTAAAATATTTTCTTTTTCTCAGATTCGACTCGCTTATCAAATTACTCTGTACATGACGTGAAATCAAGAGAAAAGGATATGTGTCTCACGAGTGTTCATAAATACCTTTCAATTATGTGAAAGGCACGCGTTTTTTTTCTTCATATGTATTAACTTACGAATGAGATCCGGTCGGATTTTGTCGTCGTCGTTGTTCCCAACACCTGCTGATTTAACGGTGATGTCGACGACGGTGAAAGATCAACAGGTGAAGGTGACTCTGATTGTATATGACCAGAATCTATCCAAATAGGATAAGTACGACTGATTAGAAAAAGCTTGAAGAGGTATTACCAATGCTTAAGAAATGTTTCCGTTCGGCGAAAGCCTTTTTGTCATTCGTTGTTTTGGATATTTCATTGGTTGAATCACTTTTGGATGTATCCAATTTCAAACTAGAATAAGAAGAAGATGATGATGGTGAGTATGTAGACTACTCTGACAGTATCGACGTGTATTCGAATGGGCGAGAGACAGACAGAGACTGAAGAGGTGCGTACGATGTTTTCAATCGTTCTTTCGTCGATCCAGAAGAGATTGAATCGGAACCTTTTTTATTTGTTTTCGCAGACGACTAACAAACGAATATAAAAGAGTTTATTAACCATTAGAGAACAGCAAGAAAAAGAAAATGATTTTCTTGTTATTCTTGTTTGTCCAAACACAACACATTTAGCAAATGAATATAGAATGATTCTTTATTTCTGTTCGATGAGAGAAAAAACAAGAAAATATAACCAGGGAACTTACATCGAATCATCATCTTCTTCTTCTTCCTCGTCTTCATCTTCATCATCATCTGATTGATCATCTTCGTCATCGTCGGTAGTTCCTTCGAGCGAAGAATTCGTTAGGTTATCATTGACTCTTGCCGATGTTTGTTCACCCTCGTCATTTCTTTAAGTGATGAAATCATGCATTCGAACTCATCGACAAATGAGTACTTACGTTATGTTCGATGCTGAGCTATAAACCACTTCATCCTTTTCAGTATCAACAACGTCTTTCTCGAGAGTAAACGAGACGCGCTCAAAAGTAGCTGGATTATCGAGATGACGTGCGGGTGATAATCGTACATTCGATGGTCTGTGCTTGTCTTTGTCAAGGTCTAGGAATATATCGAATAAACATCAATAAAAAAATACAAAAAAAAAGATTTGTTTTCTCTGTGTCTTCGTCTTTATTTATTTTCATCCAATTTTAGATGTCCTTGTTCGAGACTAATTGTTGCTTATCTGTTATCAAACATTAAATATTTAGCAATGCCGATCGTTCAATAAGAGAAGGTTTTCCAATCATATGATTTACTCAATAGATTCACTCGTTAATTAACTGAAGGTAAGACAAAGCTTTTGAAGCAACAGAGAGAGAGAGAGATAGAAGAGAAAGAAAAAGAAAAGCAAACACAAAGTAGAAAGTACTCATTCGTCGTTTTCCATAGTTCCTTTCTCCTTCTTTTTGCGTCTCTGTGTCTATTTCTATCTTCTCTTCATTTTCTTTTTTACTTCACCAAGAATGCAGCAATAAGATAGTTCTCGAAAAAAGCAATACTATCATGAATAATAATACCCAAAACGTAACGAGAGGTCTAGCACATTTCATCTTGGATTTAACAAGTCTTGAACGACGTTCAGCAAGTGTCAATTCCACATGTCAATTTAATTATTGTACGTTTTTGTTCAACGATCATGGTGAACACAATAGTACATGCTGGGTGATCATCTCGGATGAAACCAAAAGTGAACAATTATATTTTCCGACCATAGCTAGATATATTCATTTGTACATATACCCATTGTTCATTGTGATGGGTATCCTTGGTAACAGTTTATCATGCTTTATAATGTTCCTCAATGTTCGACGTAGTGGATTTCCAACGAGCCTTTACTTGACGTTGTTAGCATTCGTTGATTGTTTATTCATACTGGGCAGTGCATTACCAGACTGGCTTTCTCAGTTGCATCATACACTCGATATAAAACTTTTATCTGACTTTTCTTGTCGATTCGTCTACTGGTTTGGTCATTTCACTACCCATTTATCAGCAGGATTAGTTGTTGGTGTTACCATTGAACGCTTCATCGCTGTCCAATATCCATTAATTGCACATAAAGTCAATACCGTGAAACACACTCGAATCGTACTGGTTATCTTAATCATCTTTTTCTTTCTACTCGATAGTCCTGTATTTGTGCTTGTGAAAAAATTAGACGAGGACGTTCATATGGTTCAAACATGTAACAACGATTCCAATGCTAGCTATGAACGACTTGTTATGGTTCGATGTGCATTAACCAATCAGCAGCACAAACAAGCTTGGGTATATGTTGATTTTGCTGTTTATATGTTGATACCATTTTTAATTATCGGAACATTAAATTCATTAATTATTCATCGGTTAATAGATGCGCAACGCTTTCGGGAGCGGATGCTACGAATTCATAATCACATGAACCGAAACGACCCACAAGATGTTACACACCGACAGTATTTTGACAGTCATGAAGGAATTGAATTGATGGATAATCATCAGCGTCATATGAAACGTTGTCAACAGCTCGTGGAAACTCAACCATTAGCTATTATGTTACGGCCCCAAATAAGTAAATGAATTCTTGAAGACAATGTGAACTTATACTAATCTTTGTCTCCATTGTAAATAGGTCAAACCGAAGAACGACGAATGCGATTCAATACGAAACTATCGAGTATATCAACGGAATTATCAACTATATCATTCGAATTGAAAAGTCGTTCGAATCATCGATATGAAGTTGCCCCGATTCGACACAAACTCATGCATCAAACAAGTTCCAACAATACACGTTTAACAATCCTGCTCTTGTTTGTGTCATGTTCATTTCTAGCTTTGACATTACCAGCTGTAATGTTGAATCTGTTCATGCCCACAAGACTCGAATCCTCTTCATCAACATTGTACAACTATCATTTGAAATCTGATACAACAAATGACAATCGATCGGATACGATATTTTACTATACTCTCGCTCGATTATTGATGATTATAAATCATTCGATCAATTTCATTCTCTATTTCGTTCTCGGCAAACGTTTTCGTCGTGATTTAAAGAAGTTATTTCTTGGCTATTGGCGAAAATTACATCGCCGGCAACATTCATCATCGAAATAAGAAGCGAAAACAAAATAACTGAATACATCTTACCTTCGACTGCTCGTTGAAGATTTTCTTCATCCTATTGTACAAAACAAACATGCATATATGTAAAATAAATCTTTCTTCGTTGTTTACTTTATCTGTTTGAGTTAGTTTGTGGTATCGACAATGAAACGTCGTCTTGCCCGTGCTCGGATCAACAAATACTTGATAATTGGTTTTACGTAATTGCAAATGGCACGTTTCACATTTGAAACATTTCACATGTAGAACGTTTTTCTCCACAACAAACCAATCTTGAATGGATACTTTTTCTTTACAGTAAAAGCAAAATGTCGGCGGACGTTCCGTTTGCATATGAGCAAAATTCGGATTCTAAATCAAACAATAGACATTCGTTTTTGAAGTTAGGGACAGAAAACGACCGCATACGTGTGTTGAGGAGATTTCGCCGCTGGAATAATGAGCAACAAGTGCGCTGACTTTCTTTGGCGGATTATTGTTGTTGTTCTCATTGCTTTGCTCGATTGGCTTCTGAGCAGGCTGCAGTATTGGCGGGCTGTGTTCGATCAGTATCGTATTCGATCGACGATGTCGAGATTTTTGATGATCTTGTTGAAAATGCTTGTATAATAACTGAAGAATAACAAGAGCAGACTGATGTATGCGTTCTCCGATTGAACTTTTCATGGATAGAATGAGACTGTTTTGTAATTTTCGATCAATTGGTAAGGATAATTGATCATGCATGATATCGAACAACTAGAAAATGAAAGAGAAATATTTTGTGAAAACGAAATCAAGTGCAAGATCAATTACAATTTGAAAGTTACTAATTGGTCGATCGGGTTGAAGCGATTTGAAATCACTAGAAAGAGAGGAAAGTTAGACTCAGTGTTCTTGCTCTCTCTCTCTCTCTCTCACGATAACCTACATTAAATCAGGTCGGTAATAATGTACAATCGCACAAAATGCTAAACTGTTTTGAAACGCTTTGGAATCATTTTTGATTTCCATAGCGTACGAATCGACAATCTCTTCACACCAGTCGATCAGTGTTGATTCTTTATCAGTTGATTCTGAAAATAACCAGTGGAAAGCTTTAGTTTGCTTTTTTTTCAAGAAAAATCTTTACACATACCGTTGGTCGGTAAAGTGACCGGTATCTGCTTCGAACTTTGTGACCGACGCACAGGTGTACGATGAGTTTTGGCTGATGTTACATGATTATTATTCATGTCGATCGTTGGTATACTATCTGAGTCGTACAGATGACGAATCTCATCAATTGTGCAACTTCTCGAATTTAAGTTTTGATAGCGTGTTGCTGGATTAATGCTATACAGTTGATGATTACTTTTGGTGTTCTCTGGTGTACTTTGAGATAATAGCATGTAAATACTTTCGCGTTCAACGAGAACTTTAAGTGGATGTTCACGTTTAGCAAATCTATAAATCGCCCAGGCTGTATCAAATAGACCAAAAAAGCCTAATCCAACCCCAGAACCAGTTGGCCAGAAACTCTAAAGCAGTAGAAGAACAGTATAGTGGACTATGAAGAGAACTTTTCAAGGAAATGTTTACTTCAAGTAAACTGTCACCCACAAGGCCCATAAATAATTGTTTACCATTCCGTTCAACGATGCGCGAAGCATTAACAGCATGAAATAATGACGTAAAATCAAACATTTGAACATCGGCTGTGCCATAATGATTTTCCTATGAAAGATACAACATAATGTCAACTGTGAGCGGAAATGAAAGCAGGATGTTTGAAATTCTATTAGGTCAATAAGGCGATAAGCTTTGCTACGTTCTTTGAATTCTCTCGACATTACAGGAAATATGTACGATAGGAATGTAGAGCAAAGACAAAAATTCAATCGGATCATCTTACAGCAAATTCAAAGGTAAACTGTGGTGATGACTTTGTAGCAAATTGTGCTGCTTCGCAAGCGAAATTACATAATTGTGGAAAGTTAACATTATCTCTCGCTAACAACCTCGCCGCATCAGGATAATCTTGTAAAATGACATTTTTATCAAGTAAAGATTGTTTTTTTGCTGTCATAACAAAATAATGTGTTTCATTTTTATAGTATACAATGTTTTCTAAATCGATCGACGCTTGTTGTTGCAAATCATTGAAAAATTGAGGATTATATATTTTGGCTACACCACTAATTTCTACAATGAGACATAAAAAGTGTACGTTTTTTGTAAGAATGTAGATCAGGCGTGATATGAATCAAACCTTCGAAATTTTGTTCTTCGCGTGTGTGATGATTGACGAAATTACATGTGATACCAATTGCTAATTTACCGCGAAATTCCTTATGTTGAAAACCGTGTAATGAATTACGACGACCATCAGCGCCAATCAAGACATTAAATTCGTAAGTTGAAACAACCGGATGTATTGCAGGTTCAAATTGCGCTCGCCAACCTATTTCGATCAATTATGGTCAAGATTGAAATGAAAACTTCTTGTACCTTGAGTCGAAGTGAGCGGTTCAATAACATCGATGAATGTTACATTTTGATAGATTTCAACGCCAACTAGAAGAGCAATCTTCAGCAGAATACATTGCAATTGACGAATGCCTAATTGAACAAATGAAATATGTCTCTCTAATTGAGCAGACTGTTCGAATGTATTTACTGATGTGTTCGATTTGTCCGGTAGCAAATTTTCCATAAAAAACTTTGGCACCAAGGTTCTTTAAATCAGTGATAACATATGGCCATAAATGCAAAACATTATGACGAGAAAATCTAGACAAATGATTCGTGTTAGATCAAATCCGAAAAATTAATACAAGTGAAACCTGTCGCGTTTTTCGACGACTACACATCGTGCACCAAGTAATGCACATTCAATAGCAAGACGAAGACCAACGGGTCCAGCACCCACGATGCAAACCTTAAAAATAACTTGAATATTTATATCTTTGATGATAGGAAAGAAGCCTCTGTTATTCTCATATATCATTGATCGTTTCTCATTACAGTATCTTAGGTCAAACTGTATCGTACAGATGCCAAATCAAGTTAATGGTATATTAAGCACATTCTATGCGATTAAATACTTCTGTTTTCTTTCGTTTACACAGTTCACTGTTTGTTCATATACATTGAGTGATTTCTTTCCTTTTACTATTTGTATCTCAGTGCCTTTCCTTCTTTCCAATTATCCTTTCTCCCTCTCTCCCTTCACTCATTGCCTTCACTAAGGGTATATACACATTCATACACACGCAATGTAATCTCACACTACACACAAGTGTCGATGTGTATGTACGCTATATACAGCGATGGTCGGCGAGGGAGATTAGAGAACTGGTAGTGATTGATGGTTGGGACAAAATGATGAACGGTGACTGCAATACAGGAGAGAAAGAGCGAAGAAAAAAAGCATAGGGGAAAAAAAAAGAAATTCACCATGCTGAGAGAAGAAAAAAAGCTGCATACATGCATTCAGGGCCGAAAAAAAAACTTTAAGCAAGGATTTATTAATTTATCGGTTGTTGTTATGATTGTTCTTGCTTAGACGAGCCAAAAACGAAACTCATGCAAAAGATTTCTTTCGAAAAATGTTTGCTTTCGAAAAAGAAAACTGATATGAATATAAATGAAAGCGTTCACGCACGCTTACATATGATTTTTACAAATAGAAGATCTAGATATGCAAATATAAGTTAGATGAATCTGTTTTTGATAATTGGTTCGACATGAAAATAAAAATGGAAATTGAATCAAAAACGATCACTTACTTTTGTATCAGCACAAACATGTCCATTCTCATATTCTTTTTGTAAACCTCGTTTCTCGAGCTTTGTCCAAAGACTTTTGCATTTCCACGAAGTTAATTTACTCGATAAAGCTTTGTATAAAGATCTTTTGCTATAGCCAACGATTGAACGATCGATACGAAGTGATCGACATAGATCATCGAATGAATGAAGAATTGTTTTGAATGTTTGAGCATTGACAAAGCGTTCGAAGAGTTCGTCAGGCGTTTTCAGAACATCTGTTGGCATGATAATGAATCATAGAAGATTGACAAGTTTCGATGAGTAAAAAAAACAGAACATCAATTGAAAGAAAGTCGATCGATTTTTGTTTCTTTTTCTTGTTAACTAAGAGACTGTCGACGAACGACGATCAAGTTATCAAGTAATAGATTGGTTTATGTTTCTTCTCGACCAATGGCAAATAATCACAAAACGGACATCTATCTTTCAACGAACAGATTGGTTCATAGAGTTCACTTGTATATTTATATTTATTATTTGTTCTGTTCTGGAAATTCTCTAGAGTTTGTTTTCGAGTGGTTCAACAGATCATGATGCCAAGCCGACAAAATCTAGCGGAACAAACAAGATCTCTAATCGATTCTCTCAATGCTCGGCAAACAGTAATCTCAAATCAGATAAAAACAATGACAAATGACACTCCAGGTATACTGAAGAAAAGCAAAAGTGTTACATTTATTGATAATGAACAATCTGATTCGAAAGTAAAAAATCATCTTGAAACATGTGTCGTACAAGATGTTGTGAATTCCTCTCTAGGCACTATCTGATCGAATGCCACCATATTCGATTTTAAAACAACCAGATGATTCCGACGATGACACATGTCCTCTTGAACCATTTGTGGTGAACGTTCCGGATAATATATCTCGCGTGGATATTGATCAGTACTTGGAAGATGTTCAGGTTCAACGACGAAAAGGACTCAACTATTCTTACAACACAGAAGAGGAAGAGACTGATGAACAAGAGACGATGAACAATGAATCTCCGAAGCATTTGCCAAAGAAAAATGAACCATGGAACGAAGTTAGTTGACTGTTTAGAACCTCTTTGAAGAGTTCTACTATTGTCTTTAGCTGAAGCATTGGCATTCTTTATTCGATGAGGGTAATGATCGGGATGTTTATTATAATACCCTGCGAACAGCGAGCAACCACTCAGAAGTTTGGACTACGGACAGTGTTGAGCAAATCAAAGTTTGTTTGACTTGCAAAATACTCGAAAAACTTTTATGCCTTTTGTTTCAAAGAAACGTATCAAAGACCGACAGAATATGCCTTTGAAGCAACAACGAAAATCAACGAGCGTATCACCAAAAAAACAAGCACATCAACCATTGGTGCACCCTCGTCAAAAAGTCCTACTCGGTTACGATTTTGTGGCCGGTCTACTTGATAATGAGCGATCATCCGTATTGACGAATGAAAATTCTTTATCTGATTCTTACATAGATGAATTAGTCTCGTTTCGAAAGAAGAATTTAGATCAATCAACATCATATTCCTTATCAAAGTAAGCGATAACTTCAGCTTTTGCGTCAATTCTTTCATAATGATCTATTTCAGTGAAGCAGACCTTGCGGATTTTTCAAAAGAACTTGAACTCGTTCCACCGGATGGTTATCAACATTCTCATACTTGTAAATATTTACCACCGAGTGATCTTATTGATTGTTTTTGTCTTGCTATAAATACAGGTATACACAGTTTTACTGTCAATGATCGTCTTTTTACTGTTCCAACTAATCCGGATGTGAATGGACAAAGTTGTTGTCCAATTTGTTCATCAGTACGCAAAGATCCCAACGCTTGTGAACCACAATATGCACGGTAATGTTACAAGTCTTGAAGTCAGTTGAAACACTCGTCTATTGTAGTGTCAGCATTCCAAAATATCGTGTCAATACCAATACTTACAAGTTCCGTCCACCCAAACGTGCTCATCTATCCGATCTCTCAACAGACAGCGTTGCTCTCGCTAATGTAATCAACGAAAATTTCTTTTTCCTTTACCATAACGTCCGTTTTAGCACTGTTTGGCTGGTTTCAATACTGCTCGAATTGCTCCTTTGGATAAATCGGCTAAAAGTCTTGATCTACGTACTGATTCAGACACACAATTAGAATTAAGAAAAATGTCGTTAGAAGATGTTCAACGACTTGGTTCGAATCATGATATGTGCGAAAATGATCTCCGACGTCGAAGTACAGCACTTCGGTATCATATGAACACGTTATTTCAAGAACGCTTACGACGCTTACGTAAAACAACTGGCGCAGATAATAATGCGAGTGTCATTTCTCAAATTGATGTTCGTTAAGAATGAACAGTTCGAATGGCTGACTTCCTTTTCTTCTCATTTACTTGTGTTTGATCAAATTAAACATTCCATATCCGTCCATGTGTGTGTGTGTAGTTTAACTTTTATAAAACTATCCAAAAATTAGTATTCATAGAGAATAATAGAACATTGTACTTTTACGCATGTCTTGTAGATGATTGAATCGAACGCAAGAAGCTAAATTACGAATTTCTTTTACGGTAAGGTTCTTTTTTCCAATATATACAAAAGCAAGATTAACTGTTCGACGGTTTTTCCCTTATCTGTATAGATACCATCGATTATTAAGCAACTGATATTCATACTGTAAGTTTCTAACAGAATACGAAAACAATCGACGATAGCTAAACTAGGAACTTTATATGAGACTAATGCGTACGACATGCTAACTATTGCTTTTACCTACGCATGTATTTGAGCACGGAGTACGATGTAATTTAACAGGCAGTGAAATAGAGGTCCATTGTTCTTGCATTTATTTAGGGTAAAGAGAGTGAAATTAAAGATTAGTAGAACAATAGTTGCTTCAGAAGAGGATCAATCTTATTAACGCAACTGTTGACTTTTCAATTCGGGAGTAAATAGGCTGGTTTCGTCCAGCACCCAACGGAATAACGATTCGTTCGACAAAGTGTTGCCTGGTCGGACTTTTTAGAAGGATTTTCCGGAATGATTACCGAAGGTTTCTGCAGATGTGTTTGTTCATAGTCTGCATAATCATCATCACCTTCGTCAATGTTATCTTTTGATACTGTTTGAGAGGAAGAGTCTGAACAGGTCGTATTTCGTTGGTAAAGATCGCTTGTTGATGTACTTGAAGAGCTAAATTTTGATGGCATGTTCTTTCTGAATATTGATTGGCGCGGAAAGATTTATCTAACGAAACGCACAGAGCAAGAATAAATAGTTAAATAAACTGCCAGATCGTTATTATACTTAATATGAGAGACTAGCGATTGTCAACGTACATATTTGATACTGTTTTATTTATTTTTAGATGTCAAATATATATTAGTTACGATGATACCATTTCGTGGTGATCAATGTAAGTGATACTCCTAGTATCTATCTCCTCCATTTGTGAAAGTCTTCCTAATGATTACGAAACAAAGTGTACTCAATTTCTTTTATTTAGTTGATCATTTCAATAATGGACAGCCTGTTAATCGACATATTGTCCGATTTCCTCAACAGCAGCATCTAGTACAACCTGCTCAATTGATGTATCAACCACCAACAGTTCATAGTTTTCCCCAGTCCTATTCTAACAACATGTCGATACAGCAGCAGCAACAACAGCAACAGCAACCATTACTTATGTTTGTTCCTACACGGCCGTGTCCTCCACAGCCCTGGGTGCATTCATCTCCACCTGTTCCGCCTTCACTTCCTGCACCCATTACATCTATGCCAACATCACAGCTCGCTTTCCAGCACACTCAACCGCCACAGCCTTCATTCAGTGGAGGAACGGGCTCTTCTCATACATCTTTCAGTAGCATGCCAAATCCTCCTCAACATTCATTCGGTGCCGGTACTGGTATACCTCAACCTTCATTTAGCGGTGGTACAGCTTTGCTAAAACGGAAAAGTCATTACCTTGAAGAATCTGATGTAGAACTACCAGTAAGTTTCCATTAAATATGTCTTTCATTTTATAATCTAGCGCAAAGATAGATTTCATCGTTCTGAGTCGCTTTTTTATTCATTTTTCTAGCCACATTTCAACAACGCAAGTTCAAATGAGCTTCCATCTCTTATGGGTATTTCTACACCATCATACAATAATAATAACAACAATCAACAACATCGTTTTCGACCGGCTAATCCAAGAATGCGCTTTCCACCATCCGGAGAATCGTTCAATACTCAACTATCAAATTCTAATTGGAACAGCAACGATCTTAATACATATTTTATACCGCCCCAAATGCCGCCAATGCCACCATCACAGTCAATTCGTAATGAACAACAACTATTAACTAGTCAACTTTTTCAAAAACATCAGCTCATTCCTGTACTTTTTTTATTCAATTATTTCTCTTTCCTCATCAGTGACTGTTGATCTTTTGTTTAGATTGATAGTATTTTGAAAGAGCCTGGCCGTTCACAACGACCACCACAAATCATTATATTTATGCGTGGTCTACCAGGTTTGTATATTTCAATCTCGTTTCTCTTCTTGTTCACTAGTATATCTTTTAGGATCCGGAAAATCCTACGTCGCTGATTTAATCAAAGTATTTCGCTTAGCTACTCGTCTCCACATGTATCTATCGATACTCTGTTTTCTAGAATGAAGAAGAATTACAATCCAAGGGCAGTAATAAACCGAAGATTCTTTCTATCGATAATTATTTCATAACTGAAAATCAACAAGAAACTAAAGATCCTAAAACAGGCAAAATTGTTAAAACTTCGGTAGGAAAAGTCAGCTTACATTATCCTTTCGCTTTTCTGAATCGCAAACTACTTCTAGACAATGGAATATGAATATGATTCTAAAATAGAAGAAACGTATCGTAAAAGTCTTCTCAAACAAGTACGCAAATCGATTGATGATCGTTTTTATCCGTTTTTAATTGTCGATCAAAACAATGAACAACTTGTACATTTTCGTGAACTGGTAGACTATGCCGAAGCAAACCAATTTCAAGTTTATTTTGTTGAACTAAACAACGATGTAGATTCATGTGCACAACGGAACATCCATAAGCGATCTTCTGATGATATTCGACAAGTAAACTTCATTTAAAACAAAAAACAAGAACAGTCTGTATTCGTAGATTCAAAAATCCTGGGAACAACTGCCATTACGATATGAAATTCTCGATATTCGTTCGTTACTACAATCGGACGCTATTGATGAAGTATGTATCGATATATTCTCTATCGAATGTATGCTTATTCTTTGCAAAGGTTGAAATGGACGATGCTCCTCCGCCAACCGAAACTGAACTGAATGAAGTCGAAGATGAGGAGGAGGATGAAAGTCAGGTAATTTGAAAACAAAACACAGTACACATCATATACGACTAACAGAAGTTCGAGAGTTTTGTTTTACTTAATAATAAGTATAAGAGTATAGAAAATAGAAACGTAAGTACTTTGGTTTGTCACTGTATAAAACATATATATATGAGTTCAATCTGATCATCGACGCTGCTGCAGAACCACACCCACACGCAAAATGATTATTCTAGATTACCAAAAAAAGTAAATGGGAAACAATGATGGAAACTAATCCTGGTATGCTATGTGTTTTTTTTCCAACTACTTCTTTGAAAAGACACTTATTTTCAAACGTATCACTCATCCTATCTATCGATTTTAGATCGTCTGGATGGTGTGTATCAACGTCGTAATTCGTCAACGGCGCCTTCGTCACCACCGATTGAAAAACGATTGAATAACACAACGATCAGTATTGATGAGCAGGCAAACGAATTATCCCCGAATCTTCAATCGAAGAAGAAAAAAGTTCGATGGGCTGATGCCGAAGAAAGTGCTCTCCATCTACATAAGAAAGCGGGTAAAATTCGGCGTTTTAGAAACGCAAATCACCGATCTGATCTTTCGTTTTTCAATTTAGTTGGCTTCGTAGTTGGTCAAACGGAACAAGATTGGCAACGTATGAGTGATGATTATGATCCAAGTCAAAAATTGAATCAATATAAATATATTTAGTTCCTTTTGTTCATAGCGCATTTCATTTGTAAAATAAAGAGCAAACTTGAAACTTACGGGTTCAGTTTATTTATAGATAATCATACTAATAAAAGGCGCGTTACTTTTTCGAATGAAAGCAACCGTTTACTAATGGCCTGTCCACCACCTCTGTCAGCCAAGGATGAAAAGTACGTTCAAGTTGACCGTCTGCTACTTTTCATTTTCGTTCAATTTTACAGATCATTCGCTTACGAAACTATCAAAGATCGTCTACCACTGATTGTCACAAGAATTGTTGACTTTCTTGCTCGACATCGTAGCGGCATCGCAAAGCAATACGGCGAAGTGCGTTGAATGTCTTTCTTGTTTTGAAAGTGTACATTAGTGTTTTCCTACAGGTAGGCGAAAATGAATGTAAATCATGCATTGGTGCCATGGACAAATTACGATATGAAATAGCTCGTGTAAGACAATGAATGCAATCATTTCCGTATGTGGATGTCTGTTTTGTTTTCCAGGATAAATCAATTTTGTTATTGAATGATTATCATACAGATGATCTTCAAATTTGGAATGAATGTTTACAGAAAGAAATGGATCAAGGTAAAGTTATCAGTTGGTTTCAAAGCAGCTGGTTACTTGTTGAATGTTATATGTATCGAAAGATTGCCGAAGCATTTTATTCAACGTAAGGACTCGTTGACATTAGATTTAATCTTGCAATCGATATTGAAATTTTTAGGAAACATCTGCAACATATAGATCCATTCTTTGAATTGAAACAGCATACTTTCTATGCGTCTATGGGAGCTATTAACGTTTTACTTGCTCAATTGAATGTAGATATTGAACAAAATATCGATGTCGTGAATAATAAGTCAACTATTGAACAACAGTTTTACAATTACATGGAAGTGAGATACTTTTGCCGCGAAAAATTCTTCAGATCTATTGCGGTTTTTGATATATATTTAGATTTCTCTTTGGGGAAATCAATGCGACTTATCCTTATCAGGTGGAGCCCATAGTTCTCAAGAGCACGATCCATTTCATCAAATAACCGAACTCAAATCTCATATATTAATTAATCATGCAACATCTGTTTTTAATTATCTCTTGGATCAACAAGCGTATCTATTAAACTTCGATGTTTCCGTCGATTTCGTTCTCGATAATGCTGGTTTTGAACTATTAACCGATCTATGTTTAGCTGACTTTCTTATTAGCAAACGTTTATGTTCACGAATCACTCTCTATCTAAAATGCTTGCCATGGTTTGTGTCCGATGCAACAAAAAGTGATTTCACTTGGCTTTTAGAGCAATTGAGTAACACATCAGCGGATCCTGCTTGGCAAGCCGCAGCGAAACGATGGCAACAGTACATACAAAATGGCCAGTGGATAGTACAAACCCATCGATTTTTTACACTACCCTATGATTATTCCAAAATGCAACAAATCTCTCCCGAACTCTATTCAGTTATGTCAGAATCGAAGCTGATTATTTTCAAAGGTGATCTAAATTATCGAAAGTTAGTCGGTGATTTACGTTGGCCAGTGAATGAACGTTTTGAAACAGCACTGCGTGGTTTTCAACCAACATCGTTCGTGGTTTTACGAACATGTAAAGCTGATGTACAACTTGAATTAGATCTTAAACTAGTGCAACAAGTCGCCAAGCTCGATCCGAGATGGATGGTGAATGGCAAATGGGCAGTGATACAAGCACACTTCAAAAAAGATACAGACAAAGAAATCTAATCGAATTTTAGTCATATATATATAATCCAGTGCTTTCCTTTTTCAGTAAACTTTTTCTTTTCGAATAAAACATACGAGCTATTTAGTTTGATCGCATGCAAAATTCTTCTGTTCGAGACGCATATATATATATATAAATTCTTTATTCTTCTGTATCGATATACACCAAGTAAAAGATAATTTGAACAAAAAAGAACATCCAAAGATGGAGAACTCGAAAACAACATGCGTGCATAGACACATAGAAAACGCTTTTACTAAAAAATTATATGGCAAAACATAATAAGCAAGTACAAAAGAAATTGCACAAAAAACAAAACAGAAAAAAAGAAAATCAAACAACGTATGGAATGCAAATAGAATTAAAAATCAAACACATTCTGAGATTCGTTTAGTATAGCTTTTAGAAATTTGACTGTAAGCGTTTGGACACACCGCCGACGCCTTCGCTTACTGATGGAGTTGCAACGTTGGTGATATCGTAAGACATTTGAACATTTCGGTTGATTGATGAACGAACTGGCTTTTTCGATGTGGGTATGGTCTGTTTTGTAGTAGAAATTGGTGATGAGGATGATGGATCATTGGGTGATTTGGTTTGAAAAGGACTGACTTTTGCAGTCGGACGTTTATAATGATGTGGCTGCTGCTGATGTTGATTGGCATCTGATGTGGAGTGTTGAGATATATTGGAGAGAGTAGGACGATAGTTCGAACTACTACTTGTTTGATTGTGAGAATAAGTTGAAGGTGGTGGAGGAGGTGGTATTGGTGGGGGTGGCCCAGTATTGGAGGAAGTCACTGCTCCATCATAAAATCGAGCTGAACCAACTGTATATGTGGAAAGTGGCTAAAATTATTGCGTAACGACACAAGTTTAGTGATAATCTCAATAGGAAAATGTTACTTACTCGGTGTGCATGTTCAGTAACTTTTGGCGATGTGCATCGCGCTTCGATAGTCGTTCCACTCAGATAAATCGCTGCTGCTGCTGCTGATGGTGAAACAGGTGCTGTTGTACCTGTGATATCATTGTTTGCTGCTTTGATTATTCCACGAATCGGTCCTGTGCCCGTTAGAGCACCACAGATCGATCGTGCATCTCCTTTTTCGATACGCTTCGCTGTTGTTGATGGCTTCATTTGTGTCTCGTTTTGCCGAGGTGTACTTGTCAGCTTTTCCTTTGAGTTATCGCTCAGTAGTTCGTCAAGAAACGTAACTGATTTCGAGCGTTTTTTCTGTAGAGTTAAATTAGACGATGCCAAAGATTGGTTCGGCATTTGTATATCTTGTCTTGCAGCAATCTCTGCCTGAAGTTCCGATCGAATTTCATCGAGCGTTATCGTTGGCGCCTTCATGTGCGTTTCGTTCGATAATTTACCCATTCGAGATGAATGGTTACGGTCGGTAGTAG
The DNA here is from genome assembly GCA_905250025.1 of Adineta ricciae. Taxonomy (NCBI): domain Eukaryota; kingdom Metazoa; phylum Rotifera; class Eurotatoria; order Adinetida; family Adinetidae; genus Adineta; species Adineta ricciae. The sequence continues at coordinate 790,803 of CAJNOJ010000006.1, forward strand.
CAGTTTCAGCCGTAGCAGGAGTTTCATCATGGACAATATGATCGTAGATATGCGCATCTTCGTTTGATTTCAGATTTAAATGATGACTCTCATCATCATCGTCGTCACTCATCATCAGCAGACGTTTGTTCTTCAATTCTTGTGCGGCATCATTGAGGATCTTCTTATTCCATTTCTTTCGTCGTTCTTCAGTTTGATGTTTTTCCGCTTCGGTATCACTGGCAAAATCCTTTTCAAGTTTTCGACGGAATAGACGGAAACGATGATGTGATGATTTATTGCTTGTTTTATTTAAGCTCGTAGCTGTTTGAGTGGAACAATTCGAATCAATTGATGTGGTATCGTCATCGCCTGTGTAGCTTAAGAACATATTGCCGGTTTTCTTTGCTTCGTGGCGTGCTTTAATACTACGGAGTGTTTTCTTCGTCTTTGTGTCGTTTATATTCGATGGATTCGTTTCTTGGACAAAGTCATTCGTAGTCGACTCTGTGTTTAAACGCTCGAGCGATTTATTCGATCGCGTTAAACGATTCAATGTCGAACGAAAGAAATTAGCTGGTGGAGCTTTTGATGGAATGACTGGTGGCGGAAGTTGATTTTCATCATCATCAAATGAATCTTCATCCGTATTATCATTCGAATTCAAAGGCTTTTCAATTTTGGCATTGTCGTCAACAACTAAATCATCATCGAATGAATCGTAATCGCCCGATGGATCTGGTTGAGACGAAACCGCAACATTCGATACAGCGTAGTGTGGCTCAGAACGTGGTGGCACAGTTTGTTTATCTTTTGTCGAGCATATACTTGAATTTTTACTTGTGTACGAATTCGAATTACTACTACCAGTAAATACAAGGCCGTTTTCATTGGTATAAATATGTTGGTCATCTCTGTGAGGAAGATTAATGTAATTAGGTTCTGAAGGTGGAGTCGTAGTTGATGGCGTCGGTGGAATTACAGGTGATGGTTCAATAATGGCTGTTGGCTTTCGAAATGGTTTGGGTATACCATTGCAAACAGGTGCAGTCGGTTGTTTAAGTGTAAAGTCAAGAGTTTGAGATAGAGTTGGCTTTGATTCAACATGTACAGAGTGTTGTTGTTGTGGTGATTCAAGATTTTGATAAACAAGTGTCGATACTTGTTCGCTTTCAGTTGTTGCAGGTACTGTTTTTTCAGGTCCCTGAATATTCTTAGATGTAAGTGGAAGAAAAACACCAACTGGTCGCCGGAGGGATGGTGGTGTAGATGGTGCGGGTCTGCAAGAAAGAGATACAGAGGATTATTTTCGATTGGTTGCAATATGACATCTTACTTAGGTATTGGTGGCTGTTCAGGTTGAGTTCTCGGTGCTTGTTGAGATTTGGAACGTTGATTTGCAATAGATAACGGTTTTCGTGAAGATGATGAAGATAAGCGAGTACTACTGTTCGATTTATATAATTTATCTAACAGGGATCCTGTTGACTGTGGTGCTGATGATGTCGTTAATTGTTCACGAATAAGGTCAACAGTTGTTAAACCTGTCGATTGAGCATCATATGGCCGATTGGTTTCATCAAATACAATGCCAACGCGATCAATACATTCAGAGAGATTTTTTATTGCAACACCAACGTCCGGCTGTTTATTACTTCGTTGAGAATAGAGACTGATTCGATCGGGTGCCATCGTCGATTGAGTAAGTTTGGATTTATTGATTTGATAGGAAAAGTTAGAAGCTGTTGCCGGTACAGTAGTTGTTGTTGTTGATCGAGATGGCCGTTGACAATTATATGACGAGTTTTTAGACAGAAGACTCGGCGATTTTGATGGGATGATGAATGAACGAGATGGACTAATTGGCGATTTAACAAGATCGATGTGATGTAATGGTAAAGATCGTTCATGACTCTTAATGACTTCTGTGTAGATTACTTCATTATTGGTGGATGGTAACTTTGTTGGTAGAGGTGGCCGCGGTGGCGGTGCTGAGGATGATGATGCTGATGTTGTTGTGGTTGTTGATAAAGAATTCGAAACGTTCTCCGATAATACAGATGACTTCTCTGTATGCGTCTCAGCTGGTAGTACGCAAGTAGTTGGAAGATGGTGAGTGGCAACAGCTGTGTTAGCGTTGGTGAGGTTGGTGGCATTCCTAGTGGTTAACCGTTCGTCCGAACGATTTTCGGTCGATAATGACGATGATAGACGAAGCGAATTATTCGTCGTTGTACCCATTACAGGTCGTGAATCTTGGTGTATTTCAATAGGAATTATTGAAGGTGAAGATATACTGTTCGCAGACGTTTTTGTTATTCGTTCATCAGCGTGACGTTCGACAGTTGTTTTCGGAATTTGTGCGGTACTGTTAGCTACGGTAGTTATTACAGATCGTTGCTCACGATGATGCACTTCGATCGATGTAGGTGAGCAAAAAGTTTCGTCCGTTCGCTTGTCAATAAAAGTTTCTGTTGAAGGAAGTGATGAAACTGGTGGTGGCGATGTTATATAGATTTTCTGAAACAAGAAGAGTGCTATTGGTTATCGGATGTCTCATGACGTTGATGAATAGTTACTTTCGGCTCAATGATGTCGTCAAGACATGTGACTTTCGAAGAATTTCCTGTTTGATATGAATGAGGAATCGAAACAGGCGGACGCTGTTGCTTAACAGGCTTCGGCTCTTGTGATGATACGGCAGTTGATTGTTCAAAAAATGGTTTGATACGCTGCACCAAACTGCCATTGACTACTGGTGCAGCAAATTCGCTCTCTTTAACAGGTGTTTTAATCAAAGATAAACGTGGTTTTGGTTGTGGTTTTAAATCATGTCTAATGAAAACAAAGTGATCTCGTAATCAAACGCTTCTCATTTGTCATTGAATTATTTCAATCAATTGATACATACCTTGTCGGTTCAATAGTGGTCATCATCGCAGTAGTTCTGGGACGTGTTTCTTTATGTTTCGTATTAGTAATAGCAGTCGATGACGATGGTGTTGCCGTTGGAGAATGATGCCGTCGTTGTACTACAGTTGGTTGACGAATATTATTATTATTCGGTCGTATCAATGGTTGAACAGAAGTAGTAGCATTCGTCGTGTTCGTTGTTGAAACTAAGAGAGAGAAAAAGAAAAAAGAATGAACATTATTATAATGCACGTTCGTGTATTTGTCCCTTCAATCTTTTCTCTCTTTCTATGCATCAAATTTTACCTATGTGAACGTTTGTGTCTACTAGTGGTGTCCCGTTGTTGTTTGCTTGCGTATTATGTGACGACGACGAAGAGGACGACAACGACGAAAGAGATTCAATATGTATTTTACCATTGACCTGTTTCGGACTGGGATTGAGTGCTTGTTGATGTTGTACTTGTGTATGACTATGTTGAATACCAATTGAAGATTGATGAGGATGTTGACGAGACAATGAAGACAAAGAGTAATTTTCATCATTTCTTTCAACACTTCCATTAATAGTCGTGGTGTTCAATAGGATTTGATAACTATTTGTCGAGTAGACAGAATTGGGCCTGCTGGGACGCTGTCGAATGATTAGCGAACTAGAAGAAAACAAAAAAGGGCGCACATAGAATAGTTTGTGTTCATTGTTATCTTTTTCTTTATTTGAACTATACCTAAATTGATTTGCACCTGCTTGATGAATATTAACACCTTTCATCGATAAACATGTTTTTGCTTCATTAAATTCTTCTTCATCTTCGAACGTTAACAACGTTGGTCTTTGTCGAGTCAGCATTGATTTGAATAGGTCTTTATTTAATGACTATAGATACACACATATAGATATGCGAAAATAAAAATAACGATGTTCATTATCATGACTCGAATGAAGAATAAAATATCTCGACTAGTAAATTGTACTGACAATACTTACCGAAAAAAGATACGATGCATTGAAATAAACAAGAAGATCAGCTTCTGATTGTTGTAGACGTCTCTTTTCAGATGTGTCAAACGAACGACCTTTACCAGTAGTTGTGATAATCAATCTATCAGGTCTGTATTAATAGACAAATGTCGAAGTAAAAAAAAGGAAATCAAGCAATGAATAGCAATTTACATACTTTAGTTTTGCGTGCGGTATAGATGACTGGTCAGTGTCGTCTTGATCATCATCACCAATCACAATAAGCAGTTCAACACCCTATATGTATACAGACATATATATATAGGCATTCCCCCTTTGCGTATATGCATATTTTATTGATCAAGATGATCGATAATCTTATATTTTGCCTGACTGCCTACTCCTCTATGTGTGTATAATCGTATGTGCATGAACGACACGATGGACTAAAACAACAGACGGACTAGTAAGCAATGATTTTTATCGTATTGCACGCACATAATGTCGGTTGTAAGCATTTGGCAGTCATCTATCGAGTTATGTGTGATAGAGAGAAAGAGAGGAGAAGAAAAACGCTAGATAATGTTTTTGTCAATACTCCTTCGAACAACGATTAGAGATGATTTTTAAAAGATATCCAAGAGAGAGTCGCCCATATGTTTGTTTATTTGGGCGATGTTTCAGATGTACAAGCATTGTTTTTTCTTAGTCAATAGCATTTCAATCAAAAAGATATTAGATCTAAACAAACGAATTTGCTTTTGTCTCGATGGTCATCTGTTTTGTATTACTACAGTCCGTACAAAAGATCATTCCATCCTTAATGAACACATCCATACGACATTCTTCTTTCGCAATTAAAACGATCTTTCTAAACTGTCTCTCTCACCTAAATACATACGCCTATCATCGATCATTGACATAGACGTACTATAGTCTACGCAGATAGTCATTTTTACCTCGCCATTTCTTTTTTTTCGAGAGATTATATAATCATCGTGCGACTAAGTCAATAAAACGACAAGTGTTCTTATTTTCTCTATCTTGACTTTACTTACTTTATTATCAGGAAACATATTGAGTAGTTCATGAAAGCGTGCGGGTAGATTCGACGACGATTGGTCATTACCCACAAGATCAATTTTATTAAAACCATTTAAAATATGAATGACAATTGAACGAGAATGCGGTCGAAGGTCAAAGGAAATAACGGCCTTGCCAATCGTCAGAGCATGAGTTAATAGATCAGTTACTGCTGCCAAAAGACCATCGACTGCATCTATATAAATAAAATAGACAAATACAGTAGTTCAAGATTCCGATATATGTACAGAACGATGATGATGATGATGATGAACTTTCCGTCTACAACTATGTGTCAAGATAATATGCTAATCTGCAGAGCAGACGTACGACAGTGTCAATAGGAATATCAAAACGATTAACACCTATTGTTGATTGACGAAAAGGAATAGGAAATGATTTACTTTGATGTGTTGGGCGTCGTTTATCAGTTAAATGTTTAAGATTTTTGAAGATATTCGCAGTATTGTTGGCCAAAGTAACAATATTTGTGTGTATAGAAAACCAATGCTTCCAATTATGTATTTCCTTTAATGGAGCAGTCCATTTATCACCCAAATTGGGTAATGGTGGATGTGCTGGTAAAGCTTGAATCAATTCTCCTAATGCAACCCATTCTAATTGTGCACATTTGTCTGCATGTTCCTCTGACCAATCTTCAGCTTGATGTTCTTC